>PVKZ01001225.1:0-444461 GCA_004027375.1 Macroglossus sobrinus | reverse complement strand
TTTTACCAGAGACTTTTCTGAAACCTTTTTGAGAGCACAGCTGTTCCTAACGCTAGGACTAGGGGATGGGAAGTTCTTGCCCCTCAGGTGTAAGTGGTCTCACCCCCAACAGAGTGCAACTTTATCTTTTCAATAGCTCTCCAGCATCTATATGGAGCGTCCCCTACTTTGTGAGTCTTAGGAGGAGCCAGAGCCCTCCTCTCACCCTAAAAGCCAGACTTAATTTTCCCAGGTTTATTTGCAGCTCAGTGCAGGCATGTGACCTGGCTGAGCCAATCAGACACTCACTCCAGAACTCTGCATCTTAAATAGGTGATACAGAGAAGCAGAGGTGGGATGCATCTGACAGAATCAGCTTCAGGAGCAGTAGCAGGAAGAGTTTTCAGGGGCAGTGGCACTTCAGGGCCTGTTGTACTATTGTTCTCCCTGGTCTGAACTTGAGGTGTGATTTTGAGTTAGGGTTCTGGCTGCAGTCCAGTCCTCCCAGGTTCTTGAACTTGGCTCTTCAGCTAGCCCAAGGAGTCTGTGAGTCTTCTGTTGCTTGTAACTAAGAACTTGAGCAATAAATACAGACAAGCCAGTATCATGGGAATGGAGAAGAGCTGGGGCCTGGAGTGTGGACACATCAGGATTTAGTGAACAACAATTCTGTGGGGTGGGCAGCCACAGAAAAGTCTAGTTTTCTTATCCGGATAGGACAATCTGTCTAGATGCTAGATAGGGTAGCCTAAACAGGAAGTGTCGTGGGTGAGGGGTAGGAGGGATATGAGAGTAGAGAGTCTGGAGCTTGAGGATGGGGCTGAGAAGAGGAAGGTGAGCTCAAGAAAGGTGTGTGTGTGTGTGTGTGTGTGTGTCTTTGTAGAGGTGGAATGGCTTTGTAGGAAGAGACAGCCAGGCTGGGTCAAACGGTTCCATATGCCCAAAATATATTTTTTGACCCTTTTCTATCTGCCAGGCAGAGTATTAGTTAATAAAACAGTCCGGGGGTATTATCCTCACTTTACATGTAAAGAAAGGGTGATACAGAGAGATAAAATAACATGTACGAGATCAGAAAAGTAGAAAGGGACAGGGCCAGAATTTAGACCTGGGTCTGTCTAACTCCAACACTGATGCTCTTAAAAAACCAAAACAGATGCTCAGATGAGGGATCAATGTCTCTGCCTCAATCCCTGAATTTTTATATACTTCCTATGAGCCCTTTAATTAAAATACACACCCCACCCCCCATAAGTACCTTTTGAGGCAATTTAGTCGAGTAATAGAATCTAGGGCCTGGCTCACTTCGGAAATACCAATCTTCCCCTCCTCTTTCCCAACCTGCAAAAAAACCAGGTCCAAACAAATGAGCTGTAGCACACACAGTTAGTTGCTTACTCAATGGCCTTTCTCCCTCCCACTACCCTCCCCTCAGCATCCACTGAGCCTGGATTTGCTCCAGTTGTTTGTTCTTCTCCTTCTGGGCTCAGGGTTTGTACTGTGGCAGTAATCGTGGCAGTATTGCCCTTGCTTGGGAAAGATTGCATGGGATGTGGCTCAGTTCTGGCCAATGAGCAATGAGGGACAGTCTGTCCTGGGGACTTGTGGGAAAATTTTTGCTTGACCTTAAAATGGGACACAAGCATGAGATGTTTCCCGTTTTTGTTTGTTTGTTTGTTTAGTTTTATTTCTTATTTTGCGGCTATGGACATTATAGTGTGACAATGTGACATCAAGATGGTGGCAGCCATCTTGTGACCATGAAGCAAGTTAGCCAAGGACAAGGCACCATTCTGAGAATGGCAGAAGGGAAGGAAAAAAGGAAATAACCTGGGTCCTTGATGATGACATCGAGCTGCAGGATTAAGCTTTGCTGAAGCTACCCTTTCCCTGGACTTCCAATTCTGTGAGATAACACATTTTCCTTTTTGTCTAAGCCAATTAAATACAAGTTCTCTGTTTCTGGCCACTGGGAACATTTTTCACTAATGCATGAGCCATGGGATCAAAAGAATAAACACCTAATGTGCTAGTTTGATTTGTTAATAGCTGACAGCAGGAACAACAGCCATTGGTTAAATGAGAGAAATCTAATTCCTTGACCAACGGAGGCCCTAAAAATTCCTTTCTCTGCTGATTCAGAGGGGAAAGAGCACAGCAGCCTGAGGCCCTGCGCTCTGCATCTTGTCTGGACATGTGGGAGGGCTTCTATCAGGAGAGAGGTCCACTCCTGGTCAGCTGAACTTCTGGCTCCCATTTCCTGTAGGATCAGCAGAGGAAAGCAGCTTTATTTACTGAATCAGGATGGAAAACAGATGTCCAAGCACCCCGCTGGGCCTAGACTCACCCTGGACAGAGGCTGGGTCTGTTCTCAGCCCTAACCCACCCACCAACCCCCCACATCCCGCCATTCCCCACATCGAATCCAGATGTGGCTTCCAAGCTCTCATAATAATTTTGATTTGTTGTAACCTTTGCTCCCCAGCTCAACCCTAAACTCACCAACTCTCCAAAGAGAAGAATAGGAGTTATACTACAAAACATTTGTCAGGAAGCCCCGGTAGGGTAGAGAGGAATGTGGACTTGAGAAGCAGACCAATGCGGGTTCAACCATAGCCTGGCCTCATGCTAGCCTTGTGATCTCAACCATTTTATCAGTTAGCAACTGCTGTGTAACAAGCTACCACAAAACTCAGTAGCTCCAAGCAGCAACTATTTATTTGCTCATGGTTCTAAAATTTGAGCAGAGTTTTGGGACAGTTTATTCATTCTCCATTTGCTGTGGGGTCCATGGGATAATGGGGCCTGCATAGGAGCAGAGAAGATGTCTGTGCCTTGCTTCCCTAGCCCTATATAGATCCTTTTTCTTTCAGTCCTTCCTTACTCATCACCAAGCCAAAGATAGTGTTGGTAGAATGTGTGCATATCAAGAAGAAAAGCTCTTCCTCTAAGTGGCCTGAGGAGATTTTTAAAAATGGTGTGCTATTCACTTGACCCATAAAATCTTGAGAAATCATTGCAAATCAAGAAGTTCAAATCTTCCTGTTCACTTTAAGAACAACCATGAAACTACTCAGGCTGTCAAGGACATGAATATCTGAAAAAACACCAAGTATCTGAAAAATGTCACTTTATGGAAGCAATGGGTGCTGTTTTGTCATTGTAAAAGTGGGATTGGTAGGTATGCCCCAGACAAACAGTGGGGCTGGACACAGGTTTGATGACCCAAAAACAAGGTTGAAATTTTCCTGCACAGACTTACACGTGAAGAGAGTAATGCTGACCTGAAGGGTTTAGCTGGAGATTGTCTGGTCACTGAGCACATCCAGGTGAATAAAGTCTCCAAGATATGGTGCAGAACTTGTAGAGCTCCTAGGTGGGAAAACCCATACATGAACACCCCTGCCACATCGAGGTGGTCCTTAATGAAGCAGAGCAGATTGTTCCTAAAATCAGAAGAGGAGGTTGCACAGAAGAAAAAGATATCTTAGAAGAAATAAAAACTATGGCTCAAAATAAATGCAGCATAAAATAAATGCAAATAAAAGTACAAGCAGAAAAAAAAAAACCCAGAGGAGAAATAAAAAGCTAAGCTAGTTTTGTGCAGTATTTTGTGCAATGTTTCCACTGTTCTAATAAGAATGAAATACATGTCCGTATGAACCAGGCAATATGAATTGCATGATTTTGGTAATTCTACATATGAGTTAAGTGCTCTTATATTTGCAATTAAAACTGGCATTGCATAATATAAAGTAGTGTAGTAAAACTTATGCTATTTAAAAATTATTATTTTTTTCTTTACTCTGAACATTATGTAGCAAATAAAAAACATCACGATGACTCAAAAGAGACTATGGAAGAAAGGAGAGCTTTGTATTTTAGTACCTCTAACAATGTTTTTTTTTTTTTTTGCTTTTTGAACAAGAGACCTCCCATTTTCATTTCTTTGAACCCCACAAATTATGTAGCTGGCCTAAGGGCCAGGTCTCTTAAGGCCTAGGCCAAAACTGACATAGTGTCACTTTTGCCATATTCTACTGGTCAAAACAAGTCATGAGACAAGCCCGGAGTTAAAGGGGTGGAAGGAGGAAAAGAGACTCCAAGTCTTGAATGGGGAGCAGCCTTCAATAAGAGATGGGAAGAACTGTCGGTGGCTGTCTTTGAGGATAATATACAGAAACCATTGGTCATGACTTGTCTTTTCCTCAGCCTTCTCATCTGAAAAAAATGAGACTAATTCTACTTACCTACCATGGTTGTTTGAGAATGAAGGAATATTGTAGTTGCAATTCCTGGAACATGGTGATGGCTCACTCAGAGTTGGTCCCTTCCCTTCTTTAGTCTTGCTTTATAAATGCTTACCTATTTGCTATTTCATTTCATTCATTTTTAATTCATGCAACATTTGTTGAGTCCTATGACCCAGGTACCACTCTAGGAGCTGGGAATCGTAGTGGAGAATAAAATAGACAAATGTCCCTTATTTGCATGGAGTTTACATTTTCATAAAAGAGACAGACAAAAAGATGAGGTAAATAAATATGTAGTATGTTTGTGATGACATGAAAAGAAGGGAAAAGTAGGGGCGGGGAAATAGAGAGTGCTCAGGTGGGGCTGCAGTGTTAGCCAGTGTGGCCAGGAAGACTTCACCGAGGATGTCATTTGAGTAAATCCTGAAGGCAAAGCCATGAGGATATTCCAGGCAGAGGAAATGGCCAGTGCTCTGAGGAGCTCTGTCTGGGGTGTTTACAGAATGGTGAGAAGCCCAGGTGGCTGGAGTTGAGATTGAGAAGGGAGAGAAGGAAGCTGGGGAGGGCAATGCGCCATGGGCCATGGTCAGGACTTTGCCTTTTACTGTGGACGAGATGAAAACATACTGCAGGTTTGGAGGAGGAAAGGGCAGTGGCTGCAAGGTGGGCCATGGACTGGAGCAGGGAACAGGAGATGGGGCAGGGATGCCAGTGGGATGGTGGCCTGGCCAGAGTGTTTGTTCATGGTGGAGGTGAAAGAAGTGGCTGGATTCTGAACACCTTTTTGGAGGTAGAGCGGAAAGGATTTACCTGTCACCTCACAGTAAATCAATCTGGCAGGAAATTCGCCTTTTATAGAGAGAAAACACAACCTTACAAGGGCTGAGTGATGTGCCACAATGCAATGTGATTGTTAAGCAGTGTCTCTCAGGAGCCAGGAGGGCAATGGGGTCTGGCTGAAGCTGACTAGTAATAGGCGTGTGTGGTCTGTATGTGGGTGTGTCTATGACGGATCTTTCTTGGGGTGTCCTTATTTGTCACCCCACCTTCATCTGTCTCCACCACCACCTCCTATCCTCTTTATGTTTTGCAGACACATCTCCATTTTCTTCTGGGACCATTTCCAAGGGGCCTATGTGCATCTGCTGCCCAGGAGAAACAACCCATGTCTATGAGGGTGTATGCAATGTGTGTGCATTGTGCACAAATGTGAGTGCACAAAGGTGTCCTCTTTTTTCCCTACCCATTCAGATTTGCTCCCATCCTAAAAGGTGCCGGTAAAGTCTCCCTCCTCCCTTTTCTAGTTCCTGACCTCCCACTGCAGGTCTGTCAGAAACACACTGGGCTAGCCCTTACCCTTTGATGGTAGCCTGGTTGGTTTAGAGGGGATCTATTTCCTAGAATGCTAGCTCCCTGCAGGCACACCCCTCTGGTTGACCATCAGCTGAATCTTCTGAAGTCAACTGGCTCCTCCTTCCTCCTCTCCATTTAACAGGGAGAGGGACACACACCTCAGAAGAGTCTGGTGGCCTCTAGCAGGCAGAGGCAAGTGGGGCAGAGTTAGTGGCACTCCCAGGCTCCCTTCCAACCTGTGGGTGGCCAGGCAGCAAGATGGAATTCCACACTACATTCTCTCAGTGAGCTGCTGGGAGCCAGCTTGTTGAGATCCTGGGACACCAGAGACTTGCCTTAACTTAGAGAGGCCTGTGGGCCTTAGGGCAGCCTGGCTCCATCCTTTGCTTCTTCCCCTCCCTGTCCCCTAAGGGTCCCCAGGCTTAGGACCTCCTCCCTGAGTTCAGGCCCCAGACTAGTCATAGACTCCCTCAGCTCTAAGCCCTTTTCACTCTCTGTCCTTTTCTTAACAGGACATTGGTTCTTCTGAGAGCCCTTTGGCTTCTCCTCTGGGTACTGAGAGTCCTTTTTCTTAATTTGTCTGAAATCAGGCCCTTGCTTTTAGCAAGGTGAGCAGATGTCAGGAGGTGTGGGGCCACTTCAGTCCATCCCTCAGGCCAGTCTGCCTTTCCCTCAATCCTGGCCAAGCATGCCCCTGCCTCAGGGCCTTTGTTCTAGCTGTTTCCTGTCTGGAATGTTCTCCTTCAGACCCTGCTTGTCTCCTCCCTCTCCAAACATTTATTGAATGTCACCTCAATGGGGCTTACCTGGGTCACCAAATTTAATACATAGCGTGACTTGTACACACACACACACACACACACACACACATACACACACACACACACCTAGCACCCTTCACCCCCCAGCCTGGCTCTGTCTGCTATTTACCCATAGCACCCATCACCTAGTTACACACTACAGACTTACTTTACTTAGTCTATCAGTGTGTCTCCCCAGTAAGAATGCTGGCCCCTTGAGGGCAGGGATCTTAGTTTTGTTCACTGCTATTTCCCAAGTGCCTGAACTGTGTGGAGCCATTTAGATGCTCTGCAGGCATTTGTTCTGGTTGTCGATTGGGACTGTTGCTGAGAGGAGAGAGACTCCGTGGGAGGAATGGCTGACTCCCTGGTCAGAGGGTTGGGACTCTGTGCCCTGCTGCCCTGGAGGAGGTCCAGCTCCCTTCTTTCTATCCCACTTGCCCTCTTCCCCAGCACGGTGTCGGTGGTGGTGGCTGGGGAGGAAACGGCACCCCCACGTGGGCCCTGGCGTGCATGCTGGCGCACACCTGCACACCCTGCCTCCACGGCCCCACCTCCCAGCCCCTGAGCACATGCCGCTGACGTGGCTGTGGTTTCCAGGCCCCAAAGGTGCAGATTAGTGTCAGGGCATCCTGTTCTCTGCGGCTACAGAAGCAGGGGTAGTGGGTGGGAGACAGTCTCCTATGCAAACAAGTACACACAGAGGTCCCTTCTCCTCTCCTTCCATATGTACACACACATGTGCACACAGATGGGTGGACACCGGGCTGGCTACTCTTAGGCCACAGGCACGGGAGCTGCGCACCCATCTGTACCAGGCCCCACTGCGGGCAGAGAGAGAAGGCAAAGGAAGTAGCTGTGGGCTTTCTTCTCCACACCTGAGCTTCCTTCCACCTTTAGTGCTTCACCCCTGGTGTGTGGCCACCCAGCCTCATTTCGCATTGCCCCCTCGATTTCTCAAAACCACGTCCCTATGGGAGGGGTCTGGCATTCAGCCCTAGGTAGGGTGGTACTCTTCCGCCCCTGCCAGGTTTGCCCAAACCCCAGGCTCAGCACCTTCCCTGTTCCAGGAATACCCACTTTGCAGAGTGGCAAGTGTGGCCTCTGGAACCAGGCATGCTGGGTTGAATGTCTGTTCTGCATGACCTTAGGTAAGTCACTTAACTCTCTGTGCCCCAGTGGTCTGGGGATTAAGCAGGTTCATCTATGCAAAGTGCTTAGTGCTGCACCTGCTATACAGGAAAGTTGTCAATAAATGTTAGCAGTACTCAACAATAAAAAGTAGTCAATAAATGTCACTATTATTGTTTCCTGCCTCAGAGCCAGGGGAAGACTGAGAAATGGCCTTGATCAGGGCTTGCAGCCCAGCTCTGACCTCCCAGACTGAGCCGGCTGCTTCCAGGCCACCTGGGAGCTTGCTGGAGATTCAGAATGCCAGGCCTCCTGGGGGACTCTAAGGCAGTAGGTGGTGGCAGGACGGGAGATTCACACCTTGGCCTATAGGCATCTGCAACTAAGTCCCCACTCCCAGCCTCACCCACCTGCACCCTCCCTCTTATCCCTGCCTCTCCAAGTCCCCTCCGTCTTATAAGGCTCCTTTCAGGCCATCCCCTATAAGAAGAATGCCTGCCAACCCCGCTGCCTAAGCTCCCACAGCTCCTACTTTTTGGAGCCTCAGTTTCCTCACGAATGAAAGATAATCAAAACTCTTACATCACAGGATTCACATCAAGTGAGGTCATGCATCCATGAAGGCATGGCCATAGTAGCCAGTTGGAGCTAACTATTGCTATTGTCTGCATTCCCACCAGGTGGATCCTGCTTGCTGTTCTGGGGCTCCCAGCAGAACCTATGAGCCCAGACTCACAGCAGACCTCAGGAAAGACTTGCTAACCAAGGTGGGCTGGAATGCACTTGGCACCTCCCTGATTTGGGCTCTGAATTGAGAATGAATGAGCTCAATGACTGGAACTTGAGAGTGGATGGTGCTTACTGAAAACAGCCTGAACGAAGGAGGAAGGAAGAGAGGACAAGCTGAGCACACCCTGGGCCCCAGAGGAAGTAGAAAGCTGGGCCGTGGTGTGACAGTTCAAGGGCCCATAGGGCAGGCCCTACCCCACCCTCACCTGCTTACGTCAGTGGAGAGTGCATGACCCTTGTACAGCCAACCCTTCTCTCAGGCCCTGGATCTGTAGAAGTCCTAGCCTGGGGGCTTCCCTGGCTATTCACCCCACATCAGGGCAGCTAGCAGAGCTTTGTGTCTTTAGGTCAGCATTGCCCTCTCCAGGCTCTTTTTATGAAAGGCAATCAGTTAATAGCACCTCTTTACTGTACCCCCATCTCCTTACTTCTCCCAGGTGTGGCCCTTGATGATATCTATTAAGCATCTCCTATCTACCTGGTGGTTTCATATCCACAAGCCCATTTAATCCTTCATAATACCCTGAGGAGTAGGCATTTTACAGATAAGAAAACCAGCTCAGAGAGGCTAAGTAACCTGCCTGAGGTCACACAGCTTATACTGACTTTCCAACCCAGGCTCCTGTCAAGAAGTTCCTCATGACTGAGTGAGTGGCTTCTTGCTGGAAGAGCTTTCGGGGAGCCAATGAAACTAGGCCTCTTGTCTGTCGAGAAGGAAATGGATACCCAGCGCGGGGAAGCGAGTGCCTCAGGCCATGTCACAGGCTCCTGGCAGAACCAGGCAGGTGTAGAGAACTTTCTTTTGGCATTGAAGGCCTGGTAGGGGGGGCTCTGCCCTGAAGGCAACTTTTGTTGCTGCCTCCAGGTCTGCAATCAGGCCACTTCCTCAGAGAGAAGACTTTCTGGACAGTCCTAGCTGAATAGGGCCCTGTTACCCTCCACCTCCTGGCCTGGCTTTATTTTTCTTCATGGCACTTACTGTTACTTGCAATTTTACGAATCAAATCATTTGTTTATTGTCCCCTCCCCAACTAGAATGTAAGCTCCATGAACTCAGGGAGGGTCTATCTTGGTCCCTTGCCTAGAATAGTACCTAGCACAAATGCAACAATTTTTTTTGTGGAATGAATGAATGAATGAATGAAGTCAGGTAGTAAAAGAAGAAACTTATGCTTATGGGGAAAGTTTGGTGTAAAGACAAACTTATTAAGGGCAAGCTTAACAGATACTTCTAGGTGGAGGAGGGGCAGAGAAGTAATTTAGAATAGGAAGAGCCAGGGCCACCATGTACAGCCATGCAGTCTGACACCGACTGTAAAATGTGGTGCCCCCTCCAGTTGTACAGTTATCAACTTGGACATTAGTACATAGAGCCCCTGGGGATGGGGAAGAACACAGCAGTTTTGGCCTCCTCAGCAGGACCTACCCGAGGGAGTGAGGGAGTGATGAATGAATGCAGCTCTGCAGATGCCTGCAGCAGGAGGAACAGGCTGTACCCTCCACGAGGACACCACATGGTCACGGTTAGCTGTTTGCCATCTGGTGGCTTGTCTCCACAGACGGTTGTCTAATCGGGGGCAACAACTCTTCTGCTGTTAGCAATCTCCAGTACCTGGAGCAGCCAGTGGGACGCGGATGGGGAAATCACCCGACACACCCCACAGACACACACCGAATGCTGTGGACAAAGATAATCACAGCAGTGGGAGGGAGGGCTGTTTCCTGAGCCGTGGCGAGCTCTGAAGGCGGAGGACACTATGTTCTGAGACTTCTCCACTGAGCAGACGACTCGTGAGGAACCTGGCCCGGCCCCCTCCTCCTCCCCAGCCCCACAGGCTGGGCATAACAACCACCACCCTGCGATCGTGGGGTTCGTCTTCGATGAGTCACCTTGCCCACAGTGAGCCTTGCTGGGCGATGTTATCAGTGTCTCTGCTCACTTAATTCCTTGGTTGACATCACCACCGCCTCCGGTTCTCGGCACTGCTGCCTGCAGCCTGGCATATCCTGGAAAAGAAGGCGGTGGAGATCTCTTGCCAGAAGCTATCAGGGCAGGTAAATTGGGACCCTTAGTTATTTAGCCTTTAGCCTCAAGGCACTTGGCCAAGTTTCTTGGTTTGTTGCCCGGGGGCCTCAGTTTACCTCCTAGGACATGCTGTCTGGAGTCAGGTCCCAAGAGAGACTTTTCCACCCTGCTCCATACTTACTCCCCTCTCCTTCTTCAGATGTGGGTCAAGCTGCTCGTCCTTTAGTGTGTCCAGCTTGGGGTGCAGTCCCCAAGTGCAGCCCTCTGTTGGCTCAGGCTTTTGCTCCTAAGTTCTGTTTCACGCAGGCCTAGCTGCCTCCGAGCCTCTGTGACGGACTCTGACTACGATGCCCTGCTGGACTTCGGCCTGTCTCTCTGTCCATCCACTCAGACCTGAGGCCCAGCTCCCTCAAAGGTCCCCAATTTCTCTTTTGCCCCCATTTCCTTGGGCAGCCTCCTGTGAGCCTAAGGCAGTCCTTCTCCTTTATAACCTAGTATTCCCTCTCTCCTTCCTTCACCTCGTAACCTTTCTCAATGCTGACTTGTGGCCAGTGGTACATGGAAGATGCCATGGGGTCCACAGAGCAGTGACAGTGGTGATTAGAGACATGGATGAGAAGGGAGGGGTTCAGGTCCTCTCCCCACAATATCCTTCTCTGCCCACTTCCCACCATTTTCGATGGACAGCAAAGCAGATGAGATTGAGAGGCTGGAGGAAGAGGCTCAGCTCAGGCCTGCAAGCTGGACCTCAGTCTGAGCTGGAAGGCTGCCCAAGCTTGGAGGTGGTGAGGGGAACTGGGAGGGACTGGGTAGAGAGAAGAGCCAGTCCTCTGAACTGCCCAAACAGCATCCTCTGTGGCCCCAGGAGACAGCTCTCAAAGGTTACTGCCTAGGGCCAGGACGGGGAGGGGGAGGTTTCTCAATACTGAGTCACTTTTACTCTAGTTATTTAACCAAAATGAATTGTTCTTAGAAGGAAAAAGAAACAAAACAAAACAAAACAAAAAACAAAACCCACCACTGAGGTCACTCCTGTTTCCCTAGCAGCTGACGAGCAGATCCTGAGAGCAGATAGCACACCTGGGCCGGGGCTAGTTCTTATTCACCACTCTCCCCACAAGAAAGCCAGCAGGGTTCTGCTCGCCACTCTGCACCCCAACACCGCTGCCACCTTGGCATCCTGGAACACTGTAGAATGCTGTAGCAAGTGAGGATGGAGGCACCCGCAGAGAGGCCTAGGGGAGCAAGCCTGGTTTTAGCCCCACACACTGGGTCACATAGCAAATGAGAGAAACCACTGAGGAGCCGGTGAGATAAAAATATGAAAGAGCTTTGCAGTGTTCACTGGCCAACCAGGGGCTGGGGTCCTGTTGGGGAGGGAAAAGCGAGTCAGAGAGGGTTTCAGGGAAGAGGCCGCAGCTCAGTGGTTTCAGAACATTATATTTGTTGACTACATCTGCTCTTGAAGCCCTGATCAAGTTCTCATTAATGCGCCCAGGGAGATGCACAGGTGCACACCTCGAGAATGATGGGCGCCGTTGCTGAGCTCAGCTCGTGGTCTTTTTAGACCCCTGGATCCTTTTTCAAGTTTGAGAACATGGGACCCTTAGTTTCATCTAGTGCATATTCCGCTATAGCGCTTTCTTCTTTGGCTGCAGACTAAGCTCAAATGCTAGTCAACCTTGACCGCTTTCTTCTGTTTGGAGAGTGTAACCTAATTCTGGTTATAGTGTGAGCCCTTATGCCCCTTTAACCCTGAGCCCAAAGCTCACCTCCACTTACATAGCTCACACACACCACAAACTCATTTATTCCAGCCTGAACTTGTTATCTTTCTCTCACTAGCCTCTTCCTCCACTGGGGTGCTAGATCTTAGCTCATGGTAAGACTCCCTATCACCCAAGCCAGAGGCTGAGTCACTCTTGACCACTGCCTTCTGTCCACCACATCTGATTAGGTTTCTTGTCGAGTGGATTCTAACACTTTGGTATTTTGAGGCTTCATCTCTTCTTCCCCCTTCCCTCCATCCCTATCCCCTAGTTTTTGTAATAGTTTATATCCCCATCTGTTTCCTTAAGAATGACCAGTGGAACCAGTCAGACCTCCACACAGAGCTGCCAGTGGGCTCTCTGCTGATGTGGTGGCTCCCTTCTCTTCTGGTGGCTCCTGCCTGCTTCTCTGGCCTCATGTCCGGCACTGAAGGACACAGACACACCATGTGCATGCTGGAAATGCCTGGGCTGGATCTGTCTTGCTCGGACTGTTGGGAGTGCCCTTCTCCTCCTTGTCAACCTAGAGAGTATCTTCCTCCTAGTCCGGGAGATCTCCCAGACTGAATACACACGTGCGTCACTCCTTCCCACATGCCTCACTCTACTCTGTCCATCCCATGCTGGGAGTGCCTGTCCAGCTACAGACTCAGTACCGACCTCTGCCACAGATGGGGTCTTCGTCCTTTCTCCCCCTGGACCCTCACCCTTCCAGAAGCATGGTGGGTAAGCACCAGGAAGATCTGGGGGGCATCCAGTTTGGACCCTTTCCCTCTGATGAACTCAGACAAGTTACTTTATCTCTCTGAGCTTTCCTTTACTCATCTATCAAATGGGTTTACTGCGTCCCAGGATGGGTGATTGAGCGAATCAAGTGCTTGACACAAAGCTTGGCTCACCATGAGAGTGCAGCAAACAGCACCCAGTTTTCACTGCTGCTAGTAATTACTAGGACCTGCGAGAAAGTGCAGATAACTCAGGGTGCTGGCACTTTGGCCCTCTCCTCCACTCTGCAATGTCCTTCAGCATAGCCCCTTTGTCCCCTCTACCCTTGCTCAGACCCCTTGTTGGTCCCCTTTCTGGCTGTATGTTCTCTCCACCTAGAAGAAGCCTTGGGCAAGGCTGCCTGCTCCCTTTTTGCCAGCCCTTCCTGCCAGGACCCAGTGATGACCACGCAGAGTTGCAGTGATGCCCAGTGTCAGAACCGTTCTCAGCTGGGGCTGCCACACTCCTCTCTCTTACTGCAAAACAGTGGTTTGCTCAACAACGCTCCTGAGTTTGCCCCCAGCTACAAGGGAGTGAGAGGATGAAATGGCAGGCTAGTAAACCCGGGTCTTCTGGCTTCAAAGCCAAGACTTTCTTCCTTCTGCCCTGTTGCTGTCCCTTTTTGTATCTGTAGGACTTAGTCTCTCATCTGCAAAATGGGCATGATTCCTTCTCTTCCTTCCTCATCAAGAGGAGGGGAGAAGGAAGGGGTTAGGCAGAGAAGTAACAGGAGGTGGAGACCCCGCGTGTATGAGGCAGGTAAGCCTGGCTGGGGTTAAGGATACAACAGGAGGCCAGGCAGGTCTCATAATCAGTTTCGTCTCCTCCCTTCCAGCTGCTTGTGCCTGAGTCCACAGCGCACCCTGCTGGTGAGTTAGCCTAGAAGCTCCCTGTGGGCAGCTCCAGCCTCACACTTTGCATTTCCTTAGGAAGACCACTGGAAAGGTGCCCCTGCAACCACAGGGAGCCCAGTCTGAGAGTTGTCATGCGCTCATGGCTTGGGAAACCCAGATTGGGTGTGGGGAGCTGGTGTTGTCTGAGAGGGAAGCTTTCAAAGCCAAGGAGTTCACCTTTCTCTTCCAATGAACTTGCTGAAATCTTTTCGGAGAGAAAGGTCTGCAGCTAGATAGGAAACTGGGTGGTCTTCTCAGAAGCTACCACTCGGTTAGGCTCCCTTCCACCCCACACCTCCACCCTACAAGGACTGTGAGGTAAGACATTAAATGAGGCCAGACTCTGAAAAATCAGGGTGAGGGGCGATCGGGTCCCTTACTGCCTAGGCTGGGCGCCCTCCCAGCACCCTCACCAGTGACTGCCCTCCAGAGCACAGGCCTTCCTGCTCATCAGAACTTTACTCCACATCATCAGCAGCTTCATCATTGCAGCATTTCCTTAGCTTCATTCTCTGTTGGGCGCTGGGGATTCAAGGAGAAGCCAGTCCCTAACCGGCCCCCACAGGGGCTCACACAAGACACTAATCTCCCCACCTTCCCCCTCCCCATTCATCCCCAACATCTTCCCCACTCTGGGCTCCAGGACCCTCTTTGGAAGAAGGCAGCCATAATATCCCTGAGACTAAAATCCAGGCCGCTGTAGCCACCCTCCTGCCCCTTCCCTGGAAATCTCCATTTATCCCCCACCTTGGGCTCTGCTCACTGTGTTTGAGACTTTTTCCTCAAACTACATTCTTCCCGGACTGCCTACCTAAGGCCCAGATCACATTCCTCTTCCTCCGGGAAGCCTTCCTGGATGGATCCTAGCCACAATGATTTACTCGACTTCAGCCTTTTGCAGGATCTCCTGGAACACACTGCTTTGTTCTGGTTTCATTTATTATCCTATCTGCCCCATAGAAGCTCCACATATCAGGAGCAGATATCTATGTCACCTCCTTCTGTACATCCCTGGCAAGACATGCTCCTTTAAGTCCATTTATACCAGTGGTTCTCAACAGGGCACAGTTTTGCCCCCAGGGGACATTTGGTAATATCTGGAGATAGTCTTGGTCGTCGCACTAGAAGATGGTGCTCCTGGCATCCAGTGCATAGACTCCAGGGATGCTGCTAACCATCCTACAATGTACAGAACAGCCCCCACAACAAAGAAATATCCGGTCCCAAATGTGTCGAGGTTCAGAAACCCTGATTTAAATGATTCCACAGACTGGGTATTAATATAGTGGCCAAGAAGGGGGCCGTGTCTCATGCAAGAGAAGGAGATGGATCAAGCATCTTAAAACAGACACCAGCTTGCCCTCCACGTGGCCTTCACACTCCCACATGCCTCCTACACCCTTTTCCTGGGCTGGTCATATCTCGTGTAAGTGGAGCCTGACCTGAGCCAGAGGAGGAGCCAGAGACTACGTGGAGAGTCCTTGGTGAAGTGGACTCTGTATGAGGAACCCTTTGCGAGCAGGGAGAGTCTTGGTCTCAGTTTAGTCATCTGTAAAATGGGGGTGAGTGGCCTCATCCAGTCTTAACGGTCAAAGGTTCTAAACTGTGCCTCCCGGATGTGCACAGTCATTTTCCCCTCTGCCGAGGGCCAGGAGCCCTCTTGTAGGGCTGAGGGGTGGAGTACTAACCTCTGGGCCCTTCCACAGATGTGAGGGGCCATTGTGGCTCCAATTGCCCTCCCAGGAAACAGCTGTAGGTACAAAAATGCTTTGATAGGTTTCATCAAAGCTGCCTCCATGTCCCCTGGGGACTGCCTGGGTGAGTAGCGTAAAGAGCCTCAAGCTGGAAACAGCTGTTAGCCAGGCCCCAATCCAGAGGTGGAGGCTACGAAGAGTGTCCCCGCTTTGGTTGGGGTTAAGAACACCCAAGAGTCTGTGTTACCCTGATATAGCCTGCTCTAGGGACAATTCAAGGTCCTTCCCTGTACCCGCTATGTGTGGGCTTAGGTGTCCGAGGCTCTTGGCAGCTGAGCAGAGGCTACTCTCTCTCTTATAAAGGGCTCTTTCATTGTGATAAGCCTGGCTCCCATCCTCTGGAGCAAGGGTCCACAAGGAGGGCAGGGAGGAGCCAGTCCTCCCAGCCCCCTTAACCTGGTGGATCCTGGGTCTCTGGTTAGCAAGGTGACCCTGAGTAAGCCTCTCCTCAGAGGTCACAGACCAGTGCCCAGGGCCCAGACCTGTTCGGGAATAGGGTTGGTCTCTGAGGAGAACTCGTGAGAGGTAGAACTAGCTTGAAATCTCTCTGCTGGTCAGCACTGTCCACAGTGGAAACGTTGCCCCAAAGGTCCTCCTGCAGGGTGGGGTGTGCTCGTGTGTGTGTGTGTGTGTGTGTGTGTGTGTGTGTGTGTGTTCATAATGCATGGAGACTGAGCTGAAATGTCTGAGGGTCTTCCATTGTGGCCTTGGAGGTAAGGGTATGTTTTGAAGTTAAATAGCCTTGGAGCCAGGTGCTGGAATATCTACCAAGATATTCATTTAACTCCTCTGAGCCTCCGTTTCCTTATCTGTTACGGTAATGGTTCCCCCCTTACAGGTTGTCATGAGGGTTGAAGGAGGTAATGTATGTAAAGCACTGCATAGTCCCTGGAGTGCGGCTAGTGTTCAGCAAATGCTGGCAATTAGGGTCGTCATTGATCTTATCATCATCATCACCATTTGGGGTAACGTCTTTGGAGAACCCAGGTTTAAGCCCATCAATTGCTGTAGCCTGCTGTGAAAACAGAAGTCTTTGGGAGCACCTTCAGGTGTTTTTGTTTGTTTGTTTGTTTGTTTTAGCAACTTGAGGAGGCATAGTTGGGAGAAACTTTAGCCCCCAAACTACCTTGGATACGTGGGATTCAGGATGACAACCCAGCTTTGGATGGCCGGGTATGTGTCACCACTGTCTTCAGCAAATGTGTGTGATTTGTGCTCATTTTGGGTGTGAGTATGACATGTTGTGTGTACTCTGGGTGAGGGTGGGGGTGCTGGGTGTGTGCAAAGTGGAACTTGCCTCGTCCTGAGCATGTAAGGTTTTCTCTGTGTCCACTCCCTCTGGGTGAATCTGTGTCAGTATTTCTTAAGTTAGTGTGTCTCTGTGACTGTGTTTTTGCTTCTGCTACTGTGTGTTTTGTGAGTACCTAGTCATTGGGTCCTTTCTAATGGTGTCCTTGTAGGTTTGATTCGTGGGGGCCACAATGAAGTGAGAGGCTCTAGGGCTGAAGTGAATGGAGGAAGAGCAAGCTACTGCCTAAGGAGGGATGGGTTTGGATGGATGGAGCAAGTAGAAGTTAAAGATGCTTTTAAATCTGAGCAAGGAGGGAGTTTAGAGTTCGATCATGGACCAGTTGCCTTACTTTACAAATGGGAGGAGGTAGGTGGGTCAAAGACCAAACCAGTGGCAGGGAATGGCTTGCAGTACAGACTGTCAGGCTGTGGGCTGCTGACAGGAGTCTCCCTGGCCCTACTCTCCACACCTTTCCGGGGCCAGACTTCAGTAGCCATAGGAGTGTCAGCAGAGAACCCGCGCTCAGGCACAGCCTTCAGCTGCTTTCCTTAACTTCAAATGTAACTGGGCACCCTGTATTTGTACTTGCTAACTCTGGCACTTCTACCCGAGGGCCAGTGGGCTGGGGGCAGGTGCAGAAGTGGAAAGGCTCCAGCCATGTTCCACCCAAACACAGCCAATTCAGGTCAACCCAAGTCAGTCTGTGCCTGTTGCATATTTCCTGGGGACAGCCTTGTGCCAGGAGCAGTGGAGGTGACAAGCTCCAAGACTCCTGCCCTCTGCCTTGCAGAGCCACATGCTCTAGCTCAGTGAAACTGACTGTGGGTCAGGAGCACTGCAGAGAGTCTGGAAACGAGACTGGTCAATGAGAGCTCTCCTACAGATGTGGCCACTGTCTTTCAAAAATCCAGAGATACTACTGTGATGAAGAATATGCTATTTGTTTAAAGGCAAGCATTACATAATGACTTTTGGCCATTAATCTTTTTCTCCACCCAGAGAATATCGAAGAGGGACACTTTTGGGGATTTTCTACTGGAAAAAGTCTGAGGACTTCTAGGACTCAGGACCTTTCGTGTACCATGAACTCAATGGGTATCTGGTGAAGTCTATGGACTCCTTTTTTGGAATAATGTTTTCAAATGTGTAAAATTAAATCTACAAGATTGCAAAAAAAAACCCCCAATAGTATGAAAATACAGATATCAAAACCTCAGAGAAACAGCTTTATGATATAGTAATATATGTGCTTCTTTATCGACCCTTTATGGTGATAGTTTTAAAGCAGTGATGTGTATAAATGATATTTCAAAATTATGCAACAACTCTAATGTGATCCAAAAGTGTCTATGATTTCTACTGGTGACAAAGTCAGTTTCTGCAAATACTACTGTAGATTGTTCCCTAAATCTACAATGAAAGGAAGTGCTAAATTTCAGTTAGAGGCTAATGAAAATAAAGATACTTTTTTTTTGTCCTATATGAAATCATGGACCCCTGAATTCTATCCACAGACCTCTGTGTTGGGGGATGTCTGGGACTCCAGATTAAAGATACCTGTTCGAGAGGGAAATCCCACAAAAGGACTTAGAATGAAGTATGAGCAACAGTCACCCATACTCAGAAATGTGTAGAAATTAGGTGAAAAGGTGATGGGCAACTTGAGAGCATGGGTCAGGGTGTGCTTTCCCACAGACCCTTGGGAAAAGCCCAAGTATGCTCCCACCCATGCTGCCTAAGACAGCACCGTAGCCCTTGGCTTAATCTTGCCCTGTGACGTGCTTCTCCACAGGTATCGAATGTGTGGTCAGACACTGGCAGCGGGGCCTGGGATGTTTTGGAGAGAAATCCCTCAGGAGAGAGCCTTTGGCAGAGCTGATAACCCGGTGGGATGGGGCCCTTGTTCTTTTCTTTTCTTTTCTTTTTTTTTCTTCTTTAATGAAGGGGGTGAACTCACACAAATGCAAATGTGAAGTACATAAGTATAGCAACTTGGTAAGAATAGTGTCACAGAATTAGGACATTATAATGAGAACCTTTCGGACTTCATAAATAATAATGCCCTCTTGTAGGACACCAACTCTAACTCCAGTCTGACTGATAGTTAAGGCATCAGGTAGAACTAATCCTGAATATCTGCATTCCAAATAATTGACACTGGAATTAATCTTGAACTTGCTGTGGATCAATGCCTCTTATTTTAAAAATTTTCTCCAGGTTTATTAGGATATAATTGACATATAACTCTGTGTAAGGTAAGGTATAACATTTAATACATTTAATGTATACAGAATGATGTGAGATATTATATATATATATATATATATATATATATATATATATATATATATATATATATAATGAAGTGATCCCACAATAAGTTTAGTTAACATTTGTCACATATTTATAATTTTTTATCTTGGGATGAGAACTTTTGAGATCTACTCTCTTAACAACTTTCAAATATACAGTATGGTATTGTTAACTATAGTCACTATTGCTGTGCATCACATCCCTAGAATTTATTAATCTTATGACTGGAAGTTTGTACTTTTGACCAACTTAACTCATTTCCACCACCCCTACCCACCACCTCTGGTAATCACCATTCTGCTCTCTGTTTCTAGGTGTTCTATTTTTTTTTTAAAGAGTCTACATATAAGTGAGATCAGACAGTATTTGTCTTTCTCTAGCTGACTTATTTCACTGGACCCTGGTTCTGAGAGCAGTGGTGGGCAGCTTCGGAGTGAGGGGCAGGGCGGCAGGGAAGGAGGGAGTGTGTCCAAGCGAGAGCTGGGGTTTGTCTTAGTGACATGGGCAAGCTCAGGACAAAATTCAGGGGAGAAGAAAGTATGAGGAAGTTTCTGCAAAGTTGTACTTTTTGTCTCCTTTCTGAACTTTCCTTCCCCTCCCCTTACCCCTCCTCCCACCCAGAACAAGGATCCAATTTCCTCTTTTTTTCAAAATATAACTTGAAACAGATTTAGTCTCTGGGGATTGTTCTGTGAAGGAAACCTGTAGAGGCAAGTTATCTCTGAAGTTGTAAGAGAATTTTATATAATAAAAAGTCCATTTGGGATGTGATGCAACTTGAATCTCCGGCTGCTAGCCACCTGTGCCCTGCCTGCAGTAGACGTCAGCTAGGGCCACATTTCAAGGTTGGTGTTCCTCCCCTGCCTCCACCCCATGGAAGTTTTCAACAATAGCCACACGAAAACCCTAAATCTGAGGAGGGGCTAGCACCCTGTGACCCATGGCAGAGGCTAAGAATGCAGATACCTTGGCCTCCTTCCAAACTAATGTATTGGACTCTCCCAGTGGCCTCTGGGGATTCTGGGATTTGAGATGGAACTTTGAGCTCTGAAGAGCTGCCACCTGATGTTTCAGTGGGGTGGAATGGGTGTTGTTTAGTGTGTGTAACACGTGACACCCTCTGGTGCTAGGTGCAGAGAGGGCGCAGGATGACACAATACGATTACGTTGGATGACCTGACGTGTTGTCCCAGCCCCTACTTGAGTGGTATAGGAATGATGCTTTCTGACCTCCCATCACTCATGGCCATGTAGACAAAACAGTCCCACAGAAAACCCAGCCATCCAGCACCCTCGAACAAGTGCCTCCAATTGAGAGAGGACTACCCACATCATAGTTCTAGAAAAAAAGCCAAAGGTCTTTTCCATCAAGCTTTAAATTTCTATTCTGAGTCATCAGGCCAGCATTTCCAAAATTGTCTTCTGAGTAACATTTACATGCCATGGAATGTAATGAAGATTTTTCTCCCAAATATCCAAAATTGGCAATATTTTTCCTTTAAAATTTATTTTGAAAAATATGTGTATAAAAAGTGATAAACATGTGTGTACATCTATTATATGATAATTCATCTTTACAAAATGACTGCTCTATCTGAAGAGACAGGAACTTAAATTGGGACTTGCTCATCACAGGAATGATGTTGAAAGGCTGTGACTCATAGTATATTTGGAAATACTATGTTGAACCGTGAGGTCCTTGAAGGCAAGAGTCAGGACTGGCATCCTCTCATTTGTTAGTGGACTGTTACGCTGCAGGCTCCCAAGGAACTACACATTCTAATGTTCATGCCCTTGGAGGGTCTTCCCTCTACATGTGGGCTTGGAGACTTGCTTTGGACAATGTGCCATTAGAAGCATGAAGCAAGTGTAGATCTGACAAGCACCTGATTCTCCTTTTGGGGTTTGTCTTCTTGAAATATTCTTGGGGAAGCCAAGCCACCAAGCTGTGAAGAAGCATGGATAAACTAGTGACTGATAAGACAGCACCTGGAGAGAGAGAGGCCACATGGAAAAGCTGAGGCACCAGATATTTTAGGCCTTTTTAGATTCCTAGCCCAGCTGAATGAATGACAAGAGCTGATGCCACCTAGAGCAGAACAACCACCTAGCTGAGCCTTGTCCAAATTCCCTACCCACAAAATCATGAGAAAGAATAAATGATTGCTATTTTAAGTTACTCAGTTTTGGGGTTATTTGTTACAGAGCAATAGACAACTGAGACATTGGTAGTAGGTGTGTAATAAATGTATGTGGAATAATCCAGCTCTGATGTTAATTCCTTATGCTGCCCCTATATACTCATTAAAGCTTGATCACATCTATTTTCCAATATGACTCCTGTGATGGTTAATTTTATGAGTCAACTTGACTGGGCCACATGGAGTACTCAGATAGTTGGTCAAATATTAGTCTGGGTGTCTCTGAGAAGGTGTATTTAAATGAAATTAACATTAAAATTGGTAGACCAAGTAGATTGCTTTCCATAATGTGGGTGAGCCTCATCCAATCAGCTGAAGGCCTAAATGGAAAAAGGCTGACCCTCCCCTGAGTAAGAGGGAATTCTTCTGCCTGATGGCTTTCAAACGGGACCTCAGCTTTTCTTGCTTTTACAGCAGCCTTCCAGTCTTGCTTTTACAGAGTCCTTCAGACTCTAACTGGGACATTGACTCTTCAGATTTTAAACTTTTCAGCCTCCATAATTGCATAAGCCAATTCCTTATATTAACTATATAGCCTATAGCCTATTAGTTATGTTTCTTTGGAGAACCCTGAATAATACAGATTTAGTACGAGAATAGGGTGCTAAAACTGTGGAAGTAGTGTTGGAAGTGGGTAATGGGGAAAGGCTAGAAGAGTTTTTAGATTCATGCTAGGAAAATTCTATGTTGCTTTGGAGAGATTATTGGTAGAAATATGAATCTGAAAGACAATTCTAGTAAAGACTTAGGAAAAAAAGAGGAGAGCTATAGAGAACACATATGTCATCATAATAGGATATTGGTAGAATATGAATAGTGGAGGTGCTTCTGGTGAGCACTCAGACAGAAATGAGGAACATGTTATTGGAAGCTGGAGGAAAAGCAATTCTTGTTATAAAGCAGGACAGAATTTGATTCAATTGGGTTCTAGTGTTTTGTGGAAGGTAGAACTTTTATGTGACAACTTTGGATATTTGGCAGGGGAGATTTCTAAGCAAAGTGTTGGAGTGTGGCCTGGCCTCTCCTTATTGCTTACAGCAAAATATGAGAAAGGAAAGATCAATTGAAGGAATTATTAAGTAAAAATGAACCAGAACTTGAAGATGTGGAAAATTCTCAGCCTATCCACATTGCAAACAATGAGAAAGCGTGTTCTGGATAAAACAGCAAGGGTGTGGCAGGATGATCATTCCATAAAGAGATTACCTACACATTTAATCAGTCATCTCTGCTGAAGCCAGGCATGGAGATGGGATTATACCAGCAGAAGCACTGCCAGCTGGGATGAAAGGGGATAGAGAAAATGTAGTGAAGGCAGGCTGTCAGATTTCTGGGATCTACAGGATAGGACAACAGAGCTATCTAGCTTCAAACATGGTTATACTTCAAGAAAAGGCAAAAAAAATGACCCTGAAGTGAAAAAAAAAAAATGACCCTAAAGGTGATTCAGAGGTCACCATGGGCCATCTGTGTGCCACTCCCACTATAGGCCCAGAGGACATGGCCATTTCCTCCTGGTTTCAGAGGGCCAGGATGCCACCACCTGGTGCCTCAGGTGCAAGTTCACCCAGCAGAGCTGAGAGGGCAGGGCCACTGCCTAGGGCTGGTGATGCTGCTGTCCCAGTGGGCAGAATATTGAGCTAAAGAAGATTAATCTGGAGTTCTAAGATCAAATAGAATTTGCCTTACTAATTTTGGGCTGGTTTGGGACCTATTACCCTTTTCTTCTTTCCAGTTTCTCTCTTTGGATGGGGATGTCTATCCCCTGCCTGTCCCACCACTGTGTTTGGAAGCACAGAACTTATGTGATTTCACAGGTCCACAGCCAAAGATGAATTTTGCTTCAGCATGAATTGTATCACGAGTCTTACCTGTACTCTGATTTAGATGACACTTAGCGAGATTTTGGATTTCGAATTGATGCTGAAATGAGTTGAGTTAAGACCTTGGGGATTGTTGGGTTGAGGTGAATGTGATTTGCATGTGAGAAGGATGCGAATTTGAGGGGCTAGAGGGCAGAACGTTATGGACTGAATTGTGTCCCCCCAAATTTGTACGTTGAACCCTAACCCCTGTGACAGTATTTGAGATGAAGCCTTTAAGGAGGTAATTATGGTTAAACAAAGCCATAAAGATGGGGCCTTAATTCTATAGTACTGGTGTCTTTATAAGAAGAAGAAATACCAGATTTCTATCCTCATGTGCACAGAGAAAAGGTCAAGAAGGTGCATCTGCAAGGAGAGGAGATAGATCTCACCAGAAACCAAATCGGTAGGCATGTGGATCTTGGGCTTCTAGTCTCCAGAACTGTGAGAAAATAAATTTCTTTTGTTTAAGCCACCCAGTGTATGACATTTTGTTATGGCAGCCTGAGCTGACAATACAATTCCTCACAACAATTGGTGTGTGAGGAGTCACACAGGCTTGGATTTCAATTCTAGCTTTCACTGATTTAATCATTCAGCCGATATTAAAGTTCTCCTATGTGTCAGACACTTCTAGGCTTTGGGTGTCAGTGGTGAGCAAAATGGTCATAATCCCTGTCCTTGCGGAGCTAAAAGTCATGTAAGGGGGATGCACCTTCATGAAATAATTACTCACAGACATAAAATAATAACAATGAGGAGTGCTATAGGGGGATTATCACCTGATGAAGGAGGTCAGGGAAATGTTTTCAAGGAAGTGACGCCAGACTTGAGACATGAAGGGTGGCCAGGAGTAAATCAGCGAAGAGGGAAAGGAAGGGTGTTCTGTGAAGAAGCAGCAGCATGTGCAAAAGATGCTTCCACCAAGGAGGGAGGTAGTGGGTGTTCAGGGGACTGGAAGAAGTCTTCCCTGACTGGAGTGGAGGACAGGGCGATGGGAGTCAAGAAGAGACTGATCTCTTAAGCTGAGCAGACCATGGCCAGGCTTTGTCATAAGAGCAATAGGAAGCCACTGAGTTGTCTTAACCTGGAAGTTGGCATGGGAAATGCCGTTACAGGAGGGGATACAGGAGTGTTAGAGTGAGGGCAGGTGCAGTGTCCTTAGAGGGGTAGGAAGTTAAACACAAGTTCATATAGCAGCCAACTGTTTACTCACACCAAGTCCAAGATGGGAGCTCTGATGGGCAGACAACCTTCCTCAAAGCGGAAATTCAGCACTCGGGCTCCCTCCGTCTTGTGGCTCTGCCACCTCCTAGACCATGGGGTCATGGAAGAATGATAAAGAGAGATGGATGAGGTACATCTTGATGTCCTCAGAAGGGGGACACATTACTTTTGTTTATGCTCCATTGGCCACCCTTGATGGCAAAGGGGCTGGAAAAGTAGTCCCAATGGGTACCCAGGAAGAGGCGAAAATGAGTTTGTGACCAGCTACCCAGCCCTGCTGCAACAGGTCAGAGCTACAACTTGGTCAAGAGGGTGGTGTGTGGGGAGAGGAAGGAAGGCTGCCAAGACTCTGCTGGAATTCCTCCAGGATGGGAGAGGACCAGCCTTGGGCTCAGCAAGCTGGAGGAGCCGGGCTCCATCCCAGTATACTGGCTGCTGGTTGGCAGGGAGGGCCACCTCTGGGTGCACTCTCAGGGGCCATGGGAATACTCTGGACAGGGCCAATGGGAAACTGGTCTGAGTTCCTTAAGGGAGCAGACTGTGAGGAGTTAGTGAGCAAAGCTCCCCTGTATTGCACCTACTGAGACACTTGTGGACTGTCAGAGAGGGATGTTGTTGTGAATGTTAATTGAATGGCTTCAGTGAAGGGAAAGCCTCATTGAGAAGGGATATTTGAACAAAGACATGAAGATGCCGAATCATGAGGATTATTTGTGGAAGGGCAAAGGGAACAGCAAGTGCAAAGGTTCTATGGTAGGAGCAGGCCAGTGTGTTCAGGACCCTATTGCAACAATCTAAGCCAGAGATGATGGTGGTGACAATGAGAAGGGGTGAGGGGAAAAGTTTAGGGTCGGGATCTATTTTGTAGATATGTCTTTCCTTCCCCTACATTCTTCTTTTCTCTATTTTCTAGAAGGAACTTATGAAGACACACTGAGGTATTTTCACCTCTGTGCCTTTTTCTAGACTATAAACCCCGTGAGGGCGAGAACTGGGCCCGACTCCTCTCTCCTCCCTCACACCTGGCACAGGGAAGGTGCATCGCCAGTGCCCGGTAAACACATCTGAACGCACGTCCTCCTGAGTCATCAGATTTTATGGGTCTGAGCTGAGTCTCTGCTTGTCAGCATATTGCTCACTGATGTGAAAAGCTTTCCTGTGGTCTAGACACTCCTGTCCCCATTCTAAAGAGAGTCTCTAAAGAAGGTCAGTGTATTCGGTCATAGGAGAGGGGGCTTTGGTGTCATGAGCTATGAGAGAGTTACAGGGATACCTGCTGGAAAGACAACTTCACAGGTTCTGTTTTGTCCTGGATGTGCCCACCTGCTGGTTTCTCAGGAAGTGACAGGATGCACATATGGCTGTGCCCAGCAGGGATCCCTGGCCCAAACCAGCTTGGCCCTGCACTCAAGAGAGGATTGTGGGGCTCTGCATTGCTCCCTCATTGACATGCAGAGGGATCCCAGCAGCTTCTGAGGGGCGTCTTGAGCTTGGCTGCGGGGTGTCCTTTATCCACTGCTCTGCAGCCTTTGTTTAAGCTGCGCTCTTCCTAGCAACACCCCCTATTTTTACGGAAACTTGGGTACACTGATGTTTAGGACCCAGCAGGCTCTGGATGCTTAAGAAGGCTTTGAGAAGCCCCACGGTCTTAAATTCAAAACGTTGCTGCAGGCTTCCGGCTTTCTCCCAGATCACATTCTGAGAGTCATGTGTTTCCTGTGCTCTCATGCCGCAAATTAACTGCCTTTTCACTTTTCCCACAGATTTTATCTCTCATTCTGTGTGGTGGGCTATCATGGTATAGCGGTTAAAAATGTGTGAACTTTGGAATTGGACAGATTTGAGTAGGCATCGTAGCTTCTACCCTGACTAGCTGTATTACATGGGCAAAGCCCCTGAGCCTCAGTTTATTCATCAGTCAAATAAGAACAATCATAGTATCTACTTAAGATCTCAGCTGTGAAGATTAATTGAGGTAGTGAAAGTGGAACCCAGACCCACAATAAATGAGTTATTTATTATCCTTAATAATAACCCAAAGTGAGGTGGGGCTCTCAGTGATGGCCAGCTCCAAGCACTGGCTTTTACGCTGCCAGCCTCTCTGTCTAGTTCCACTTCAGCCACAGAAAAATGAGAAAGTCTTGCATGTTCTGGGCCTGTAGGGGAGTCTGTGAATAGCTGAATCCATGAATGATGTCTCTGCAGGTGCCAGGGACTCAGAGCCCCACCCCGCACTAAAGTGCTGCCTGCCAGACCCTTGTCAGCGGTTACAACCTCCAACTGCCTCCCGCTGCCCAAGTTTTATCAAAAGCGCAGTTGAGAGAAATAAAGTTCATGGGGGTTATTTAAAGGCCATGCATTCCAGCCATTCTTCCAGATGAGACTTATCCCTGAACCGAGTCAGGCTCTCATGAAGCTGAGCTGCCTTTGGACCACATTATTTAGCCATCACAAGATCTTTATTATGTCCCTTCCTTATGGTGGGGCTTTATGGAAAATGGCCGGAGGAGTCCTTCTGCTTTGGGATCCTGCCGTCGCCAGTACTCACTGCCTCAACGCAGGTCTCTCTAAGACCTATGAGCTGAATATATTTTAGGCTCCAGTTTCCGGCAAAGCTCTGCATCCTCAGAGAAATTGGTGGGCTTCTGATTATAGGCAATGTGACTCATGAAGCTGACCCCAATTCTCATTTTGCTTGGGTTGCTGGAAAACCCAGAGTCAGCTTTAAGACTCCTAGAAGATATCTCTCCAGGGTGAGTGGGAGAACCAGGAGGAGGAATTGAAGGGGAGGAGATGGTATGAGGCATCATGACTGTGGGATGTATTCCCTTCTAGGCCACTGTAAAGGTGCTGAAGGGTCTGGCTTCACCAAACCAGAGGACATGAAGAGAGAATTTTCCATGAATTTGAGAAGAGAACCACAGCCATTGCTTAATTTGAACTTCTCCTTGGGCCCCAACCCCCACACTGGCTTTCTGGGTATTTTTGTCATGTTGTGAAACACTGAAACTTGCAGTGTCACCTTTTTCTTCCTCTTTGTTCCTCATGCAGCTTTCCCTTTTTCCTTCTTTGCCCCTCTACGATCACGGCTTCCCTCCATCCCACTGCCGGGGCACAGGGCTGAGAGCTGGGCTGCCCACTGCGACTGCTCACTCACCTCTGGGCGACAGTGGAGTCCCTTTGGCTTCAGGTCCACAGCTTTTCTGCTGAAGCAGAGAAGGGCCAAGGAGTTCAGACCCCTCAAGAAAGAGTAACAATCGAGCAGCAAACATTAACTGAATACTTTGTTGTGTGCCAAACATTTAGGAACAATTCTTACTGCCATTTTATTTTATTTATTTTAATGAATTCCATGTTTCAGCACCTCATGGCACATTTTTTGTCATTGTCTTAGCAAGGCCCCTTCATCTATTTATCCACCTATCTAGTCCAGGGTTTTTCACTGGTAGTACTATTGACATTTTGAGCCAGGTACTTCTTAGTCGTGGGGACCTGTCCTGTGCATTGTAGGATGTTTTGCAGCATTTCTGGCTTCTGCTTGTTAAATGCCAATAGCACTCCCACTGGCTCCCCTAGCCGGAAAAGTCTTCAGACATTGCCAAATGTCCCCTGGTGGTATCTAGGAAGGGGAGCAAAACTGCCCTCAGGTTGAGAACCACCATCCCTTTTGTCCCATTCTTCACTTGTATCTTCTTCCCTTATAGAAATCTCTCCAACACATTAATTGGGTATTCAATTTGTGTGTATTCTTGCAGCTCTGTTAGTTGCCTGCTTATATCATTTGTTCAGTTTTCTCTGGGGTTATCATTTTTGATTTGCAAAGGGTGGTCCTTCTGTATTCTAGATATCAGTCCCATGTTGATTTGGACTTCTGCTGTTTTCTCCTCTTCTGTCATCAGTGAACTCTCACCTTACAGGTGAGGACGCAGGCGCAGAGTTTACAAAGCTAGTAAGTGGCAGAGCCAGCTCCTGAGTCCAGGCCTCTGCTTCTGGAGTCCAGGCTCTTGACCCTGGGCTACTGAGACATCCCTTCCCCACATATGCCATCACATGAAGGCAGACAAGCTCAGGCACTGAGGCCTGGGGAGGGAGGAGTTTGCTCAAGGTTATACAGATCACCTGGATCACCCTGATGTGATACCAGGTGTTTTGGGGGCTGGGTAGCCTTCACTGTGGTAGAGGAACGGGCAAGTGATTTAGCTTAAATGTCTGACAGGAGCCCCTGACTCTGGTAAGCAGTGGAGGTGGGAGATCTAAGCACATCGTGCAGGGAAGGCTCTTTGCTACATCTGCCTGGGGAGAGGAGGTATAGAACTCACGGACTCAAAACTGGCAAACATCTGGATGTGGACTTTCTGTACTGGGCCTCTATGGGCAGCAACTCCCTTCGTGCATTGGGCCCTCATGGGAGAGTGCTTCTTACCAGGCCCAGGGGATGATCGATGAAAGGGGAAGCTGGGGGCACAGTGGACGGGGCTTTGTTTCCTAAATGCCATTCACATGACTCTCTGACCTCAGAGTCCTTCCCCTTTCTCTTGTCTTTTTCTTCTTCACTGCATTTGGCTCTGCTTCAGTTTCCCTTCTCTATTTTCTTTTTTTCTCAGTCCACACAAAGCCCTCAGAAGGCTGGCTGCCCCGTGGCCTCCTGCCTCTTGTGAGATTGGTGTCCAGCTCCAAGGTTGAAGGTGCCTGGAGATGCGTGGGAAGGCCTTGGGGGCCTAGTAGGCAGCAGGCAGTCTCCTCTGGTTTGGTGCTTCCTCTTTAGTTTCTAGAAGCTTTTCCACATGGTTCTGAGCCTAGAGTGCTCAGTCGGAATCACTTGTGCAACTTCCAAATTGATTAATGCCCAGGTCCTATCCTGCAATTCCGATTCTGTTGGTCTGAAGCGCAGCCTGGGAGGATGCTGTAAAATCCCCGCAGGTGATTCTGATCAGGACTCAGGATGAGAGCCATAGTTTTACTGAGGATTGAATGTCACAGAGTGAACATGGGATGCAGATTAGGTGTTGTGGGTTTGAGTCTAGACAACCATCAGTTGGCCATGGGTCCCTGGGAAAGCCCATTCTCTCTCTAGTCCCTGGGCAGGAGCATCTTAAAGAGAAATCATGGATTTGTGGAATTTTAGACTAGGAAAGGAGCAGGAAAATGAACCAATCTATTCCCTCGTTCTACAAATTAGAGGGCTGTGTCCAAGGAAATGGGTTGCCCAGAGTGGTACAAGGCTCAGCAGAGCCAGGAAACCAGGCCAGCCTTTGGGCAACTCCTCCTATTGACTAGACTCTTGGACCCCTCAGGGACTGCTCTCTAGATTAGATAATTGGGGAGACTGTGTCTCTGGGGGGCTTCCCACTATTTACTGGAGGGGACTGGCCTTCCAGAGCCTGGGAAGGGGAAGCAATGACTAGAGCCGGAAAGCGTTCTCAGCCAGACTCCACAAGAGGACCTCTGCAGAGCTGCTGACTCTTTGCAGCTGTTTTATGGAGCCTGTGGACTGAAAGGAGAAGTTTGGCTGCATTTAGAAAGTTGTCCACAAAGAGGAATGGCGGGGGTGGAGGTGAGGAGAGTGGCCGGGTTGTGGAGCTGGAGGAGGAAGGTGGGCGATCTGGGAGAGATGCCAGCAGGGGCCTGAGGACAAGGGTTCGATTTGGGCCCACGTGTTGTCACTTTGAAGCACTCAGGGTTGGGTGGTGGGGGTTGAGGGAAAGCGAAGGGGAGGGAAAAAGAAAAGAATGAGTTTCCAGCAAAAGGGAGCCTAGCTTTTTCTTGGATTGGAAGCAAACAAAAAGTGTTCTGGGAGCATGCCCAGTCCTGCCCCAAAGGCCCAGTGAGTGGTTCTCTAAAGGGGATGCAGGGAGATGGTGTGAGAAGTGCCAAGGAGAAGCTTTGTTGGGATGGCCCAGGCCCATGATGGGGAATGTTAAATTCCCCTGCCCCCAAGATGTGCAGAGATTGCTCTGGGCAACCTGAAATGTCCTGTCCCTAAGGCCACAAATGCATCCAAACCCTCCCTGGACTGACCCAGGGCTCAAGCCCTGTGGTAATTGCAGAAAGAATAGTCTGTGAAGCTCTTAGCCTGGAGGTGAGCAGCTTCAAAGACTTCCAAGGGCCTGACTGAAGAGTCCCATGCCTCAGTGTCCCGTTCCTGCTAGCAACTGGGAGGAGCAAACCCCTTGCCCTATAACAAGTGCCTTGGCCCCAAGCACCAGGGAGGAAATGGAGCTCTTGATGACCGTTCTAGTCATACACTCCCCGCCCCACCAAGTCCACTGTTCTCCTTCAGTCTCTGGCACCTGCAGGGCATGCCACTCTTCTTACTCCCATGCTGAGCCTTGTCTGTATTTCTGTATGTGGAGACAGAGTGAGGGGGTAGGAGTGGGGAGACCATAACTTGGACCTGAAACTCTCTTATGGAAAGTCCTGCCCCCATCAGAAATGTGCTGAAATTGGCCGTGAGAGGGACGTGCTCTGAGGACGAGCAGGGAGTGGAAACTTGAACTGGTTCTGTCTCCATGGCTGAGCATCTGAGGCCTCAAGAGCCTGCTCAACTCAGCTCAAGGTGCCCACTCACTCCATTATTCTATGAGTTTTTACTGAGCACCAGATAGGTGCCAACTACTGTGCTAAGTGCTGGAGAAGCAGAAGAGAGCAAACCAGACATAGTCACTGGTGGAGGGACTTGATGGCTCATTGTGTGTCTATGTCTCTACCAAGCCCGTGAGGGTGGCCATGGTGGGGAGTAGGAGGAAGCAAGGCCCTAATCCACGTGGTCTCATTGGGGAGACAACATTCACATACATGAAGCATTCAGAGAACCAGCAACGCTTAAATAGATTGTTGGCTCTAGTAAGCACATGTTGAAGTGAATGTGGTCAGGTTCAGGTTCTATGTGTCTGTCAGTGCTCTGGGCAGATCCTATGAGACAGCCCTACTGGGGCCAAATTACCTTCTAAGCTTTGTGGAAGAATGGAAGGATCTGATTAAGTGGGCCTGACTACTAACCTTGAAAATAATAATCAGTTCTGACATGAATGTCTTAGAATGGAAAATCTATACAAACTCTGCCATCTTTCTTGGTTTCTTTTTTCCACTGTCCAGCAGCCCCCTTCTCTTCTTCCTTCTTCCATCTGACTCAGAGCTGGAAATCTTACATGGCAAAGAGCTGGGTGCTGGGTTTGGTTGAATGTCTGCCTGTTTACAAAGCACAGCACTAGGATGGAATATACAGAGAAACAACACAGGCCTTAACTTTAAGGACCTTCAAACTCTCTTAGGTTCATAAACTGCTATAATAGATAATAGTGAAAGCTAATGGTGAGTATGCATGTGTGGGCATGGGAACAATAGCAGAGTTGAGTCCCATCCCTGGATATAGGATGTGGAATATCGATGTTGTGTTGTTGTTTGCTTGTGTGTGTTTGTGTTTCCTACTCTTTGTTTTTTAATCTCAAACTTCAGAAAAATTATAAGGTATTACAAGTAATTTCTATAAGCCCTTTTCCAAGATTCGCCAATTATTTACATTTTGTGGAATCATTTGAGAACAAATTAGAGACATTTTGCTCCCTTTCTCTTAGACAATTGAGTCTATTTCAAGAACAGTGTTCTATATAAGTCTGGTTTCCTTATAGTGAACTTCCTCTCATTTCTTGATAATATAAGATCATTCAAGCTTATGTAATGGGTGATAGCTAGCTTGTTTTTCTGCTTGATAACATACTGGTGGCCTGGCTGTTGTGGGCTGTCTAGGTCACAGGGTCCCCCTGGGAAACTTTGCTGGCTTCAGTGTCTATGCCTGAGTCGGCTTGCTACTGGACAACTGATCTGCCCCCTTAGAGGCCTGGCCAGGCCTGGGCTGAACTCTGCTCTCTTTCTCTCCACTTTGTTCTCGAGTTTTCTGTATATTCTACCGATGGATATGATTTGGCTTTCCAGTGTCCAGCATAACCTGTTGGAAGCAGTGAGCTTAGTTGGGCATCCTCTCTAAGCCTTGGAGGCCAGCCTGGGCTCCTCTGAAAGGAGGCTTCCTTTCCCTGACTCACAGGAGAAGCGAGGCTCTATGGTGCTGTCTGGCTCCAGGGATTGTGGTCCTGCTCAAGTCTGGCATTCTTAGGTTGAGGGAACATTTTCCAGAGTACAGTTGAGGTACAGAATGTCTCTGCAAGATGGGCTGGGATGGGCAAGGTTTTGGAAAGTCCGTTGCTTGTTCTGGGAGGTGTTCAGGACGCTGAGGTTTTAGAAATTCATGGTGGCTGTTCATGACTGCTCCCAGCTTTGGGGAAGAGGAATGAATGTGTGCCCATTTCCTTGGGGTCAGTGGCAAAGGTGAAACCCTGCACTGCTGATCTGGGACCCTCTGCTGGGTCCAGGCAGGGCACTGTGCTTGAAGGGGAATGAAGCCTAGCAGACTGGATCCTGGAGACATGAGATGCTCTTCATATCCAGTGAGCTCTGACTGGAGCTCTACCTGTACTGGCCAGGACACAAAACCAATGTGATCTCAGGGCCTGCACTCAAGGGTGCTTCTGATGGAATGGTAGTAGAAACCCAGGTAAATCCATGAGACAGAACATCCTGGAAGCATTTAACTTGCAGATCAGTCTCATGCAGGGAGAGGTGAGGGAGCAGAGAGCTCTGTGCCGGCCTGAGCAGTCAAGAAATATTCTGGGGCAGAGGGGAAGCCTCCCTTTTCAGCAGCCTCCCCCTTGTTTGTTCTGCTCTTGCACACAGTCAGCACACCCAGGGTCTGGTTCCAGCTCTGTTCTGTCACCCTGGACAAGTCGGTTTACCTCCTTGGGCCTGTTTCCTTCTCTGTGAACCAGGAAGCGGAGCACTTGAGCTATCTCCCTGGGCAGTGATGACAAGTAATCCAACCTGGGTGGGCTTCAGGGGTTGTTTGGAGAGTTTATGGGAGCCCCGTTCTCTGGGGGTGAGGCCCAGCCTGTATAGGTATTGTTATGCACAAGCTCTGCAGGAAGGCCTTAGAGCAGGAGCCAGGTGACCATGGGGTCTTCACAGTCCCAGCCCCTGACTTCATTGCAGGCTCCACGAACCCAGACTCAGGCCTTTATTTCTTGACTCACTTTTGCTGGAGCCTGGGAGGGCCTGGTACAGGTGGGGGCCCCCTGGCCTTCCCACCCAGCCATGCATCGGCGCCTCCCACCCGGGAGCAGTGCCACGCTCGGCTGGCCTGAATGCATCCCCTTCTCCTTTCCTAAGAACCAGTCTCAATGCCCCCATTACCATTTCCATAGCGCTCTTCTCCAGGGCCCCATGGAAATCACGAGGCTTTCTGAGGAGTCGGGCAGCCTTCAGAAAAAAGACCCGGGCCCCCTGCCCACCCCGGGCTCCCGGCCGTCCTAATCCCGCCCGCTCCTCGGAGCGCGGAGACAGAGCTCCCTCTCTCCTCGGCAGCCCGCCGCTCCTTCTCCCACAGAGCTGACGTTTCTCTGCGGCCCAGCTGGCTGCAGTTTTCAGGAATAACAATATCCCCGGGGGGAGGTGCGGCGGGGTGAATGGGCGCCTTTGTCCGGGGCCCTGTGAAGCCTGATTAATTATGCGCCGCGGAGCGCGGGGCGCGGGGCGGCGGTGCGGCCCCAGCGGCTGAAAGGCCCGGGCCGGGGAGCGCGGCCGCGGGCTCTGCGCCGCCGCACAAAGGGCCGCGCATTAGAAAACCGCCAATTACCCGGCATTTTGTATTGGCCCTTGTCTCGCTGACACTGTGGACGGCCCCTCCCCGGGAGGCCGCACTTGGAGGGTGTTCAAGCCCTTTCTTGGTTACCAGGGGCGACTGGGCAGAGCGCGCAGGGCTTGGGAAGAGCCCAGTGCCGGGCGGGACCGCGTGCAGCGGGGGCACGGCGGGGAGAGGAGAGCGGGGTCTCGCCCCGGGGACGTGGCTCTCGACTCCGATGCCTCGCCAGAGCTGGAGCATGTTCCGAATGCGGAGTTCCTGGCCCCGCTCCAGGGGGCTCTTTGACTCAGTAGGTCTAGGGTGCCCAGGAGGCTGAATTTTAACAGGCAGTCTAGTTGACTTAAAAAAAAAAAATTAAAGCATAACAGTGAAATTCACAGATTTCACGTGTGTAGTTCCATGCTTTTGACACATGTATATATCTCCGGTTACCTACATTCCAGCAGCTATAGAACAATTCTATCACTGTAGAAAGTTCCGTGGGTCCTCTTTCCAGTCTCCTCACACCCCCTTCCTCCCCACACTCCAGAAAACCGCTGTTTGGACTTCTATCTTCATCTGTTAAGTTTCATCTGTTTTTGGACTTCGTGATAAATGGAGTTATGCAGGACACACTCTCTTGTTTCTGAATTCTCTCATTCAGCATGTGTTTGAGATCCATCCATACTGTGGGTATGAGTAGTTGTTTCTTTTTATTAAACAGTTTATCTGTTCACCTGTTGATGGACACCTGGACTATTTCCAATTTTTCGGCTGTTATAAATAAAACTGCTATGATCATTTTGTACAGTCTTTTTTTTTTTTTTTTGTAGACATATGTTTTTATGTCTTTGAGGTAAATATCTAGGAGTGGAATTGCTGGGTCATAGAGAAGGTGTTTAGCATTAGTGGATACAGCCAAACTGTTTTCTAAAGTGGGTATTTAATTTTGCATCCCCACCAGCAAAGTATGAGAGTTCCAGTTGTTCTACATCCTTGTCATCGTTTGGTATTACCAGTCTTTTTAATTTTAGCCATTCCAGTGGGTGTGTAGTTTTCAGGCCAGGTGACTTTAATTGCTGAGCTTCAATGACTAACTTGAAGAAAACTCCTGTCTAGTGTAATTCTTGCATGTGTCTGCAAGGTCCAACAGGATAAATGACTTCCCTAAGGCCTACAGCTGGTTACACAGAGATACATTGAGAACTCGGGACTCCTGACTATCAGAAAAGTGCTTTTTCCTTCATATGATGCTACCCCTTTAGCCTACATCTTGTGGGCGTGTGTGTGTGTGTGTGTGTGTGTGTGTGTGTGTGTGTGTATGTATGTATGTATGTGAAGTGTGGGTTTTGCTCTACCCAGGACCATTTGGAATAAACCTGAAAGGGCACTTCTGAAGAGTCCCTACCCACCACCCAAGTAGCAGCATTTAAGTCTCTGAGGGGTAGAGAGACTGGGTTTGGCCATGTACGTGTGGATTCATGTGCACACAGGGACAAGGGAAGGGGGCTGGTGGCTGTTTACCCTTGATTTGTACTCCAAGAACACAGGCCAACCCTGAGAATCCCTGTGCTTCAACCACCCATAGAAGGCCTTAGATATTTTCTGATAAAGCACAGAAGGGTACTGGAAATGAGGGGGCAGCAGAACATGGCCTGACCTATCTTTGTAGCCTTGTATCTGGCTGCCTCCATCTTGCATATCGAACTCCATGATAATGGACACCTGTTCATACATTATTGTCCCTCCACTCTATGAATACATACATACTATGGAGATTGTATTCCCAAGAGATGGCCACACCGAAACATATATCCCATCCCATATGCTCTTCTTGCAATGTGACTAACACTTTTTCTGAGAGGTGAGGTCTGTGTTTCCTCTCACTGAATCTGGGCTGGGGCTTGTGACTGCTCTACCAGTATGGCAGAAGTGATAATGTGGATGTTGTCATAAAAGGATATAATTTCTACCTGACTTTCTCTCTTTTGGGGGGTACTCACCCTAGAAACCCAGCTGCCATGCTATGAAGAAGCCCAAACTAGCCTCCGGAGAGACCGATGTAAACACCCAGGTGGAGGCCCTCAACCTACAGCCAGCACCAGCCATCAGATCTGTGAGTGAATGAGCCTTCAGACGATTCCAAAGTCCAGTCTTCAATGCTTCCTGCCGAGGCCTCAGACAACATGGAGTGGAGACAAATCTTTTTTACAGACCCAAAGAATGTGCAAACATAATAAATGGTTGTTTGATGCCAATATTACGATACTATCTTATGCAGCCATGATAAATAGAATGCATATAATACTGATATTTCTTGCATCCTGTCAATCTTATTTCATAATCCCCTCATGCACTCCTGATTCTAAATTTAACTCTTGTCCTGTCTGGACCGCTGTTCTGATCAGGTTCCCATGTTCGGCTTCGATGTCACCTCTGCTGGGAGCCCCCTAGCCTCCCTCTGCACAGAGCTGGAATTTACTCCTCTGTACCCCAGGTATATGCTCAAGTCTTTGTGTTCTCCATGTTGTCTTACAACTTCATGTTTGGATGTTTGCATCCTTGCTAAAAGGGTTCTCCAAGAGCTGGAACAATGTATATTTCCTCTCTGAATTTCTAAGAGCCTGGCACATAAATGTTCACTGAAAGTGGCATTCCCCTAAACCAGAGGGAACAGGACCTGAATTAAGCGAAATTACTATTCAACGTCCCACTTTCTACCTTCTTTTCCTCTGGTCCAGGCCTTGAACAAGAGAGACAAAAAGGACAAGAGATTTTTTTTTTCTTTCAAGGGGATTTCAATCTGATTAGGGACAGGGTAACAGAAAGACTAGAATGGACTAGTATGATTAAATGAGAGGCGCAGTCCCCAAAGGCAGAGAGACCTACATGGAAAGGGGTGATCAGGACAGGCTTTCTGGAGGAGGCAAGGACTTGGATTTAACAGTAACAGAGCTCTAGGACAGATCTTCCTTTGAAGAACTCCCAGCTTGCTTTCCTCCACCTCCACTTACTGGGGCCCCAGCTGAAGAGTTGTGTGTGTGTGTGTGTGTGGTAGGGGACATTGTTACATCTCTCTCCTGGGACAGAGTCTGAAGAATAGACCTATTCCTAAATATCCTCTCAGTTTGCCCCTCTCTCCTCCACCTCACTGGGGGTATGGGATAAGAAGAGATGAGTCAAGTAGGTAGCTATACAACCAACTAGATGTATACTAAAACTAGATGGAACTTAAAAACAGCGCTGTCTGAAGAAGACAAGAAACAGAGTAAAATCTACAGCATGATATCGTTTACATAAACTAAAAGTACATGTTCACAGAAAGGCAATGTATATTTTGTATGTATACAAATACAAGATGTCACTTACATTAATGTGGTTGTTTTTATAGGTGGGGGTGCTGGGGTAGTGAATGAGGATCAAAAGAATAAAGAAATAAAACAAGACAGGGCCTTTGTGCGGAAAAAACAGTGATGAGAGTGTGCCATTGAGAATGATTGACTCGACTCTGCACCTGAGGTCCAAACAAAAAGAAGAGTCAAAACCCAAATCACTCTTGGAAATGATACTGCCAACTTTAGGATGGCATTTGTATCTGTGTGGGCAGGAGGGAGGAGGGACATAGGGCAGGGACTTACTTGTAGCTGTAATGTTTTGTCTTTAAAAAAGATAAGGCAATCTGAAGCAAAATGGCAAACTATTAACATCTGTTGAATACGGAGGGTGAGTATATGGGTTTCTGTTAGATTATTTTTAAATGTATTCTATTTTGAAAAAAATATTTTAAGAGGATACCAATTAAGACACTGCAATATAATTTTGCAACTTTCTCCAGAATTCATTCCTGATCACGGGCTGGCCTCTGAATAGCCCTACAGAGCTGAATGACTGCTCTAGGCTGTCAGTGACATAAGTCCCAATAAGGAGAAGAAAACGAAGCATTGACTTTCCATTGGTGCTAAAAGAGCTCATAAATACGATATTTGGTGAATGAAAAATGCCATTACCTGCTGTGTATAGAGCAAAAACAAATAGTCGAACAGCCACAGGAATCTTTTCTTTTTGCCTGGCTGAATCAGATTAACCTCTCAGGACTTTGTGGGAAGAACATCGATTAGCTGTCGGCCTTCTAGGGGTTGGCAGATCCTTGACAATAGGGAACTGTTGTAGGCAACTCTGGGAGGGCTGCACAGCTCACAGTTAGGGCCTTGACTATGGAAACCACCCTCGCACTCACAATGGGGGCTCAGCGGTCGACTCTGATCCTGTACTAGATGACTCTTCTCTCCCCTCCCGCTTCCACCATAGCTGATGGGTATGGAGGGAAGAGCTGAACCAAGCTGAGTTGAGCGGATGCTTTCTCTTAAAATTTTGAAATTTTGAACTGAGAGGTAGAGACTGGGCACTGTTGGAATGGAACTGCTTTAATGGAAGTGATCTAAATGACTCCAGATGCTTAGGTCCTTGGAACTGCTCTGGCTCGGGCCTTTCCTAAAACTCAGTTGTTTAACTCTTTCTTAAAATTTAAGAAATTTATCATTTTTATTATTTGCCAGGGTTGATTTTAGTTACTTGTCTTATGGAGTAGGTAAATATAATATTTTATTATATCTCCCAGCCTTTCCCTAGTACTGCTACTAGTACATGTAGTATCATTGTTGAGTTTGGGAGAAAAAGAAAAAAAGAAAAAAAGGTGCCCTTCTGGGCAGGCAAATTAGAAAAATATGTTCTTCCCTCCAGGCAGACACAGCCCCTCTCCAGGGTGAAAGATTTGGCCAGTGGAATGTGGGGCTGGGTTTCAGGTCCCATTCCACTCATGTCCTTGGCCAGGTCCCTTTGTGCAGGGACCATTCATGGCGGCCCTGCCTGCCTATCATTTGTTTTCTGGCTGATTTGTCCTATGCATCAAGGTGTCTCTTAGAATATGAAGCATTATTCTAGACAAGATTTACTGGAAATGGTAGTCTATCTTGTAAGTCCTATTCAGGAATTTAATGTTGATGGCCAAGATGTGATTTTTAATCTTTGTGTGTTGAAATCTGTTGAAAATTTTCCTTAAAGAAAACTTAGGAAAACTCTATGGTCTGGTAAAGTCAACAGAAGCCTCATCTTATTCTGATGAATAATCTGCAGACTTCAGAGGAAGCTTTCCACCAAATAGTCTGGCAGACATTCTTGAAATGTCAAGGACACTCCTTCCCCCATGTGAACATACCAAGTGAGAAGGTGAGAGTAAGTGCCCAGGAACGAGTCTCAGGTAATGGTGAGAGTGACTTGGAAACCTCAAACAATGCACTGATGGCCATGGAGAAGAAAATGCTCTCAGGCAGGAGAAAACGCCTTGAGAGGAGGCTGCTCCAGCTCTGATTTATTTATTAATTGTATATTGAGAAGCCCCCTAAAACTAATGTGAGTCCCACTATCTTTCTGAGAGAAAGCTGAATATAGGACAGCAAGTCAGGAGCTTTCCCAAGACAGAGGACCCACCCACTTCCGCATCATGCACCATCCATCACCATATCTACAAATACAGGAGGCAGTGTAGACTAACAGTTAAGGATGTGAGTCCGGAGTCAAAACATTTCAGTTCAAACCTCAGCTCTGTCACTTTCCACCTGTTTGACCTTGATCATGTTACTTAACCTCTTATGATGGTTTTAAAACATGCCCATCATCCTTGACTCTCCTCCCATCAATAAATGACATCTATGTCTCTGCCTCAAGAAACTGGGTTGGGATTTGGGAGTGCTTAGACACAAAGAATGCAGCAGAAGTAGCACTGTGTAATTTCCAAGGATTGGTTAAAGACCACGCAGCTTCTGGTGGTTTCTGGGAGCTTCAGCTACCTGAAAAAAAAATCCAGCCACCTTGAGGCTGCTTTGTAGAGAGACCAACCACAAGAGAGATGCCTGAGGAGCCCCAGCCATCCAGCTCCAAGCTGTTTGAATCATCTTAGCCTAGGCCCTAGGCATGCAAATAAAAAAGCATTTGAGCCAACCTCAGCCCCAGCCACCAATTGACTGCAAACTCATGAGAGAGATTCTAAGTGAGAACTGTCTGGCTTATTCACAGTCAACATTCAAATTTGTGAGCAAAATAAAGATTGTTATTGTTTTAAGACCTTTGTTTTGGGATGGTTTGTTATAATGCAATAGATAACCTCTACAGACTTTTTGTTACCTAGAAGTGGAGAGATGCCATAACAAAACCTCATACTGTGGCTTAAGACTGAGAGGTGGACAGAAATTGTAAGGGTTTTGAAGATATTGTCAGTGGAAGCCTGATGGCCCTGAAAGAGGCTGTTGATGAAGGTTTTAAGGAAAGCGAGGAAAATTTCTTGGAAAAAGAGGAAAGGGAACCCATATTATATAGTGGAGAAAAATTTAGCAACATTCTCACTTGAAGAGATATGGACAGCAAGAAATGTACTTAATGGCCTCATGGTTTGGGCTGAGGAGATTTGTAAGTGGTATGTTGAAAGTGCCAGTTGGATTATTTTAGCTGCCTGTGATCAAGATAGAGAAAGATGAGTAAAAAGAAACTTTAATTTTCAAGCCAAATTTATAGAAAATGTTAAAAAGCCAGAGATTTGCTGGGTTTGAAAGTAAATATTGTTTCTCATTCTCAGCGTCCTCAGATGGCAAAAGATTCTCAGTCTGAGAGGGCTTCGGGACAAAGATATAATCCAGAGTGGGACTATAAGAGCCTCTGTTAAAACCTCAGAAAAATCTAATGCTTCATAAAGTCTTTCAGATAGGCAAAGACCCTGTAAGTATTTCAAGCGTGTGCCTCACAGATTCCCTTTATCAAATAATAAGGCTTCTAAAATATTAAAGGATTGTCCCTCAACAGCCTCACAAAAAGTTCAAAGTAGATAAGAGCTACTCTTGTTGAGATTTGTAGTATAACTTTTGACTAACAGAATGAAACTCACTAGGATCCATAGGAAACCCATAAATTTTTAAATAGAATTATATCATCAGAAGCACCACCAGCTTGAATGAAAGGGACAGCATAGAACAAAACGAAAAAAGATCCCCAATTTTTTGTACTTTGGGCCCCTAAGAAGGAACCAAGCTGAGAAAACTATTCAGTTGCAAACATCAATCATTTTTTATAGGAAAGGAAGGAAGATTCAGAAGTGAAAACAGAAGTCCAGACGATAGAGCTAAGAGCCATGAGAAACATTCCCAGGCAGTAGGACGTAGCTCTAATCAAGAAACTGGCAATATGGGTCAGAATTTCAAAATTGCTCTGGACCAGTGACTGCTATATGCCTCCCACTCCCCTACTTTTGAATGGAAGTGACTATAGTAGTTACCTTATTCCTGTCTCATCATTATGTGTTAGATGTACACAGAGCAGATAACTTTTCTCTTTAGCTCACAAGTCTTCAGCGATAGAAGAATAGTACTCAAGGAGCTGTGACTGAGGAATTGAAACTGAAGAACCTCCTCCACACCTGAATGTTTAAGATAATGGGATTCCAGACCCAATCCTATAAAGTGAGACTTTTGGGGATTGTTGAAAGGGGGTGAATATATTTTGCAAATGAGAGGAATGTAAATGATTTATGTTTAGAGGGTAGACAATGCTGGTTTTAAACATGGCTAAAATTTATTGACACATTTCCTATAAAGAAACGAAGTTTGTGTCTCTTCTCCTGTACCTGCATAAGCTTTTGTAACGGCCAGTGCAGGACTAAGCTTTAATAAGGCATGGGGGTTTCCACTTTTGCACTTTGCGGAGCCCTTAGCTATCATGAAAGAAGTTTGAATGCCCTGCTGAGAAATCCACATGGAGCAGAGTCCTGGAAAGGCCACATGGAGAGGGAGAGAACGTGAGAGTACATGGAGAGAGGGGAAATTTAGCAATTCTAGAATCCCTGCTGAGCCCAGCCTTCCAGGGTCCTTGCCCAGGTGCTAGACATGCGAATCTGCTATCTTGACTCAGCCAGCCCAGTCAAGCTCCCAGATGACTACAGTCTCAGCTGCCATCTGGCTGTGGCAGCATGATAAACCCTCAATGAGATCAGTAGAAGAACTGTCCAGTCAACTTATAAAACCATGAGAGGTAAGTGTTTGTTGTTAATTTTTTTAAATTTTATTTTATTTATTGATTTTATTGATTTAATTGATTAATTAATTAATTTATTTATAGGTGAGATAACCCTTGGTTGACCTCACAGATTGCAAGGACCTAGTCTGTTTACAATCTCTTATTTTTTTTATTTTTAACGCCTACGGTACCTGGTCTTCCTAGGTGGTCTCCCATCTAAGTACTAACCTGGCCCAACCCTGCTTAGCTTTGAGATCAGACAGGATTGGGCTTGTTCAAGGTGTCAAGTGTTTGTTGTTAATTTTAAGCCACTAAATTTTAGAGTGGTTTGTTACACAGTGGTAGATAACCAAAAACAAAATGCCCAGGATAGTGCCTGGCATAGAGTAGGTACTCGACAAATACTGGCTAACTAAATGAGTGAAACTCTTCACTCTTTCTCCCAAATTTTTTTTTAATCCTGGTGCTCTGAGCTGCCCCCCATCCACCGCTTACCCCTCTGCCTCTGCCTTACTTACACCCCCATGGACTAGGAGGGCTAATGTACAGTGGGGCTCCCACTGGGCTCTTGAGTGTGCGAAAGACTGAAGTAAGTTTCCTTTGTGAGGAAATCCCCAGCTATGGATCTCTAAGACAATGTTTTCCCACTTCCTGATATAATGAATGAAAATCTCTTTATATTTGTAAAAAGGAAGAAGAGAGAATCACCTCTGGAGTTGATCTATCTTGGGTTTCAATTCCAGCTCCTCCATATCCTGACTGTGTGGCAATGAACTGCTGATTTAACTGACTTCCTTAACTGCAAAATGGGCTCAAGAACAAAGTTTCAGTGCAAAAACTCAACATGCCATCTTCTGTATAGTGTCTGGAGGATGGTAGGTGCCATGAAGCTGTCAGTGACTTTCATAGACATGATGGGAGCAAAATACACTGGTGGCAAGAGCACACACATACTATTTGTGATTCCATTTAAATGAAATCCAAAACTGGGCAAAATTGTTTGATAGTGAGAGAAATTTCTAAGTGTAGTTATCTTTGAGGGGGATAGATACTGACTGGGAAGGAATGCCAGCGAACCTTTTGGGATATTTGAAATGTTTTACATTTTGATTCAGGTGTTGTATACGTGTATAAAATTTATCAAGCCGTACCATTAAGATTAATGCATTTTGCTGCCTATATGTTACATATCAATAAAGAAGTTGAAAAAAAAAGTTAGTGTGTCCTCTCTCCTGCAGGAGTAATCTTTAGGAATTCCCTAACTCCCAGCGCTTTGTTCCCCATGGGACCATCTGTGTTCCCCCCATGTCCACCCTGACAGTGGCCTTGAGTGACGCTGTCCTGGCTCTGAGCATGAGCTGGGTGGCACTGGGGCTGATTGCAGGATGGGAACAGCTCTGGAAGATGCTCTAACCTGCTCCTCAGAGGGCAGAGTGTCTGGGCTGTGGGGTCCTAGATGCCCTTGGGGGCTGTTAAGTGAGAAGGGTGTCTTACCACCCCTCATGAAGAGCCTGGAACTTCCAGGGAGCTGTGGAGTGTTGTAAGCATGTCTTTGGCATGACAAGCCTGGTTCCTGGAAGGACAGCAGGGAGGGGTGGTCACTGAGGATGTCCGGGCTGGGCCAACATAATGAGCTTGTTCTGCTCACAACCCGGCTATTTGAGGACCTGGAGCCATGACGTCCCTCAGAGTTTCCATTCTCTGTGCTGCAGCTGTTGGTTACGTGTTTCATTCAAAATGCTTTGCAGGAAGCAGCAGGCTCCACATTCCAGGGCTTTTAGTCATTTTTTTTTTTCTCTCAGAGCTTTGGGGCTGGGATTAGAACGTTCTTCAAACCACACTGTCCTCGGCTGGATTCCCAAGAGGAAGTGGGTGGGTCCTTAGAGGATGAGAACACAGGCCCAAATTCAGGGATGGAATGAAAAGAGATTAAGGCTGGCACAAATAAACTCCTAGAGAGATCACTGAGCCAAGGCCCAGGTTTGGAAAGGGGTGGAAGCCTGTGGGTGGTGACTCTTGTCCTTTCCAGCCATGGGCCAAGAGGGATGAAGAGTCTCTGCTGTGTGTGTGTGCATGTGTGCATGCATGCGTGTGTGTGTGTGTGTGTGTGTGCACGCGCGCACGCACACGTGCGCGTGTACGCGTGAGAGAGAGAGAAAACAGAATTAGTGGTGGCATTTCCTCCTGAGGGACTCCCATACTTAGCCCCTCACTTTGGTCTCTGCTCTCAAGCTGAGCAATAATGTGACATGCAGCTTTATTTGCTGCTGCAGGGGTGGGTAGTGACATACATTTGGGTTTAGGGCAGAGAGAAATGCACTTTAGCAAATGGACCCCATAGATACAGGAACCCAGAGGAACCCAGAGGAACCAGTGCAAGCCTCCTAGCACTGGACTAGGTGTTGGGAATATAATAGTGTACAACACAGAATCCATCTCTGCCCTCGCAGTGAGGCCTGGGAAATACAGCCTGGAAGGATAAGGGGGAGAGAGCAGAGTAAGGGGTGGGGGCCAGTAGAGACCAGATCCCAGTGGGCAGAGAGCAGGTGAGTATAGACGGCCTAGATCAAGTAGGCGGCGCAGTGCTGAGAGAGTGTGGAGGGAAGGGCAGAGCCCAGCAGGGACTTGGGTGATGTGAGGTGGCTGGAGATCTGGAAGGGAGAAGATGATGGAGAGCAGCAAAGTCCCAGAGGTCCTGAAGTAGGACTCTCCCCTCAGCTCTTGAGAAACTCCAGAGGTTGGCTCAAGAAAAGGAAAGAAGGGCCAGGCATTCCCTAGCAGCCACCGAGTCCAGTGCCACCCTTTCCTGTGAGCACCTAGGGCAGAAGGAAGGAAATCCTATGATAAGGGTCCAGTCTAGCACGTAGACAAGAATGCCAAAGTGCTTTTCCTCCCTGTGGTAGGCAGAAATCCACGTATGCCCTCTCCCCAAAGCTTTCCTACCCTAATCCCTGTATATGATGTCAAGCCCCTAATTCTGTAACATCAAATGGCAAAGGGATTTAAAAAACCTAATTAAGATTATGAATCAGTTGAATTTGAGTTAATCAAAAGGGAGATTATCTCGTAGGTGTGCTTAATCTGATCACATGAACCCCTTAAAAGTGGTGTGTTTTCTCTGGCTGGTGGTAGGAAAAGAAGGATTTGAAGCATAGGGGAAGGGGTAGGGAAATTCTATGTACATTTCATGACTTGAAGATGGAGGGGGCTACCTGGAAGGGGCTGAGACAACAAGTAAGAAAACAGCAACTCAGTCCTACAACCACAGAAGCAGAGTTCTGCCATAACCCAGATGAATTTGGGAGAAGATTCTATCCTCGGGCTTCTAGACACGAGCCCAGCTAGCTTGCACCTTGCTTTTGGCTTTGTGAAACCCCAGGCAGAGAATCCAGATGAGCCCACCTGGACTTCTGACCTACAGAATTGTCAGAAAATAAAACGTGCATTGTTTTAAGCTGCTAAATTTGTGGTAATTTGTTACACAGGAACAGAGAGTGAATAACTCCCACTTTCTCTCCCACTTTTTTGTTTCCTCTCTGAGAAGTTCTGTGACGAGGGTCTGATGATTCTCTCTTTGCACATGGGGGAGACTAAGTAAGTGAGGTGCTCAGTTTGCACAAGTCTAGGCTGGGACTCAAGCTTAGGCCCAGTTTGATAGCCACAAAGGAATCAAGGGTGCTTGGCCTTGGTCCAGGGTATCTTGTCTTCTCACTCAGAAGAGAGGGAGAGAGCTGCATTCTACACTTCCTTTGTAAGAACTACCCCCAACCCCACCCCTCCAGCAGCTCCTTGCAAGATGCAGCCTGCAGGCTGCAAAGCTGTCCCAGGCCTGCATTCCCCACAGAAGAGCAGATCTCTTGGCAGAAACAAGAGAAGGGCTGTGACCTCGCCCTCCCCCATCTTCTCAGATGACAAGTCTGGGCTCTATCAAGGCAAGAGACAGGAGCTGGGATACAGGGAGCAATCGGGTTTGGCTGTACCCTTCTCCAACCCAGTAAAAAGCATTCTCTGACTGACTGGGATGGGGATTTTTAAATTTTATATTCGCTTCCTTAATAATTTGTTGGACAGATAGTCGGGGGATCCAGAAATGTTTGCAAGGAAGAAGGTTATGTTACTGCTTATTGATTAAAAAAGCTCTAATGAAGGTTTTCTCATTCCCACATGAGACCTTTTCTAAAAATCTTATTCTGATTCTTCCCAGATGGTGTCCAGCTTTCTTCCCCCAGCTTCTGGAAGGACAGGGCTTCAGAAAGTAGGAGGATTTTGTGTCTGACACACCTGGGATTTCAGCTCCGTGACTTACCCCCTGAGTAGAGGGTGGGGGATGGGCAATCTCAGAGCCTCAGTTTCTTCAGATGGTTTCTGAGATGCAGTGAGCCACAAATACTCATGAGGTGCCTGGTAGGCAAGAAGGAAGGAATAAATATTGCTTTCCTTATCTGCCTGCCTTACCACAATACAATAGCTACCTTGAGAATATGTTTTCGACTACCAGAAAATAATTTTTGTTCTGATGACAGGCAGGCCTGGTCAGTCAGCAACAAAAGACTTCAGTCAGCAAAGTTTGCCTTTGTGCTCCACCTTCCCCAAGCCGCTTCCTCTATCTGTATCCTGTTTCCTTCTTTCAGGCCGTGTTTGGCCACATCCCAGGGCCTTGGGGGGCGGACGCTCTGGGAAACCTCTGAGAGACTCTCCCAGTATTCGTGAGGGGAGCAGTACCGCACCTTGGGGGCTTGAATGGTGGAATCCCAGGCATGGGGCAGGCAGGCCAGGGTGGGGGAGCGTTTTGGGGCGGGAGGGTGTGTTGTGAGGTCCCTCCAGGTGTCTGTCTGGTGGGGACTATGAGAAATGGCTGTGCAGTCTCCCTCCTTCTTGGTTTCTCTAGACTGCATGTTTGGAGGTTTGAGCGAAATCCTCTTAGATATAGTTTTCACTGTCAAGGAATGTTTGGAGGAAATCTGCTCAATTTAAACTTTTCAAAGTTTCCATGGTGAGGGCTGAGTGAGCAGGTCCTGAGCACAAGAGCATGGCATTGTCATGTGTTTGAGCGCTGGACCCTGGGTCAGTCCCACAGCAAAGAGGAAGATGAAGGAATGGAGGAGCAGGATGACTGTGTTTGCTCTTCTCTGCCTAGGAGGTGGAGATGCTGGGGTGTTCTAGAAGGAGAATATATCAGGGCCCCTGCAAGTTCCTGGGCTTGGAAGCAAAGCTGGTTCCTTGCAGGACTGTCTTCTGGGGCAGAGGGTGAAGGAAGTGCCAAGTGGACACTGGAGAATTGAGGCCTGCTGCCTGGGCCGGGAGGTTGAAGCTGCGGCCAGGCACTGCCCTCAGCTTTCTTTACCCTCCTCCCCCAGGCTGTGGGCGCAAAGCTGAGCCAAGCATAAAACAGACAGCCTCTCTCTGCCTCTCTGTTCCCACCCCCATTCTGACAGAGTCTGGTTTTCATCACCCATTAATCACTGAAGCTTTCCCCAGCCTGTGTCTGTCTGTCCACACTCACTAGCACCTCATGGGCCCTAGGGGTATGGATAGACAGACAGACAGGCAGGCAAGCAGGCAGATGGTCTCTGACTTAGGGAAATTTGGGGTCACATTGGGGGCTGCTCCCTATTCCAGGCATGGGAGAAGCGTGCTTCCTGAGCTTGTTAGGTCACCCCCACCCCCAGCCCAGCCTGAAACTGCCAGCCCAGACCACCTCACCCTGGCAGCAGGCGACAGGGGCCATTAGCTGTCCTGTTCACCAGGAAGGAAATGGGTTGGAGGGCTGAGGAATTCTAATTAAGCGTCCCCAGCTGGCAGGCCTGCTGGCGGGTGAGAGCTGGCACCACCAACCCTGCTAGAGTTGGTGCCAGCCCTGCTTAGCCTGGCCTGCTGGATGCCCACCTGCCGCAGTGGGAACCCCGGCTTTGGGCTGCCTTGCAAACCCCTTGAAGATTCCCAGGCCCTGGAGCTCTTGGCCCTGCTGGCCCAGCCTGTTTTTCTTCATGCCACCTCTCTGGCCCTATTCTCACTCCCTCCTTACCATGATTTTCCTGAAGGAGAAGTGACCTCTGGGGTTGGGCTCCCATGTGGGACCCCACTCATTTAGACTGTATCCCCTCCCCAACTCTGGAGACCTGGGTATTGATCTGGTGCTGCCCTGACTTGGGTATTGAGTGGCTTGGAGCCACTAAAAATCTCTCTGAGTTTCAGTTTCCTTGACTGTGACAGTCACAATCACAGTGCTTGCCCCCAAAGGGTGCCTGTCAGTGTTGGGAAGCCCCTAGATCCCCAAGTCACCACAGCATATCCAGCCACTTGGGGTTCAGGCTGAGGGTCGGTGGGCAGCACAGCATAGGGCTGGAGGTGGTAGTGGCAAATGGCAAGCAGCCAGGGGCTCTCCAGTTGTGATCAGGCAGAGAGCTAGGACACAGTCTGAAAACCTGGAAATGACCCCCCAGTGTGGTCTTTCCTTCCTGGTTCAGTACTTTGTGCTCCCTCAGAGCTGTGTCCCCAGAACCCAGGCGTCCCCAGCTCTGGCTACACTCCCAGCCCTTCCCCAGGGCAGGCCTCCCATTGGCCAGGCTGCTCTGGTGGCTGCATGCACCTCCCTGCATGGTTTCCACCAGGACTGGAGAGCCATGCACAGTCCCACTCCCAGTGCTGCAGCAAAAGATCCTCCAGCAGACAAAGAGCCCCTCAGAGGCCAGAGCCCGCCAGAACCAGCATTCTGAAGCCATGGGACTCCTTCCCACAACCCTGGATACACATCTGCATATTACTGCACAGTGATCTGCATTCATTTGCATCCAAGTCCACATCCACTCACCCTATACTGTTCCTTTTCCCACCTCTGGGAACACTAAATATTTAACCAGCAACTCCTACTTATAGTATCTAAACTCCCAACATAATTCCACTCATTTCAGGGGTGTTTTGAGGACTTGGTTGGTGTCTGCACCAGCCTGTGTCTGAGCTGTCAGGGAGATGGAGGATGAGAAAAATAGAGTTCTTGCTCTTAAAGTGTTCACAGTCTAGCTGGGGAAACAAAACATACGGAAAAGTATTAGACAGAGTACTCTCCAGTGTTCAGTTAGATGAAGATGGTGGGGGTGCTGAGGTCAAGGGTGGGAGCTAGGAGTGAGCCAAAGCCCCCCACACAAGGCTTTGTACATGCTGGCTACTGTGTTGAGCAGGGGTCTGTGACACCTGGAGGGCTGGGTTTTCTTACTCAGCCCTGGGTCCCATGGCCCTTCTAGGAACAGGCTTTAAAATTGTTGCCTTGCATTGCACCATTGACCTGCTCTCAGCCTGGACAGATTGGACCAAGTATAGGGCCTGAGCCAAAGAAAGCATTCAGAGAAGTGACTGAACATGAGAGCTCTGAGTGCCCCACCCAATCTGATGAGGCACAGAAGGTCTAGGTAACCTGCTCCAGAGTTTATCCAAGAAGAGGAGGACCTACGACATGCACCGGATAGCCTGGCTCCTAGGCCTGTGTCCTTGACCTCTGAAGGGACAAGCTGGACTGGACTCTGGGAAGGAGTTAAAGTCAGGGGTTAGTAAGGCTGGGCTCTGGTCCAACTGCCAGAATTCAAATCCTGGCTTCTAGAATAATCAGCTGTGTGACTTCAGAGCTATCACCCAATTTCTCAACTGAGGTTTCTTCACCTGTGGAGTGAGCAAGGCAACAACACCTACCTTGTAGGTACCTGACTCACTCTGCACAGGGCCTGCTGGGCTCCGTAGTAAATGTGAAATACGTGTCTGGCATTGGTGGGGGATTGAGGGAGGAGGAATGAGGACATCTGCTGTGGGTGATGGGGGAGGATCAGCCTGATGAGCAGGAACTGCTCAGGGAAGGAGAAGGGGCCAGGCCTGGGGACAGGGAGCCCCAGTGCTGGGGCCATTGGCCCCTGCTGATCTCCATCATTCTGGAGAGGCAGATGTGTCCAGAGCTGCCCAAGGCTTGGCGGCCTCTCTTCACTGTACTCTCCAGGGATGGGAGGTGCCATGCCCTTCCAGCTCTTATGTAGATTTGTTTGAAATGCAGAAGGAGAGGAGGTGCTGAAGGGGGAAAAATGGGAAAGAGGAGGACTTGGAGTGTGTGAAGATAAAATCGGAGGACCCCATTATAAGGAAACATAATATGCAGAGGGAAGCATACCCCTAAGCACACATTCCTGGTGGTGGACCAGCACACAGGTTTCTGGAATGCTCTTTCTTATGAGAGATTTTATTCAAGGGGTTTAGTTTAAGATAAAGCAAAGCAGAATTAGTTTGTTCTTTCCTTTACACCTTTTCTTTAAGTTCGTTTCAGGCAGATTGAGTTTATCTATTAACTGGGGCTAAGAGAGGCTTGGGGGCTCAGTCCCTTCTTTTCCTCAAAGCTGTGGCAAAGAGAGAAGACAGATGATCAGCCTCCACCTTGGGTTCCACCTCTAAGGCACCAGCTCAGTGCAGGAGACCCACAGAAAGGAAGCCTGACCTGGGCTGGCACATGTAGGGTCATGTTCCTACCCTTCCTTTACAGCAACCTGTTCTTGGTCAAGTCTCACAGCTCTTGGGGGAGAATGCTCCGGGCTTTCTCTTTTCCATTACTGCATTGCTTCACTTTTTTCCTCTTCCCTGTTCCTCCACTCCCAAACCTCGTGAGTTCCCTTCAGAATGCCTCTGTTCCACCCTGGTTAGACCCTTTGTGACTTGGGTCGCTCTCCTAGTATAACTTACATACAACACAGTTAACGGAGCTTAAGTGTACAGCTGGGTGGATTGCTACCTATGTATCTATGCCACGAACCACTAGATCAATATAAAGAACAGTCCAGCCCCAAGGAAGGTCTCTAAGCCCCTCTCCAATAAATACTACCCCTAGAGGTGACCAGTAGTCTAACTTCTATTACCATAGATTCATTTAGCTCATTCTTGACCTTCCACACATGGTTATCATATAATCTCTTTGTGTCTGGCTTACTTTACTCAACATCATGCCTGGGAGATTCATCCATGCTACTGTGTGTAGCAGAAGCTCTTTTGTTATTGTGTTTTATCACTGTGTCAGTGTTCCATTAATAAGTACACCACAATTTGTTTAACCATTCTCCTGTTGATAGATATTGGGGTTGTTCCAGTTTGAGATACTAGGAAGAAAGTATTCATGTGCACATGCATTTGTTTCTCTTGGGTTTATAACTAACTAGGTGTGGAATCGCTCAGTGACTTGGAGTATTAGGAGGTTACAATCCTTTCTTCCCACTGGTTAGGCCTTGAAACATGACAGTGTTAGTGAAACAAGGTGTCCACTTCTCTCGGTGCCCTCTTACCTCCTGGGTATGGCTTCTTGGGAAGGTCAGGCAGCTCTAATACACTGCTAGGTGCGAGGAACTGGAGGACCCACCTCAGAGGGCTTCTCTTGTTTAGAGTCATTTGAAGAGGACTGATGCTGCAGAGGGAGTCGTGGGCTCTCCTTTGGGAGCAGGAAAGGAGGTCAGGAGAGGGTGGGATCTAGGGCAGTGAGGCAGGAAAAATGCAATTGCCCAAGATGCTGGCAAAAATTAAGCCCCAGGATTAATTGAGCTGATCAAAGTCACATGGCTGGTATGTGGTCGGCAAGGTTGTCAACTCAGGTGAGCCTCACTCCAACCCAGAGCTCTTTCAACCTCAGTGAGCTGCCCTTTCTCTATGAGGGAGATATTTAGGGAGTTAGGGGACAGGGTCATGGTCCTGCTGAGTGTTCCACCCTGAGATCAGACTCAAGGCAACCTTTCTCAGGCTCTCTATCCCTGCCTCCCCACTGGCCCTCCCTCTGACCCAGTACCCTGCCAGGGATGCAGTCACAAGCCTTGGAAAGCCTGAGTCATGCTCATTGGCTAGAGAAGAGAGACACAGAGCCTGGGGGTGGTGTTGCCCAAGACCCTATGCTGGGACCTGCTGCTGAGCCAGCTGTGGGTGAGTGAGGGCAGCCTCCAAAGAACATTCTTGGAAAACGGTTTGCCCGGCGTGATTACCTCAGGCTTTCTTGGCCAGACCATCATATTAGGTCTCAGATTGGCGAGGCTGGTGGGATGGCTTTGAGCATTTAATGAGGTCTTAGCAGGTCAAGGAGAGTGCTGCATGTGCCTCCTGGGAACTGGTGAAGAACAGTTCCACTGGAAGGTTCTGGAAGGTACATTCTCGACTAATACTAGGTGTGGTTCATGGTATGAAGCTATCAGGCTGTGGAATTAGGATTTCTCTGACTTGTTGTTCTCCAAGAAGGGAGAGTGGTTGGGCTTGTGTGCATGCATGTATGTGTGTGTGTGTCTGAGTAATGTGTGTATGCATCTATGACTTAGCTATTCATTCTGCAAATATTTAATGATTGCCTATTTTGTGCCATTAGGGATTCTGCAGTGAATAAAAGAGATAAGATTCCTGCCCTCAAAGGTGCTTCTTAGACCCAGAACATGTGTCTCCATGTGATTGTGTGTATCTGAAGGATGACTGTGCTAGAATATGTGGCTGCCTGCCTCTGTGTGTGTGTGTGTGTGTGTGTATGCGTGTGTGTATGCGTGCACATGCATGTGTAAATGAAGGGGAGAGAATTACTCATCACTCAAGAAAGACCTCTCCCAAAGTAGTTACATTTTCATAAATAAAAATAATCAGATAATGAGTTCATTTCCGATCTCAAGTTCGATGCCAACATTCCAGAGAAACAAGACCCGCTGGCAGGCTGACTGCTCTCTGTGTGGCTTGGATTAGCTGAGGAAAGTGCAGGGGCAAGACCTGCCACTTGCAGGCTGAAGGCGGTGGGAGGAGTGGGGACGACATACCACCAAAGGAGCAGCTAGCTGCATGTGCCCAGGGCTGAGAAGCCCCTCACCCTTACATAGGCATCAGCAGAACCTCCTGTAGCCTGCACAAGGCCTGAACTGCCTCCATTCATTCCTTTAGGAGCAGGGATGGGCAGAATCAGTGCAGCTTTGTAAATGTAAATGGCCCCAGAAGGGGTGGCCCACCATGAATCACTGAAGGCACCCAGGTCAGAACTCACAGATGCTTGCTGAGAGAGCGCTAGTTGGGTACAGAAAGAGGCCGAGGTTGGAGCCCTGAGGGGAGAGGGAGAGGGACCACACCCAGACCACAGCTGCTGCCTCTGCCTGGATTCATAAGAGGGGCGTCAAGTGCATGTCTCAGCTTGGCACTCATGCCCTTGCACATGCCTTCCCTGATCCAATCTTATAGCCACAGTTCTCGTCCACCTCCCCCTCACCTTCGCTCTTGCCAGAGAGAACCATCCCCCCTACTCTGCCCTCTCTGGCCTTTGCGTAGGCAGTTCTCTATTCTTGGAACGGTCTCCTCTGGACTCTGCATGTCCAAGTGTATCCATCCTTTATGATTCAAATCTTACCCCCTCCATGAAGTCTTTCCTAATTCTGCTGGCTGGGAGCTCATTCTCCTGCGCAGCAGTTACCACCTTCTAATTGTCTCCCATTTTTTCTCCTTGAGTCTAAGTTTCAGGAGGGCAGGATTTGTGCCTCATGCAGCCAATTTTCCTCTTCAGGTCCCAGCCAGCATGAAGATGGGTTGTTCCTGGAGACTGGCCAGAAAGATGAACTGAGCTGGATTCAGTAGCCTGTTACTGTCCCATATTGGGAACTTGAGAAAGGTTGTGCCCTGGGATTTGCCCCTGAGTGCAAACTGAGATCCAGCGCCAGACAAAAATGCCTTGGCAGTTGGACAGGGGCTGAAAGAAAGGAAAGTAGAGGTGCTTTTCCTAGCAGGAATGACTTGGATCTCAAATCAAGATATCTGTGAGATGTCAGAAAATTACACTGGGGTGTGGAGACAAGCAAAGGCTGATTGTCTGCAAGTAAGAAAGAAAAATTCACAGAAGCCATCTGTCTGTCCATCCATGTGTCCACCAGTCCATCTACCCATTCATCCACCTCCATCCATCCATTTATCCACTATTTATTTACCTATTCATGCATTCCACAAGGGACATTGAACGCCTACTGTGTGCCAAAGCCTCAGGGAGCTTTACATATGTATAATAACATTCGTTATTTATCTGCTCCTTGGAACAGCTGGGTGAGGAATGTGTCATTATCTTAGAGGGGAAATCTGAGCCTCAGAGAAGTTGAAGTCAATGTTCAGGGTCACACAGCTGCTAAGGGCCTGAGCGGGATTTACACTCAGGTCAGGCTGCTTGTCCAAAGCTTGAATGCTTCCCACGCCAGGCAGAAACAAGTGGCTTATTTCTCAGTCTCTCCACAGCTTCAGGCTGAGCTGGATCTTGGCCTGAAGCGGCATGATTAAGCCTTGTTCTTTGTCTGGTTCAACTTGTGTCCCCACCCAGAGCCCCCATCACAATTTTGCACTAAGCCAGCTGTCTTTATCTTTTGAAATCTTCACCGCCTAGGCCTTTAGTAGGGGCAGGGTTCTAATCTAAAAGAGCAAAGCTCCCCTAGGGGAATTTCTAGAGTAGAGGGAAGTCTTGCCGGGCAGAGGATGGTCTTCTTACTTTGCTAGGAGAGCCCTCTGAACAAGGGGGTCCATCATAGGCTAATGAGGAAGGTAAAGCTGAAAATGAACTCAAAAATTAACTGGGAGTGTTAGAAAATGCATATTTTGGGTCCCCAATCTTATAGAGTCTGATTAAATAATCTGAGGTAGGCCCAGAAATCTGAGTTCTTAATAAGCCCCAAAGATTGTTGATGTGAGTTGTCAGTGGACAGACAGGAAATCCTTCAAAAGGATTTACAGGACAAAGAAATCCTGTAAAACAAGACTTTTCTTAATGTACCTGAAGATTATACCAGTTTTGTTCAGATGCATCATTATATGCACAGCTGATTTGGCACTAAGCTGAACACTCCACATCCTTCAGTTTTTTACATGTACTGAGGCAGCTGATTTCTTAGACCCAATAAGCAGATCCAGAGCCTGACACTGAACTCTCTTAAGACTCAACCTCTTAAATATGGCCTGTCTATCCTATATAACCAAACATTTTGGATTTTATATTTCAGTGTGTTTCCTGCTCTCCTCAGCCTTGATGGGCTGCAAATTTGAAAATTTTACTCCCCACATCTTCATCCAAGTCCCTAATAAGCATGTTGAAAGGGCCAGGCTCAAGCTGTGTAGAAAGCTCTGTCTGTGCTGCCACAGACCTCAAGGCTTGTGCTCTGAGGACACAGACCACTCCCCACTCCTGGTCTCCATCAAGAAGGATGCTATGAATCATGCCATGGAGGCTATACGTTCTTGTGTCTTTCCTTATCCTATCAGCAGAGCATGCAGGCCACCTGGATCAGGTCCTGAGTTCACTGCTTACTGAACTTTGAATGCACAAATCTAGCTTTCCATGGTGCATGTCGAGAACTGTGATGTTAAGTTCACTGATGGATAGACAGGTTTCTCTCTGTACCCACTCCTGAGACCCAGGTCTGCCTCGGCATTCGCCCAGTAGTTGACCATCTCAAGTGTTTTAGGCCATGAGAGTTCTATGTCCATGTTTGTGACCCAGCATATGAATCAGGATGGGGTGGAGAGCTGCGGGAGAGGAGATACTTGTGGGAATTTGTTTTTCCTTAGGACAGAAGCTTGAATAAGTGGTCAGTGTAATTAGCCGTAAGCCTTGGAATGAAATTCCTGCTTTCCCACTGGTGGAAGGGGCTGAGCTGCTGCCCTGTACTTCCTGTGAGAAAACCTGAGCTCCTGAGCTGGTTATGTGCACAGAGAGCAAAGAGGCACAGAGAGGGGCTCTGTGACTTGAATGTTCTGGGCCTGGCTGGGAACGCACAGCTCGGAAATTTGATCAGGAGCTGTAACAGCTCCAGATATTTCCTACATTTCTCGTACGGCTTTCTCACCAGAGTTTGAGTTTCTTTTGAGTAATCCTTCTCCCTCAGCATGTCCCCTACTCTAATGGGGTGAGGGTTGGGAGCAGGAAGCAAGTATTCACCAAGCCTTAGGTATTCTGGCTTGGTTGTCTCTGAAACCACCATCAGCTGCTAGCAGCTGCTAGTGGGGTATGCTACTAAGCTGATGAAGTCCAATGATAGGGTATTTCTGCAAAAGGAGAAAGTTCTTCCTGAATCTCTACTTCTGAAGCCCCTTCACTGGGTTTAAGCTGTCCTTCACCCTGTGGAGCTGACCCATGATCCCCAAGGGCAGCTGTCCCAGAGCTAAGGCCTCCCTTCCTCTGGCTACCTACCCCTGTGGCTTCCAGCTCACTGATCCATGATCTTTTGGGGGCCAGGAGAGAGAGTTGCCTGACCCTTGGCTCCCACTGTTACCTCTTAGTCATTGCCCAGGGCATAAGGCCCTCGTGCCTCAGCCCATGCTGGGGACTGGGAGTGCTTTGCCATACAGACTTACCCGTCTCAGGATCTAGAGGCAGCAGCTGCTGTAGCAGATGCTTTGGTCCATCAAAGAAAGAACTCAGAGGTAACCAAGGAATGAGAAAAAAAAAGGAGACTGCATCCTGGCTTTACAGGTGCCTGAATGTGCAGTAAAACAAGTGTCCCTTCAGGTCCTCGGCTCTGAGCCAGGGCTGTGCCTGTGCCCTGAAAACGAGAGAGGTCCCTCCTCTTCAGTGTCCCATGAGATAGAAATGGGGAACTGACAAGAGACAGGAAAAGCCACCAAACCTCTTTTATGCCTATCATGCCCCCTGAGAAAGCTGGGGCCCTGGGTTCAGGTCTGCTTTGTCGTGAGCAGATTTTGTGGAGGGCTGATTCCCTAGCCTGGGCTTCTGTCTCTTGTGGATGTGGACAGCTGTACTTCACGATGAAGTGCCAGGGGTTCGAGATGCTCCAGGATAGACGTGGCTCATCTTCCCAAGGTCAGGTTTACCAAATTATGAGAGAAAAGCTACCATTATTTTTATATCAGAAAAGCCACATATAGTTATGAAGTAAGAAGCAAAATTCTCATCAATTTTTAAGAAAATGCATTTCAAACAAATCTCAAACATGGAGCCCCTTTAAGGTATGTCCCAGGTGCTCATGGTCTATTCCATTCAGAGAAATACTCCTGCCCTCTGTGCCTCAGCTTCTTTATCTGAGAAGTGGGATAACAGTAATCCTACAATTGAGGAGAAGTTTGTGAGGGTGAATGGAGGTGGGTGTGAGGAACAGCTGGGAGGAAGCAGACATTTCCTCCTCCTGTGCCGGCAGCTTTCATAGTCCCATGCTGCTGTCCCAGGAGAAAACTCTCACTTAATAGTTGACGGGGCTTTCCCTAGCCGAGCTGGGTGTGACAACCTCTGTCTCCTGCGCCTGAGCTCTCTCTATCACAGGGCCAGCCTAGTTCAGGGGACAGGGATCTGGGCAGGGACTGGCATCCTCCAATATCCATCACTAACCCCTTCCCCACTCACTGACCCTGGAGAAGCTGGAGGGAGAGGGGCCGGCGAAAGGGGTGGGATGTTCCTTTTTCCTGAAGGCTCAGAGTACCAGTAGCATCTCCATTGCTACACCTGAAAAGGAGGTTGTAAACTGCCAACCTGAGGGCTGAATCTGGGCCCTACCTATCTTAGTGTGGCCCACAGCATACTTTAAAACTTAAAAATCCCACCTGAATTAAGGCTGAATTTCTTATTTCTCTTGAAAAGCGTCGGTTTGTCCAGTTTGGCCCATGAGGCACGAATGGCAGAGTGAGTAGTCACTGCCACCTTTACAACAGACCTGGCCACAGTCCCACACCAGCCTCACCTGTCCAGCCCTTCCATTCTCATCACCTGCTTGTTGCTGCGGGCAGAGGAGTATGCATTCTGAGTGGCTACATCTCCTGAGAGGAGAGTTTTGGTCAGCTGGGGCATGACACCAACAGCCCAGAGAATGCTCTTCACTTTAAATTGGAGCATTTTTGACCCTCTGGGGTGACTGGTGAGAACTGGATGGCAGGGAAGTTCCCAGGTCCTTCCCTTCTTGCTCCCATGGGTCATCATCAGCCCTTCATATAGTCCTGTGCATTGGAGGGGTCCAAGGGCTATCAGCGAAGAGACCTGAGGAAGGTAAAGTTATTCTGGGGCTCCTGGAAAGGAAATAAATGATCACATTTCTCACCCCTCGAACCTTTGACCCGAGTGACCAGATTCCCCTGCACTTCTGGGATGGGAGGAAGTGTCAGTACCAATTCATCCCTTCATGGATCTCCCAGAATAGCTTTATTATTATTATTATTATTATTATTATTATTATTATTAATTATTATTTATGCCTACAGCACCTGGTCTTTCTAGGTGGTCTCCCATCCAAGTACTAACCAGGCTGACCCTGCTTTGCTTTTGAGATCAGACATGTACTTGTTCAGAGTGGCATGGCCACAGACCATGGACTGTGGCTCCACTGGGGCATGAACTCAGGACCTTCTGCATGTAAAACAGACGTGCTAACTGCTGCACTATGGAACCACGTCCAGAAGAGCTTTCTTGAAGAGATTTGCTTCCTGACATCGGTGTCAGGCTGGGAGTCCCCATTCTCCAAAGTCCCAGGGGATGGATGACCACAAGGGTGAGGTCAGAACCAACCTTGTCATTCATCCATTTAGCACGTAATTGTCGTGTGCCTACACTGGGCCAGCGAATGTGTGAGGCACCACTTCCTACTGTGGACCTTGGGCAAGTCACAACCTCTGCATCCACCCCTCTTATCTGTAAAATCGGGACATTACAGGATCTGCCTCAGAAGATCGTTACAAGGATTAAATGAGATGATGCATACCTCATCGTGGAGCTGGTAAACAGTAAGCATGCAATAAGAGTTATCCATGTCACCAATACCATTACTAATCAATCGGACCATTCGGATCCTTGCCCTCTGTGGTATATCTCCGTCCCGGGCCTCTCTTTTCCGTCTCTAACCTCTCTCCTCTTCCTCCATGCTCTCCTCCCGCGCCTCCAAGTCTGGACCCCAAAGACGGCCCTGCCAGGTGCACAGAGGCGCATTCTCTTGACGCAAGTCCCCTCACTTGCTCCTGGGGGACCCTGCCCAGTGACCTCAGGACCCTGCGTTTGCACAGGCAAAGAGGGGCTTTTGTTTCTTGGCCACGTCCACCCGGCCCTCGGCTCCCGCCCTAATCCGGCTAATTACCGTCCACACTGCTGTCGGGCTTACGCGCCCACCACTTTCCCACGGCCGCAAAGAAAGCCCCTCAGTGCAGCAGGAGAACAGAGCGGCGATTCAGCCACCCGCCCCTCTGAGGCCTCGTGAACCCCGCTGCCACCCCTTTTTGAGTCGTCTTCTGTTCTCTTGTCCTCTGTTTCTCTGCTTGTGGGTCTCTGGGTCTGTCTCCCCAATATCTATCTATGATCCCTTTTCTCTCTGTCTTCCTCCTTTTCTGTCTCTCCTTGTCTTCTCTCTGCCTCTGCTCTCCCCATCTCTGCCTGTTCACTCGGAGGCTTTCTGTCTCTGTCTCTCTGTACCTTGTATCTGTCCGATAGCCAGGATTCAAGTTTCCCACTCACTGTGGGTTTTTTGGAGGAGCAGTGTGCCTCAGCCACTCTATTCTGTTTTATTTCTGGGGACCCCTGGGTCTTGATCTCTTCTGAGTGTGAGGAAACCAAGCACCCTCCCGGCCTGAGCCATGTCTCTTGCATGCCTTAAGGGTGAAGCTCTGGGCTCGCTCTGGTGGGAGACAGCTCCAAGAAAGTGAGACACTCCTGAAATGTTCAGTGCCAGTGGGGCTCTACCGCAGTGTGTGAACACGGGGAGCCAAGTAGACTCTGGGTGCTTCGTTCATGGCATCCTGTGGCCAGGCCAGAAAGGGGAGCAACTCTGAAGCAATCCCAGACTTGGGGGCAACCTCCAGTCTCAAAGGGGGCTCTTCTAGAATTCATTGGGAGTACATGTCTACAGGGTTCTGGGCAGGCCATGGAATGGGTTCTTGTATCTACTTTAAAGCCCAAGAAATTAATTTATTCACTCATTCATTCATTCAACCAGTATTTATAGCGCTTACTATATACAAGAAACTGTTCCCGGCCACAAGGGAAAAAGCCCTTGGAACAAAACACAGATCCTGTGCTGCATTCTACTGGGAGAGACTACAAGTAAATAAATAAGGAAAACAGGTAAGAAGGGCTATGGAAAAATGCAAAATCAGAAGAGGTCTCCCTTCAGGTGAGGAGGGATTAGAAGAGGTCTCTCCTAGTTGGTGATATTTGAGCAGATACCTACAGGGGGGTCAAGGTGTTCTCACTCCAGAAGGGTGACAGCACTTGCTGGTAAGTTTCCACCACAGCTGCCAGGTGACTCTTCGGGTGTCCTCAGTCCCCAGTCACTGAGAGATACTGAGACCCACTGTGGCCAGTGTTATTGTGGGTATTCAGATGAGGGCAACAAAAAGGAAAAAAAGGGGCAAATTATGCCCCTCAGTGGGCTCATGTTGGTCTCAGGCAAAGCAAGAGAAGCTGGAGAATAGAGACAGGACACATGGATGCACTGTAGGACACACGGGCTGCTCAGGGCTGGCATGTAGAGCACTAGGGACTCTGGAACCCTGGCCAGAGCATGCTTTCATGAGTGTGTTTTCTAAGTGTGATATGTGTGATGTGTGGAGCGTCTGGATGGAGAGAAGAAACCCATGTGACCTTTCTCAGCCTCTCCCACCAGCTCACTCCCCCACCCTAGCTGTCCACCCTGACAAAGACTGGTCCTGGCTGAATTTCCACAGAGTCCATTTCTAGGGGGACAATGTAGAACAGACAGTGAATGACCCCTTCCACCTTCCAAGCCCAAGTGGGGGCTGGCTGGGTTTAGGGGTCTAGAAACTCTCCAGCCTGGACCTCCTTCCCATGGGCTGCGCTGCTCAGGACTTTGTGAAGTAGACAAGAATCACAGTTATATCTGGGGCCAAATGCAGGAAACCCTAGCTGAGTCTGGGAGCCAGGAGGTTTATTTATAACCTTCCCCTCACTAACTGGGGAACCTTGAGTATACCACTGAGTTTCTCTGAGCCTCAGTTTCTTCACTTGGACAATAAGGATAATAATAATAACCCCTCCTCAGGTTCTTCTGGCTGATTTTACATTTTGACCCATCACCTCCACATATAATCGAAACAAAAGTTTATACTTTGTTATGTTGAATATACTGAGCTATCCTATTCTATTTCATTCTACTTTTTAAAAATTGCAGGTCATGACAGGTCATGACAGGCAGGTCACTGGGTCTCTAGCTGCACCTTGAAGAATGCTGCCATAAGCCATGGGGTGGGATACAAAGGCCTTCGTGGTTTTGCCACTTGGAGACTTTGCTGCGAGGGAGAGCAGAGTGGCCTTGGGAGCTGCCATCCTGGGGCTCACCCACCCTGACCCCAGTGTGGCCACCACTGTTCTCTTTCTCTGTGGTTGCTTTGGGCCTTACTTCTCAGTCATCTCCCTGGGCCACCCCCAAAACCTCCCTGCTGACTGTGGTCAACCTCATGCCCAGTGTCAGACATAGCCTCCTAGACCTGCACGGGACGTAGGCGTCACCTCTTCCCTCATGAAACTATGCATTTATTAAAATTCATAGACCTTTGCAGCACAGAGTGAACTTAAAAGTATGCAAATTAAAAGAAAAATAATTTCTGAGGGTGGGGGATTCCAGGATGGAACACAGACTATGACAAACCTGTCTGTATTACAAATGCATGAAACAACCTCACTGAAGTGGGTGGGGGGAAAAGGTTTTAATTTAAGTAACTTTGGAAATGAATACAGTCTGTAAGACTAAAGGCAAAAGAAACTATAGAAGCACTGTACTCTGGTTAATGAAGCTGTTTCCCATGGAGTATGGAGTAATAATTCAAAACCACTGTCCACGGATATTGGAATTGAACAATTAAGCCAATAGATGGTGGATGGTGGGAGCTAGGTTCCCACTGTGAGAGTGGAAAGTGGGAGGTTACAGACAAGCAACAGTAGGAGACTAGAATGATTCTTGTGATAACAAATTAGAGTTGTGGACATTCGTATGAATTCAGATTAACCTTAATATAGACACAGATGGTTACGGATAGAAATGTTTACAGGTTTGTGTATGTCTAGGTTGTTTGACAGACACATGGGTTCGTTTACACGCATATGTTCTTTGTTCTATCAGCCAAGATAGCCTAGAGGCAACGATACCGGTAACAATAAGCACCCTTAGTGCCCAGATCTTGGTTTCTAATACCACTCTCTGAAAAAAAAGGAAAAAGCGTTCCTTGGAGAAATGATTGATTCTAGTAGTAGGACATGAAAAATACAAGATAAGTCTGGAGCATCTTGTAATGCCAGAAAGCAAGGAAGTGCTAAAATAAAATCGATAGTAGTATGTCAAAGGGACACAGGAACGAACTGAAAGAGCTCCAGTGACCAAAGCTGGAATAATTTGAACAAAATAAATGTAGTAGTGTTGGATTATTACCCAAAGTATAAAATATTCATGAGTCCATACTTAAAAAAAAATAATTGAACAATTATTAAATAGAATAAATAAAATAAATGCGAAAGAAGAGACAAAACTGTGCAGAAGAATCCAAATGATTTTTGTAGGCTTCATCCTCAAGAAGGAACTTTGCTCCCCATCCTTAGATGTGGGCTGTACATAGTGACTTTCTTCCAAACAGTGAAGAAAATGAGATAAAAGAGTAACTTGATAGTGAAGAAACCTGACAAACACTATCTGAACCAGGTCAAGGTCAACAGCGACAGTGGTAAGTCATGTCGGTAGCATGTACCCCTGATATCATGTGATGAAAATAGTACTTTACCTCTGTAGTCTTTCTCACAAACCCATAGCTTCAGTCAACCATGAGAAAAACATCAGACAAGTTCCAACCAAGGGCCATTCTACAAAATACCTGAGCTGCGCTCCTCAAGACTGTAAAGATGATCAAAAACAAGGAAAGTCTGAGAAACTGTCACAGCCAAGAGGAGCCTAAGGAGATATGATGGCTAAAAGTAATGTGGTATCCTGGAAGAGGAAAAGAACATTAAGTAAAAAACTAAGAAAATATGAAAAAAGTATGGACTTACACTTTAGTAATAATGTTTAAAATATTGCAAGGCTAATGATAATTTGTCAATATTGGTGTATTCATTGTGACAAATGTACCATACCAATGAGAAATGTAATAATCGTGGAAATTGGATGTGAAGAATATGCTTACTCTCTGTACCATCTTCACAATTTTTCTATACATCTAATACTATTCTAAAATAGAAATTTTATTAAAAATATTGAAGGCCTTATGCTGGTAATTGTTCACAGCTTATGGCTGGAACAGGGGAAATTGGAAGAATGCCTCAGGGAAGGTTTTGAGGAAGTACAGAAGATTTCAGGAACTTCTCAGGGTTGAGAAAGACAGTTTGGGAAGCAGAGCCCAGGAGGAAGATCTTTATATGCCCCAGCCTGAGAATGGGTGCTCGAAGGAAAGGATGCCTTGGGACAGGGTTTTTTGGAGCCCTTGCTAATCTGGGAGGGCTTCTGGAGGATGTGAGCAGGTAGGGAGTGTTAGTTTGGCTTCTTGCCCTCCTGCCTCTTCCCGGCCGACTTCATCATACCCATGGGGCCAGCCCCGCTCTGCATCTGGGAGCAGCTCACTAGAGGGGTTAAGGGTTCAGCTCTGGAATCAAAACAGCTCTGCCACTTACCAGCTGTGTGCCCTTGGATGAGACTTACTCCTTCTCTGAGCCTCAGAGTGCTCATCTACAAAGCGTAGTGAGAAAAACCTATGTTCAAGGATTGTTGCAAAGGTAAATTGAGATAATGCTCATGAGGGCCAAGATCTGGCTCACACTGGAGACCTTCTTGGTCAGTGTGGCATGGTCCATTTGCCTTCCCTCTGCTCTGGCTTGAGCAAGAGCTGGCAGTCAACTGCTTCTCTCTCACTCCTGAGATCTTGTCCTTCCTCTGGATCTCAGGCCCAAAGTGACAGTTTTAAAAAACACAGTCTCCAAATCCCGACACCCCTTGTTACTTGGGATATATGACAGCTTCAATCAATAGAGTATGGCAAAAGTGACTCCGTGTCAGTTTCTGGGCCTAGTCTTTAAGAAACTGTCAGTTACCACTTCCTGTCTCTTGGGATTCTCACTCTTGGAACCCAGCCACCATGCCGTGGGGAAGCCTAAGCAGCCCGTGGAGGGGAATGAGGCCTGGTTCTCAGTGCTGGCTGAGCTCCCAGCCAGCAGCCAGTTCTCATTTCCTAACCGTGTCAGTGAGTCACCTTGCAGTTTGTCCTCCTGTCCTCAGATGAGCTGCCCTGGCTACCATCTTATAGAGCAGAATCTAATCTTTCTGACCATACCCTGTCCAGATTGTAGATTTATGAGCTAAAGAGATGATTCATGATGTTGTAAGCCACCGAGTTTTAGGGTTGTGCAGCTATAGTGACCTGAATGCTCAATAACTGGCTCTTCTTCCCTGTGTGTGAGTTGTGGTGTAGTGGTTTAGTGCATAGACTCTGGAGCCAGACTGCTTTGGTTCAAATCCTGACTCTATGACATACCAATTATATGGCTCTGGGCAAGTGATCTACTCTGTCTGTGGCTCAGTCACTTCATCTGTAAAATGGGGATAATAACAGTAGATATTATAGAATTGTAATTAAATAAGCTAATAAAGTACACAGTGGAGCACCTGACATGCGCGTGATTATTCTGCCGATTATTAGCACCTGGGGTGCTAGCCAGCTGAGCCCACCTTGGAAGGCCCATCATCTAAGATTATCCTTGCCTGGCCACTTGGGTCCCCAACCAGACTTTTAAGGTACCTCCAACCCACTTCTCTGGACTATGAATTATCGCCCTTCCTGAGCCTTGCTCACGCTCATGGCATTTGTGGCCCGGCTTTCCTGGCCCCCTGGTCCCTTCCTATACCTCTCTGATTCCTACTGCTTGTCTTACTTTCCTTTGGCTGGGCTGTTCAGGGAATAAGAAAACGTTGTCAGGTGGATGTACCCACTGTGGAGGGTAGCTCACTGATAGGGTACATCTTCAGTTCACCAGTGTCACTGGGAAGAAGAAGCTTATCATGCACATGTCTTGTGGGAAGACATTGATTTGTTGCTGGAACAAGAGTCTGGAGAGAATTGTACACAGTATGGATGAGTCTTGCCACAGGAAGCTGGAGAGTTTTTACAAAGTCTTTCTCAAGAACTGCCCGATGGCATGTGGCAGACTTCTGAGGAAGCTAATTAGATTGAGCCGAGAAAAATGAACATGCTGTAAGAGACTTTCCCATATGTCTCTTTGTGCAGGTTCTAAGGACTCAGACAGACTTTTTGTCCAGGCTGCACCCCAGGACTCAAGTTTCACTCAGTCTAGGAGCTCCCTTTTGTTGAAGGAACTCAGTGACCTGGGGCACATAGAAATTTCTTTGAAATTCCTTTGGAAGCAGGACCACTGCCCCAGCCTGAGGAGCAGAGAGCAGGGGCCTGGTGGGGGTCAGGAGGGCAGGTTGAGTTTTGGAGCTTGCTGGGCCTATAGCCCTATTTCCGGATGATCACGCAACCTCCAGCAACTCTCCCCTGAGCCTTCCCTGGTGCCTTCAATTCCACCATGAAGCCTGGAAGAATGACACACTTCTTACTGTTGGGAAAGCCATGCTGATGATGTTGCTGTGCAGGAACAAAATTTGCAAATTTTACCCTCCCTTCCTGCCCTCAGGGGAGACAGAGAACAGAGAGGATTGAGGGTGTGCACCCGACTGAGAGGATCTGGGCAGATGGGGGCTCTGAGCTCTTCCCCATGGGGAACAGGTTCTGCCAGTTCTGCTCTGTGAGGGGCTGGACGGGAAGCACAAAAGTTCCTTCCCCTAGTGGGACTGGGGCCTGACTACAGGGAAACATGGGAATCCAGCTGGGAGAGGGAGCTGTGTGAAGCGGTCTGCCATGGCTCTTCCTGGAACCATCTGACTCCCAGGAGGAGTTCTGGAGAGTCCTGTTTCCGGAGGTGTTCAGGGTATGTCGAGTGGGTACGACATGTGAAGCGGAGAGAGTCCTGGGTCTGCATCAGCACTCTGCCACTGGCCAGTTCTTTAACATATTGAAGTCCCACTTATAAAATAGGGACAATATTGCGTGCGCGCACACACACACACACACACACACACACACACACACACACACACACCATCGCCACCAAGAACAACAACAACAGTTTCCAGAGGAAGGTTATTTTTGTTCAGGCAGGTCTTTCAATTGTCCCTGTGTCCTGCCAATTACCAAGAAGAGCTAGAATAGAAGGTATTCCCAAACCTAGCAGATCTGAGCCCTTTCTGGAGAGAGGCACATCTCTTGGAGTTAATGATCAATTTAGTTGTCTACTTTGGCTGGCTGCACAAAAGAATACCCCAGAGCCTAAAAATAAATGAATAAATGATGTGTCATTCTACTCCAGAGTGGTAAAATATTGGTGGGACCCAGAAGCTGTATTGCTTTAAGGCCCAGGTGATTCTAAGGAGCTAGCAGGATCGAGGGATTGAGGTCCGTGGAACTGATTTGATGGAGGACTCCTCTACTGGCACCTCTTCCAGTCCCCACAGGCAGCTCGTTGCTAGAGAGAAGAAACAAGATGCTCACTCTCTCAGATGCACATCCAGGTGCCACCAGCTCCTGGCAGGGCTCAGTGGATGTAACTGCATTGAATGGAGGCTCAAGCCCTCTGCCTCCCAATACCCTCATGTCCTTCAGCCTCTGCTGCCTTTGGGGCATCTCCATGGTGATGGTGGCTGGGGAGCCGCTGTGTGCTCCCTGGCCTTGACTTCAGTAGGCCCGCAAGCCTGGCACAGCCCAAGTTGCCCTCACAAGTCTTATGTGCAGCTGGCTCGAGGCCCAGAACTGTCAGCAACTTCATTGGGATGCTGCCTCAGCTCTGTCCTAGTTCAAGATTTCAAAGCCCTAAGCATACACCCCAGCCTTTTTCTGCTCCCTTTCTCACCCTAGAAACAGATCCGAGTTTTTCAGGGCCCAGGGAGGATGATAGGCTTGTCCCCTAGTGCAAGCTGGTTGAGATGGGGAGAGATAGTGCAGAACCAAGGGTGGGAGATTGGAGGACGCCACGTGGAGGGCCTGGCAGGCCCGCCCTGCAGAAGAAACCCTTTCTGAAGTTCACTGGCTGAGGGAGTGTTTTTTGAGGCTTGTCTCTCCTTATGAAGGTGACTTTTTTCTAACTTGCAGAGAGGTGTAGTATGTATAAATGGTGGCCTGGTCTGCGTACTGCCTTCTGGCAGTTTGTGGAGTTTGGCTAGTCCAGCCCCACCCAAAGACAAAAAAAAAAGGAAGCACATTCTCCTCCTAGACACAGGCCAAGAGAAGAGGTCAGAAGGAACGGCTGTGTGGAACCTATCTTGAGTTCTCCAGGGATTTCTTGAGTCCAGAATCCCTGTCACCTGGTCAATGACATATCTGTGGAAATAACCAGGTGAGGACTGATCTTGCTTAGTTTCCTTGCCTTTGAGACTCAATAATACTTGTGTATTTTCTCTCCCAAAATATCCACTTATACACGTACCAGAGCCAGAGTGAAATTCCAGGGGGAGATGAGGTCATGACCCCCAGCTAGAGGTCCTTGTTCTAGAAGTCAGGGCACTTGGCCTGGGGTTCAGCCCTGGTTCTACTGCTCTTTCATTAGCTGTTCCCAGGACCACCATGTGCTCATCTGGAGACAGGGCTCTTGCATTTCCCAGAAGGGACTTCAGGAGAATTGGCTGGGGTGAGTCTGTGGGCTGGCGCAGACTAGCTAGCTGCCTGGGAACTCCCCACTCACAGTGCTATGGGTATCCCACCCAGATCCCTTTACCAGCTGCTGGGAAACCTGACTGCTAAGGCTCGCCATTCCCACTTCTTTGGATAACTGTCCTGGCCTAATAATGGTTTGGCAGATTATCCCTCCTAGGTACCCACCCTCCCAATCTCAGTTTGCAGCCAATGCTGGACCCAGGATGTCATAGGCCTGGCCAATGCCATGGTATAAGTCATCTCCAGAGCTCCATGGGGTCAGCTTGGGGCCAGAGGCCACCTCCTTTGGTTCCTCCTGCCCTATCCTGCCCCATGCCTGGCTCTCCAGAACACTCCCCCAGGTAACCATTTTAACAAGGATGGCCATTTCAGTCTCTGCTTCTGAGATCCTAACCCTACAAGATCTCTGAGTGCCCCTGACTCCATGAGCCTGTGGCTATACAATGGGGCCTTGACTGTAAGAGCTCAGAGCAAACTGAGGGAAGGGGGACACTTGGGAGCCTGAGCTAGGTGTTCCAGTCTGGGCAAAGGAGGAAGGTTGGAGTAAGGACTGCTCAGCCTGTCTCCTTCCATTCCTCAGCCCCCACCCTGAGCCTGGTTGCTGGGAGTCACATATTGTCAGTTCCGTCTTATAGCTGGCAGAAGCCAGGCCCTTGGCAGGAAAGATCTTGGGGAAAATTGAGTACTGAGTCTTTTCCCAGTGTGGAGAAAGGGCTTGACTGTGTTAAAATGGCTGGAACAGCTGGCCTGACCACTGCAGCTGGCAGCTGACTTGTGAAGTTGGGGAAGCTGGCTTCCTGTGACCTTCCTTCCCCTTTCCTGCTAGGAGGAAGGGGTCTCATAACTTCCCTCCCTTGTGCTGACTCTGTCGCTCCCTGGGTGGACGGGCAGGTGGTGCCCTCTCAAACACAAAGGCAGTGGTACAATGGGGGTGTTTGAAGCCCTGTCATTGTCTTACTTGGGAACTTCTTGGGGGTCTTCACATCACATCAGCTAGATCCTGTCCTGATCACAAAGAGGAGGAAGCCGGTTGACACTTGGACCATTTGACCACCCTCCCTCCCCGCCCTATGCCCTGCACACATCACTGCCTGCATGGACATCAGGATACCCTCTGGGCATCTGAGGAAGGGAAAGCTGACAGAGGCTCAGTAAGAGGCCCAGTGCCCAGCTGAAGGGCTGAGGAGGAGAAAGGACTACCCATTGACATTCCCTTCTTGGACTGGCTTGCATCCTAGGCCTGTGCAGCTAGTCAGTTATGTGCTAAAGCTGTGTTCAGCCTCTGGGAGGCCACCAACACCAGTGGACACTCTGGCCCCAGAGGCTACTCTGATAAGCCCAAGCTTGGCAGGCAGAAGGCGGGTGCTGGCCTTGTGACCCCAGCAGCCTGGCCATGAGAACTGTGTCTATTGTGCTATCCAGCATGTTTACCCCAAACCTTCCTTCCTTTCATGGCCAGGAGCCAGGAAAGCCAAGGCTCTCTGGGCTCCAGGGAGCGGGTGGGGCATGTTTAAACAGGGAATGGCCTCTGGGTTTGCAGAAGCATGGCAATCACAGGCCCATGTGCCAATGGGAGGGAAACTGATGCAACCCTTCTGGGGACAACTTAGCTGTGTGGGTCTTAGACCCTAAAGATATACATACGTCTGACTCAGAGATCCACTTCTAGGAATTGATCTAAGGGAATAACAGTAAGATCCTATAAGGCTTGTGTATGAGGACGCTTACCTCAGTCTTGCTTGGAACAGATACCAGTCAAAGGGAGACTGGGACATTCACACAACAGGGAACTTGGCAGCCATTACACAGTGATAGAACTACCAGCAAAGCTGCCATAAACCTTCTGGAACATGTCTTTTGGCAGACAGAAGCATGTCTTCCACTGGATATATACCCAAGATGGAATTGCTGAGTCAAAGGATATGGGGACAACTGAGTTGATGCTGCTACACAGTGATTGTCCCAACAAACACTGCCACTGGCAGTTGATGGGAGTTCCATCTGCTCTCCAACCGTCTTCTCTAATGTTTAGTAGTCAGCCTGCTTCATTCTGGCATTTTTAATAAATGTGGTTTTAATCTGCATTTCTAAATTATACGTCAACAGAAAAATAGATCAACAAATTGTGCTATACTTATAACACGGAAATTTACACAGCAATTAAAAAGAATGAACTCTTGATTCATGCAATTACATGGATAAACCTCAAAAAAACATAGAGTGAGAGAAGCCAATCATAAAAGAGTGCATAATGTATGATTCCATTAAGATGAAATTCCAAAACAGGCAAAACTAATCTAAGGTAATAAAGGTCAGAACAGTTGCTTAAGGGGTTGGGGAGCCATTGACAGGAAGGAGATGAGAGAAATTTCTGGAATGTTGGAAATGTTCAATATCCTGATCTGGGTAGTGGTTAAAATAAGTGTATGTGTAGGTACAATTTTTTCAAACTTAGTATCCCAGCATTTTTGTTGTATTTAACATATATTGAAAAAAAATTTAAATATCTACCAAAAAAAGAAAAATAATGCAGATTTACATCGATTAACCTGGAATTGTGTTCAAAATATATTAAATGTAAAAATCTATGGGCCTTTATGGCTTCCTTTATAAACTCTTTCTTGGTGACAGTCCAGTGACTCACTTTAAGCTAACATAAAATGTGAGGTTACACCAAATAATAGTCTCTGAAAAGGATACAAAGTGCGTAGAAACCATTACATAAAGATAAGAAATAACCCAATTGTACATTGATGAAGAAACCAAATATTATAGCTCTCACTGCTATACTTTGAAGGACGGAAAAAATATCCTGCATCCAGAGGGCCATGATAAGACAGGAACGTCTATAAATTATATAACATAGAAACAAATTTTTAAAAATTGAAATATTTTCCCCCTCCCTTCCTTTCTTCTTCTCTTCTTTTCCTTCTCTTCCTCTTCCTGTGTTCAGGCTATGAGAGGAAGTCAAAATAGCCCAAGTGTCAACAGCCTTTCTGGCAGGAAAGCTTGTTTTATGTTCTTTCTGTGGATGAGAATCTTGGCAGAGAAAAGAAATATGTGATTTAAACTCAGGCTGGGGTACTACTAATCCTGATGCTGCCACTTCCTGGAAGGTTGACCTTGGAATAATCACTTGTCCTCTCTGAGTCTCAGTTTTATCAACTGCAAAATGGGGATAATAATCCCACTGTGTGAGATTGCTGGCCAATTCAAGCAAGCAAACAATGGGAGACATGCTAATAAATGACCAAAGAATCCCAACACCTCAAAAGCAGAATTGCCATTGCAAGGGTACAGAATACACCCTCATGACAGGTGGCCCTGGAATCTAGTCCAGAGTACACCACTTACTGTGTAGTCACAGCACGGGGCTTAACTTTTCTGAGCCTTGGTGAGATTGTTTTTAAAGCGGTGATGAGGACAGAGTTCCTATGAAGATAAAAGGAGATCATGCTTGTAAATAAGTAGTGTAGCGATAAGTAGTGTAGCTCAAAAAAAAAAAAAAAAAGGAACAGAAGCTCTTGAGTTGCTCCTCGATCATTATTATCGTGCTATCATTTTTCACACTGCAGCATCGATTCCCTCAGGGAGGACCCCCTAAGCAGACTGGACCCTTTCTGAGGGTGGAAGCTCACCTGTCCCTCTAGAGTGGGAATGGTGCCCGCCCTTGCCACTCTGTCTGCCCCCACACTGGTCCTGGCTCTGCAATAAGTCCACTGGAGTCGCCGAGCCTCATTCATATGAGAGGGAGGACAGTGCCCATCAAGTATTTCATTGGGGTGGAGGCTCCTGTAGAGACAGAGATGCCAGGAGGGTTGCTGGAAGCCAAGCACAGAGAGCCCGAACTAGGGCTCAGGGCTCTAGGGAAACTGCCCATGGGAAGCACAACAGGGATCAGTGAGTGGTGAGGTTGCAAGGAGAGGGGAACCCCAGGTGGGGAGCAGAGAAGGGGCTTGGGAAGGAAGAAGCCCAGCAGCATGGAGGCCTCCCTCAGGACCCTTCCACCAACTCAGCTCTCGGCCGGCACCCAACAAGAAGTTCAGTCTGCCACCTACCCTGTGCCCAGCACTGAGGTATTTAGGATAGAGCTGTGGACTAAACAGATGTCATCCTCACTTCAGGAAATTCTCAACCTTGTGTGGGGACAGATAAGTCACTGGAAATGCAAGAGAGACGTGCAGTTTTAGGTGTAAGGGCAACAGTGATGATTGCTGACATCTTCATGCCAGGTGCACCTTTAAGCCCTTTCCACATATCATCTCACTGAATCATCTGCGCAAGACTCAGAGTCTGGTTCTCAGACAGGGGCAAGCCTGCTGGAAGCACTGATGGGGTGGCGCACCCAGGCTGGGCTTATGAGGGTGGGGGTTGGAAAGGCTTGCCACAGGAAGTGGCCTCTTAGTCCAGTGGAGGGAGGGCCTGCCCTCCTGACCTCCCTTCCAGGTTTGTTCTCTGACGCCATGCTGTGCCTCCTTCTCCCTGGCTCCGTTATACCTGTCCTCTTCTCTCTCTAGGAGGGCTTCAAGGTGCTGTCTATGACCTTCTCTGTAATTCCCAGATTGGACAGTCAGAGGGTCTCCCTCCCTAACCTCTCATTCTCCATCGCCCCCTCGTCTCACCTTGCCCCATCCCTTTTGCATAATTTCAAAGCTGGAGCTGTCTTTTGCACAGAGAGGTTCAAGGTTGCCCCGCTGGTGCTGGCTGAGCTTAGAGACCCCAGACCTCCTAAGTTCCAATCCAACATTTTTCCTACCATGTGCCTCTCGGGGCTGCTGGTGAGGGTGACTACACTGAACTCCAGGCTTTGGGTTCTGGGGTTCAGAGAAGATAAAAACAGTTCTTAAAAACAATCCTGGTTTTAGCTGGGCTGGAAGCAGTAGAATCTGAGGTTTTTCCCGCTGGTAAAGGCAAAGTTTTTCCTGTTCTTCCTTTGGTTGCTGTATTTTCTTCCTCCATTTTCTGGAACCATTTCAGTCTCTCTCAGGACTGGTTTTGTCCAAACTCCTTGTAGAGGTGGCTGTATGTGAGGTACCATTGTGTGGTTTCTAATTCTATGGGGGTATCTGTGAGTATTTGATGAGCACCCGTGATGGCACATCTGTCTGTCTGTGTAAGCATCTGTTTGTCTGGGTGTGATGTGACTCAAAGGCTGAGGCTCATGTTCGCTCAGCCTGCCTTCCCTCCCACTTCACCCTGCAGCTCTCACAGCAGCTGTTTCCCACTGCAGGGGAAGAAAATGTCCCTGGCAGCAGCAGTGTCCACCCTAGGCTAGAAGCAACAGCACAGGTGGGAGCAGTGTGTCCAGCTGGCTCTGTGACAGGGCCGCCCAGGAGGAGCCTCCCCTCCAGAGTCCCCCACTGGTGCTGCCTGCTGCAGCTGTTGCCCTGAGAGACAGAACTGCCTCGAGAGGAAGTACCTGGAGGCCAGACAACCAGTCCACGGCAGCCTTCCTGTGTCCTGCCTTGGGCCCAGTCCAGGAGAGCGGGATTGGCTAGGAACCCCAGGAGGCCAAGGCTCTGCCACTATGTATCCCTTGATGCCCCATCAACAGATGCCCTCAGCACCTGCAGTGTTCCAGGAGCTAGGGCCTGGCCAAGGAGCTTTCAGTGTGGGCAAGCAGCAGTTCCCACATGAGATCTGAGTTGTCTGGAGGTGGGAGAGGCTTCTCCTGGAGAAGAGTTCTGTGGTTATTACAAGTCCGCAAACCACTTCATTGAGGGGACAAAACCCAGACACAATTTACTCTCATGACAGTAGTAAGCAGCATCTGATCAGTGTTGTGAGAAAAGCCCAGTTTGGTGATTCAGAGTGAAGAAGCACAGGTGTGCTCTGGGGAAGGCAGGGTGACATCTGCAACAGGTGGGAGGCAGTGAGGAAGGAGGAAAGAGCAGTCTGGCATAGCAATGGCAAAGGCATGGCATCAGAAGGGAGTATTTCCGGCTTGGTCGCAGGACCAGATCTTAGTTGCAGTGCCCGGGTACGAGGCTGGTAGGTGCCAGCATATTGATGAACATCCATTTGTGAGGCGAGGCAATTCAGGGGAGAGCAACTTCGTGAGAACTTGTGGGACCAGGAAGGCTTCAGGAGGATGGGTGGGTCTGAGACAGGGGAGAGGAGGAAAGAGCACTGCAGGGGGATGCCATTCATGAGCCCTGGAAGGCCCTCCACACCTCACCTTGATCCTGAAGGCCAGAGGCTCAGGGTTAGAGGGCCAGGAGCACCGTATCTGAGAAAGGGAGATCCTTGGCTTGTCCCTTCAGGGGTGGGTAGGGCTTAGACCAGGGGAGCAGGGGCTCAGTAGGCCTAGGGATACCCAGTATTAGGACAAGTCTTATGTGTGGTCCTCTAGGGCCAAGTATCTAGAAAGAATGTATGTGTCCCCGAGCATCTACCAGCTGGCTTTGAAAAGACAAAGACACAGCTACAGTTTCATAAAGAAAAAGGGTGGGTAAACACTCCCAAATCTGAGTTCTTGTTCCACTTGTTTTTCTGGTATTTTGAGAAATTCGTGCCCAGGGGTATTTATTTATGGGTAATAGAAAGAAAATTTTTTTGTTGTTGTTACTTTGTTTTTTGCTGAAATAAGAAAAATTCATAAGAATTGTGAAGAAAGAAAAGAACAGACCAAGGGAATTCGATGAATTACATAATTGGGTTTAAATGGAAACTGAAATCTTAAGAAGTTTAATTAGAAAATAGAGTATGTTTATGAAATGTATATATTTGTGAGTATGCTGATGTGTGTGTGTTTGTGAATGTATAGTATTTATGTATGGTATATGTTGTGTAGTAGAAATGTGGCATGAACGTGTGTGTGTTTAGTTGGTATGTGTGAGAGTATGTAGTAGGTGCATCTATAGAGCACAGAGGTATGTTTGTGCTCTACATTTCAGTGGTGTGTGGGGTATACTATATTGTATTGTATACAGTATAGAATAGGTCGGTGTGTATGTGTATAGGATGTGTGTATCATATATGTGTGCCTGACCTGTGATGTGAGCATTCTGGGTAACATGTAGTATCCTTGTTCCCTGACACATTGACCTTGAACATGGCCTGGTAATGATGTGAAGTGATAACAGAGTTTGAGAAGGAAGACCCCTGAGGCTTTTGGGGGCTTTGCTCTTCCTAGAAGAAATCAGAAATTTCTGGAGTCTGCTTTACACATCCTGTGAAGTCCAAACAAGCAGAAAAGTGACTGGAGTCCAACAGATACCCAGCTAGCTCACAAAGGCTAATTAGAAAACTTGCAGCTTTCAGTGTCTAAAAAAAATTGCTCACCAACATTTTCAGATCTTTTCTTTATTTCAGCAAAGATGGAATAGGTTCCCAATGGCCTTTTGCTGGGCAATCGAGCCATTACCATAATAAATTTGTGGCACACCCCATTCCTATTTTTAAAAAGTTCAACTGTGTTAGAGAAGAACACCGACAGAGAGCTAGAGCTTCTTTCACTACTGTTCACAGGAAGGGTTGTTTTCCCCACATCAGGTGTGGCAAATCCATCTCTTTTAGCTGAGCCTGCATGCAAGATGTCCAGAGAATTTTATTCCCCAGGCCAGGGGGCAAGAGGGGGAGTGAAGATTGCTCTGCAATATGCCCTCATAGAAATGGCACCTTCTTTTTATTGCTATTATCATTATTTATGCCTACAGCTCCTGGTCTTCCTAGGTGGTCTCCCATCCAAGTACTAACCAGGCCCAACCCTGCTTAGCTTCCAAAATCAGACATCAGGCTTATTCAGGGTGGCAGGTTGTAGACCAAGAACCATGGCCCCATTGGGGCGTGAATCTAGGACCTTTGGCGTGTAAAGCAGACGTCATAACTGCTACACAATGGAATCACGTCCACATGGCATCTTCTTGAGCCTCTGCTTTCTCAAGAAAGGTTGTCAATTCAAGCCCTTCCTGCTACACAGGACTGTGATGTGAGCCCAGAAGTAATAATCATGAATATTTTTGTGCAGTTGAAGGGACAGTCCCAAAGGGCAGAGTCGTTCCTGGCATAGGGCCTGCTACCTAGTAGGTGTCCAGTAAATAGCTGTTGAATGAATGAGTGGCCTGGGAGGGATCATCCAAGAGAAACAGTGTGATTTCCACCCATGCCAAACAGGGCTTCCAGGGCAGGGCTGGGGGCAGACCAGGGCTGGGGGCAGATGTGTCTGCCTGTTCAGCTGCTGGGCTTCCTCCTCTCTTTTCCGGCCCCTCTCCCCATCACCTCAGCTGGTTCCCACGCCCTGACTCAGGGGCTTCTGCTGTCATTGTTCAGTTGTTATCAAGGTCTGGCCTCTGCCAGCCTAGATCCTTCATTAGACCAGGAAAAGGGGAAGGAGAGGCAGGTTGTAGGAAGGGGAGGCCTCAGGGAGTGATGAGGAAAAGAATCAAATTTCGAATGCAGCCAATTAGCGCAGCCTCAGGTGAGGAAACCAAGGTTTAGAGAGAGATAAGGATATTCCCAGGATGATAGAAAAAGGTGGTAGAATAAGAATGATCACCGTAATTATAGTAATAGTAGTATCTACTATATATGGTGAAATGTGGGATAATTTTTAAAAATATTAACTAGTCTTTTCTCCCAATATTAGCTCTGCACACTTCCTGAAGCTGGTCTTCTTTGAGACATACTGGCGGGGTTCTAGTGAGGGTGGTAAGGGCTGGACACCTCAGGCCATGATGCCTCAGGCCAGGATGCTATTTGGGAAGCCTCAGCTTGACCACTCCAGGATTTGTTGCCTCAGAGAACAGACTAGAATTCTAGGATTTCGAATTTCAAAAGCCAGACTGTAGAACTTCTAAAATAAAAAATAATCATTGAAAATAATCATTAAAACTCGAGGGGATAAACAGAGCTGAAAAAAAAGATCTGAGAATTCATTGAAAAGGCTGCACAAAGGAGTACATAAGTTGAAAATAGGAAAGAGTGAGAGGTATGGAGAACAGAATGAGATGGTCCAAACTAGGCCAAGGAGAATTTCAGGAGGAGAGATTGGAGAGAATGAGAGGCAATATTCGGAGAGACAATGGCTAAGAAATCTCTAGAATTGAAGACAGAAATCAGTTTCTATACAGCAGAACCATGCCAGCCTCTGAGCTATATCATGGTGCAATTCTAGATCTCAAAGAGAAGCCTTCCCCATCTCCTTGCCCCTGAAATCTCTTTTCTTCATCTTCTGACAGCCCTAACCATCGCACCTTTGCCTCTGCATTGGATCTTAGACTGCTCCCTTGCCATTCTTTAGTGAGCAAGTTTTGCCTTTTCCATGAAACTGGGGGCTTCCTAAAGGTAGGAGCCCTTCACCCAGCCCCAGACACCAGGACGAGATGGCACGACACCTGGTCAGAGCACTCTCAGGGTTAGGCGGTGGGTGAGTTCCTCAGATTCTATGTTCCCATTCTGTTTAATATATTGCTTTTCAAATTTCACTATTTTTTATTTCTAATTCCCCTCCATTTCTGCCTATTTTTCCCATTTTCTTCATATATTTATGAAGAACCATGAAGTAATAAGTCTCAAAATTAGTTTTAGCAGCAAGCCCTTTCGTCAAATAAAAATGTATTACTGGCAACTCAGTTCAGGTGGAATAGGGGACCTGCTACTTGAGCTGGGATGGGAGGGAGACCCAGCATCTAGCTGGCACATCGCCCCCTTTTCTCTTTGACCACCCCGGGACACCTCAGCTGGAACAAAGTTAGAAAACCACCCATCCAGAACTTTAACGCAGCTTTCCCTAAAACACACATGGTTCTATGGTCAAACAAGTTTGAGAAACACTGGATTAATCACAGTGAATTGCATCTCTTCATGATTTCTTTGTGACTTTAATATTTACATTGTTCATGGGTTTGTCTTTAAGAAGGTGACTGATGTACTGATTCTGCAAAACTATCTGGTTTATTAATGATTACCCCTGTAGCCTGGTGCTGTGCAGAACACACCCGGGAAGTGCTATATTGGAAAATAATAATTATTACTTTTTTCCTATGTCTCCCTGTAAAGATCAAATACAGGGTTAGATACCGAAATGGGTTGGGGGAGGCAATACTGCTACTGATTGAATATAAGCTTTAGTTTTCCCCCACCCCAGAATTAAATAAGTAAGGCCTGCGGGAAGCCCTGCGATTTCTAGGCCTTCTTTCTTCCTGTTTCTGTTTTGCAGCCACAAACATGGCCTGACAGGACATGGACATGATGCCACCCAGTTCCATTGGTCTGTTCTTCTGACACCTCTGTCCCACGGCTGAGCTGGCCCCTTGTCCCAGGCAGGAGGCCCCAGAGCTCCAGCCGGGCCCGTGAGAGCTCTGGGAAACCTGGTTCCCACTTAGCCACTCACTTCCCGGCAGCCCAAGAGGCTGCCCAGGCTTTTCTTTTTTCTTCTTACTGGCGGGAAGAATTTCTGGAAATGCAGCATGGCCAGTGACAATGAGGCAGGATGCCCCTCCCCTCTAGCAGACCAGCTCTGCCTGCAGACCCGCTGCCTCTCAGGGGCCGGAGTGCCCAGAGGTAACCTTTCCTGCCCAGCAGTGTCTCCACGGAGGCCGGGGAGGGCCCGCCCAGACCTCAGGCTCTAGGAAAGGACAGGAACCTGCAGCAGGGCCCAAAAGAAGGGGCAAGTGCCCTGGAGCCTCTCCCCAGAGGCCAGATACCACGGTGGATCTGGCCATCTCCTCTGGCCCACAGTGTTTCCCTCCTTCTTTCATACCTTGAACAAACTGCAGGGAGATCACCCCCACAGGCGCTGCGGTGCAATGAAAGACAAAGTTGGGGGTCCAGGGTGGGGTGGGATGGTCCAACACACAACTTAAGAAAGTCAATATGTGAATGTCAACTGTAAGTGAAAAATTAAAAATTTTTCTTAATTTAAAAAACTCTCCCACTTCTTAATAAAGTGCTTTCACACAGTCAAAAAACAAACAAAAAAAGAATGTCAATATAATGTTTTAGGGCTTCGGCAGACATGCATGCCGATGAGATACTTAGTGCCCACTGGGGGATAAGGAACACCTTCTCCAGGGAACACCTGTTCATTCAGCAGCTCTCCCGCCTTCCGGGCTGACCCTGCTCAAGGGACTGGGACCCAGACCTTGCTTTCAAGGGATTTTCTCTGTGCCGCTCTGCCTCTCTCCCTCCCTGTCTTTCCCTCTTTTACTTTCTTTCTGTTCGACTGGCTCTGTCTCTGCTTTTTTTCTGTCTCCGGCCCCACCTCTCCCTGACTCCCTGCCATGCCCTGAAGAACGGCTAGTCCCAGGAAAGGTGAATAAATGCTAGAAACTCAGCAGCACCCCCTTCCTGCAGCTCCTAGGTTTGGACGGCTCTGCCATCTGGCCCACCCCTTGGGTCAGCTGGCTTACTTTGTTTCTCTCCGTGGTGACACTGTTACTATGGCCACAGTCACATCACCCAGCCATCCTTTCTGAGGGGAAGTTGGAGAGGAATTTTTGTATTTTAGAAAGTTGTTATCTGAGGGGAAGCAGCCAAAAAGAAAAAAAAAAAAAAAGAGAGAGATGTTTTACCTGAAGCCTAAACTTGGCTTTCCCTCACAAACTAATGGGGTTTCCAAAGAAGGAGGTACCAGGGTCCAGAGGAGGGCGCTAGGGCCTGGGACATCTGTCTCTTCCATAGATTGGTGGCTCCCTGATGCCATGTTTTTTAGTTCCTGCCCTCAGGAGTCTTGCCCTTGAGATCTGACTGGAGCGCAATGATGCAGAGGCCATACTCCCCAGTTCTGAGAAGACCCTGGGAGCCCATAGAAGCCCCAGAGTGTTGCACCAGCTTAGGGCTCGCTGGTCAAAATTCATTTCTTCCCAGACTATCTCCCCATCCCTCTCCTGTGCTTTCAAGCTCAGAGTCTTGGAGGCTTTTGCTTTGGAGAGCCGCTGCAAATTCCATGGCCTGGCCCTGGCCCCGGCCTCCCACCTCATCAGCCCAGGCTCCCCTGCCTAGCAACCCCTTCAGCCTGGTTACTCTCCAACGCCCTCCCCGCCACACTACATACCAGGCTCCTTCCCACCTCCTTGCCTTTGCTCAGGCCATTCCCTGGGCCTGGAGCACCCTTTCCACCTCTTCACTTACTAGTTTCACCCCTCCTGGCCCAGGACAAGTCCCACCTCCCAGCGGCCTGCCCCAGCTGCCCCACCCCAGCTGGCCTCTCCTTCTTCCTCCCTCCCCTGTGGGCTCTCCATGGCCATGTACCTGTGCCTTTATGAGGACTGACACCTCCATGCTCAGCCCCTCACAAACACACAAGCTGGGGGAGATGACCAGGGGGCAAGATGATGGATGAGGCTGCAGTGGTTCCCTTTCTTGCTGAGGCTGTGGTTAGGAAGTCTCCCCTCCAAGAAGCCCGATATTTTCCAGGAATTTCCTGAGGGGAGGGGACCAAGCATTCTGGAATGAGAGCCAGCTGTGGGGTTGAGGCCTGTGGGTAAGGAGCGGGGCTCTGGGCTTCCAAGCTGAGTCAGCGACCATCCCCAGGTAATTTATGGGCTGAGTCAGGGCCCGGGACAGCAGGGGTGGGGGTGGGGATGGGGAAGGTGGTGCCTTCTAGGCAATCTGTCGAGGGGAGGGCAGCTTGCTTGACTGGAATGGAGCCTGGCTGAGTCCAGCACAGACCTCTCTCTCCCTGCCAGCCTTTGCTCCCCTGTCTGGAGCCTGCAAGAGCAGCAGCCAAGAGAGGACAGAACTGCAAAGGGGAGGACGCAAGACAGCAATAGGGAAGAAACCTTCAGAGAGCCCTGGGGGCTCATGAAGACAGAGGGGGAACAACCGGCAGGGAGTGGGCTTGGGTAGATTCTAGCACTGCAGCCTGGGAGCATTCATTCTTCCTTTCTTCTTCCTTCTTTCTTCCTTCTTTCCCTTCCCTTCCCTACCTCTTTCTCAGCAGGCCTGGCTGGCACTGAAAAGTGGATCTGGTTTCTGATTCACATTCTGCTGTGGGCCTGCTGGGCCACACAGGCTTGATGCCTCCTTATTTCTGAGCCTTAAGTCTTCACGTGGACAAGATGGCCTGGCTCCTCCGAGCCCTAATGTGGGGCTGCTCAGCAGCAGCTGGGGCATCCAGTCCAATGGCAGTGGCTTGGAAACAAGACTAAGCAGACACAAGCCTGGAAGAGCAGCCCAAGAGCTGCCTTCTGAGGTCCACTTCAGGGCTTGGCCTTGAGTGTAGGTGGGGCTGGGGTAGCGGGGCAGGATGGTGACTGTCCCCTACAGGTTGGAGGACTGTGGGAGAGGCAGGGCAGGGTGTATAATCTCACGTACACATATATACCCACACACCAGAGTCCCAGGAAAAACCCATTTCTTTCCAGTCATCCAACACTGAGCCTGACATCCCACAGAAAGATGGGCCCCGGTTTAAGCTCCCAGGAGGAGCCCTCTTCTATTAACAGAACATGGTGCAAGTATCCATCAGAGGCAGGGATCCAGCTTTCCCATGTCATTCATGCACGTCTGTTGCATCATCACATTTGTTGCAGAATCTGCCCCACAGTGTATTCTAAAAGGGCATTGTGGTGTTGGGCTCCACTGGCCCTGGTCTCACTCTGGCTCACAGCTCAAAGTCCCAATTCTGGAGAGAAGTTCCTGTGAGGATGGTAGATTTTATAAACCCCTACTTAGTACATGAGCTCTGAAGAAGAATTATTGGGTTTTGTGATACCCTGTGATTGTATATAAAAGGAATCTAATTTTATAGATGACCAATGAACTGCTTTCCTTGGTAAGAATAGCCAGGATGAAATCCAACCTGGATAGGAGGATCCTAGACACCTATGGAGTCAGTGACATAGCGTGACCCTGGACCAGCCCCTCTCTCCCCATCAGCCCCTGCTGTCATGCCCCTGGCTGCTGCATGGAGCAGGGACACTAGGTAGAAGGCTGTAAAAATTCTCCAGGCAAGAGATGACAGAGAAGAAGTGGTGAGAAATGGTTGGGTTCTCAGAAACTGACAGGATTCTCTGTCGGATGAGACTTGAGATCTAAAAGAAGAGACTCAAGGGCAACTCCATGGTTTTGACTGGAGCAACTGAAGAGATGGAATTGCCATTAACTGAGATAGGGAATTAGTTTTATTATATATTTAGTAATTGCTTTTGTTGTCAAAAGTCCAGAAATCAGGAATGGCTGGAACCAAGCAGGGCATTTGTGGGGTCCCTGCTCATCATACCATCCATCATAGTTCTAGGAATTCCCAACAGGCCCTAGGGGAGAAAGAAGAAGGTTCACTTTCCTGCCACTGGTGTCAGGGAAGGTGGCAGCATGATGGGGTTTGACCCACTGAGTCCCCTGGGCTGACACAGGAGACATAGGACCCAGGCAGGGGATGGTATTAGAACAGGATGGGTGGTGTGTGGGCCTCTGCCTGCACAGACCCACCTCAGGCCCACAGAGGTCCATTCTCCTCAGACCCAGTGTGCTGTTTCCAGAGCTTTCTAGAGGAAGTGTTCACAGGAGCTGAGGACGGCTGCTTTGATTTTCCTGGCCACAAACTCCTGCAGGCCAGGCTGGCCAGAGGTGTGCCTGTGCATCCTGGTCAAGCAAGCGCCTGGGGACTTTCGGCCAGAGAGGTTGTGAGGATGGCTTTGTGTGGCAGCTCAGGTCTGTCTGCCAGAAGAAGCCAGTTTGTCTGCCAAAGCTCCTGAACTTAGGTTACCTGAGGAAGCAGCCTTATAGCCATCTGTTTCTCATTACTTCACAAGCCTTGGGCCTGTTTGAGCCAGGGGCCAAATGCCCTAAACTCCTCAATCAACTGAGATGAGGGACGAGAAGACAGCTCTAGTTCTGGAATAAGTTGGAATCCAGCTGTGAAATCCAGACAAAACAAAACAAAACCCCAAGCTAGAAGATAGAAAGAACAGATTGGTGGTTGTAAAAAAGGCGGGTGGGGGTAGGAGAAATGGGTGAAATGTTTTTGCTTTTTTTTTGTTTTAATTTAAATAAATTGAAAAGGAGGAAGAGAAAGCAGCTTCATGGGAAGAGCCAGAAGGACCACCCTTTGTGGAAATGCAGGTTCCTAGGCCTCTCTTCAGACCTGCAGAATCTGGATCTCTGGGAGAGAGGCCGTGGAACCTGCATATTTACAAAGCTCCACTGGAGACATGACTGGAGTTGGGAGCTTCTAGCCTAGAGGACACATGCTCTTCGCTCTATCTGGAGAGACACCACCCTTGAAAAGAGTCAAAGATGTGACACACAGGGCAGCGAATGTGTTCTGGTGATCTGAACACAAGAACCCTTATCTATGAGGCATCTCAAGGGGGCATTTATAGAATTTGAGCCTAAAACAAGGATAGAGCCCCAGAGAGGGGATCGCTGCGTGATCTCAGACAAACCGGGAGCCTGAACAGGACTCTAAGAGCCAGTGCCAGAGAGGCCTTGTGGAGTAGCCAGGGTCCGAAATGACGGTCAGGGAGATTCCACCTTCCACAGGAGGAGAGATCTGGACACGTAAGTTGGCACCAAGTTCCTTCTCTGAGGAGCAGACTCCTCGCTGCCAACCTCAGCTGTGTGATGAGGAGCAACTCTTAAAGTTCCCTGTGCCCAAGGCCGGGAGGCAGGACTCGGGAGGTTGGAACTGGAGCTGGCATGGGCCTGAGGCAGGAAAGTGGGCCCTCTCTGGCCTGCATGGGCTGAGCTCTGGAGCTGGTTGCTCTGCACCCCTGACCTGCTCCACCCCCTTGTAAATTCTTAATCCCTATCTGGAGAAGGTGATCCCCAAGGGCTAGGGTTTGCCCACCCCGAAATACATTAAATAAATAGATATGCTCTGTCCAGATTTTATCTCATCAGGATTCCAGAGCAGAAGACAAATGGCCTCATGTCCGGTTGAGAGGTGTAATTCATTCTCTGGGATGAGCTGCAGCCTGGGGGTGGAGTGGGGAGAGGAGAGGCTGGAGCATGCAGACCTGGGGGCCAGGTAGGTCCTGGAGCTCCTCATGCAAGGCTCATGACCTCCAGAAATACCCAGTCTTCCTCAGGGCCTGCTCAGGCATGGAAAGAAAACCTGGCATGCTTTAATTCAGGGAGTTTATTTCTGAGACTTCTAGGGGAATACACATAGGAGGTGTAAAGATTTAGCTACAGAGTTGCTCTTCATTGTGTTATTTATGAGCCTGAAAAACTGTCCAACAAAAGGGGATTGGTTAAATAAATTTTGAACCATCCGGAAAATAAAACACAATGCAGCCTTTAAAAGTAAAGTTGATGGCGTAGAAGAACAGTTAATGACATGGAAATAAACTTATAGCATAGTAAGCAGAAAAATAAAAACTGATAATTATATAAAAGAATCTGATTTCAAAAAGATGTCAGTTCATTAAAACCGCTGAAAAGATTTACACCAAAACATTGATCGATTGTAAGATAAAGGGTAATTTTAGATTCTTTCTTTTTTCTTTGCTTTTACTTTGGTTTTGCTTATCTGAATTTTTTACTTTTTCTAGAACAGTCATATTTATACCCAAAGGACAGAGATAATAAAAATTGTTGTTGCTATTATTTTACAAGTCAGAATGTCCAAGATTTAGCTCAGGAAGAATTTCCAGGTGGGAAAAACAGCTGTGTCAAATAGACCTAACTCTGTACCTTCTGCTCACTCTCTTCCTTGGGTCACTTTTCTTCATTCCCACTGCCTTTCCCTGGCCAGCCCCCCAGGAGGCCACTGTCTCTTCAATTCTCCAGACCACCCATAGCCAGCAACCCAGCCTTTGGCTTCTTTTAGCCAAACACAGCTAAGAAATCTGGGATGATCATACTGGATAGTGTTAAAAAAAAAAAAAAACAACAAAAACCCTAAGGAAAGACAATAGGAATAGAAACACGGTGTCTAAAAGAACTATAAAACCAACCTGGTTTCCTTAGGCAAGGTGTACAGTTCCACCTCAGCCAGCCTCCCTCCAAGGGTGCCCAGGTCCTGTTCATCCTTTGTGGAGGTCCATGAGGGACAGAGTCTGCACATCTAGAGTCCTCTGTCTCATCTTAATCTTTAGCGTCTTTTTCCCAGGTCTACTTTCCACTTTGAAAGACCTTCCTCAAGGGATCCCAGGGGAGTGCACAGGGTAGGGACCACCCTTTCCAAACTTAGACAAGATTCCGAGGCCCAGAGAGGTAAAGAGGCTTGCTCGAGGCCAGCAGGTTGTGAGAGATTGGGCAGGACCTGGGATGTGGTGACATGGCCCTAGGTTTCTCTCCGCTACCCAGTGTTGCCAAACCACAGAGGGATGTGTCTCTTGGCAAAGTGGCCCAGTGCAACCTAAAGCAGAGGCCCTGTGAGGAGTCTGGGCTCATGCCCAGAATAATTGTCAACAAATATTTATTGAGCACCTACTGTGTGCTAGTCATTGAGGAAACAATAGTTAACCAAAAAGGCAAAGTTCCTGCCCTCAATAAACAACATTCTAGTTAGGGAAACAGATAATAAACCAAAACACATGTCTGACGGTGTTAAAAGCTGTGAAGAAAACAAAGCAGGGTAAAGTGGACAGAAGGTGACATGAAGGAGTGGGTAACTTTGTGATAGAATGATCCACGAAGTTCTCTCTCAGTTAATGGAGGAGCGAGCCCTGTGTGTATCTGGAGGAAGCCCACTGAGGCAGAGGGAACAGCAAATGCAAAGGGTCTGAGGGAGGAGCAAGACTGGCCTGTTTGAGTAGAACTCAGGGAGCCGGTGTGGCTGGAGCAGAGTAAACAAGGGAAGAGTATAGGGAATGAGGTCACAGAGCTAGCAGCATCCCACCAGACGCTGGAGAGAGGCTGCCATCTGTGGACATCCACTGAGGCATGGGCACCATGCGGGACACTTGACATCTGCTGTCATGAACCTTTAAGGTTAGGGGACTTGGCTGAGGCAGGCTGCTCTCGGCCAGAAGACAAGAGAAGAGCGGAGAAGCTGAGGTAGGGTTCTACCTCCGGTCAGGTGTTATATTAAGTCTGCCAAAAGATGGTATATTCTAGAGCTCCATCCACCCCAGTGTGCTGGGTGCTGAGTGTCCAAGGTTGGCCAGGCTGTGACTTTGCTTCTAAGGGGCTCACAATCCTGTGTGGCCAACAGATGGGTGCAGTTAACCAGCACAGGACAAAGAAGTCCCATCATTTGCTACAGCATGGGCAAAAGTGGATATTATGTTAATGGAAATAAGCTAAACACTGAAAGACAAATATTGCATGATTTCACCCAATGTGGAATATAAAAAAGTCCAACTCATAGAAGCAGAATATGGAATGGTGATTACCAAGGCCTGTGGCAGTGGGTAGGAGAAGTGGGGACATGTTGATCAAAGAAAGAGGACAAAGTTTGAAATATGCAGTTTCTAGAGACTTAATGTATAGCACAATCATTATAGTTAATAATATATTGTATAATTGAAATTGCAAAGAGAGTAGGTCTTAAGTGTTTTCACCGGAAAAGGGTAACTATGTGAAGTAAAAAATATGTTAATTAGCTTGACTGTGGTAATCATTCACAGTGTATACTTATATCAAAACATTAGGTTTTACACCTTAAATATATACCATTTTTATTTGTCAATTATACCTCAATGAAGCTGGACAAAAAGAAAACCCATCCCTACCTCACAGAGTTGTTGAGTAGAGTAAATAGATAATGTAAAAGCTGATCACACAGTGATTCTTTCCATTCAGTTTTGCTGTGAACATAAAATCGTTTTAAAAAATGAAGTTTATAAATTAAATTAAAAAAAGAAAAAGCATATGGCATGACAGACAGGGAAGACTTCCTAGAAGAAGTGACATTTACCTGGACCTTGAGGAATGAACAGTTGAACCAGGTTTTAACAGGCAGGGAAGGTGCGAAATGCACCTCAGATAGAAATACTGGTTTGCTGAGGAGCGGGCAGGGGGAAAATCTAGCAGTTGGATATTGGGGTATAGAACACATGGCCTTGATTTGGGATTGTGGTTGAGAAGTGACCACTTTTAGAAAGTAGAGAGGAGAGAGAGAAGAGGAGTGAGAAAAGAACCCAAGAACCTTGGACACAGACCTTGTTGGAGGTGGGGTAGGAGACAGCTGGGAAGGGGCTGAGGGGGAGAATCCAAGAGGCAGGGGGCACCAGGGCAGTGGGCTGTCCCAAGATTTAAGAAAGAGCAATAAGGAAAATATTAAACATTGCCAAGAGGTCAAGAGAGAAAAACACTGATAAAGGGCCATAAGATGGCAAGAGTTTGGTTCCTGGAGACTTTGGCAAGGGCCAGCTTGGGTGGGCAGGGCCAAGGTCAAGAGGGTTATGACTTTGCTATTGCTGTATAACCAAGTGAGTGACTTAAATAACATGACTTTGTTCTCTTACAGTTGTGGAGGTCCAAAGTCCAAAATCAGCCTCACTGGGCTGAAGACAAAGTGTTGGCTGGTCTGGTTCCTCCTGGAGGCTCCAGGGGAGAATTTGTCCCTTTACCTTCTTCAGCTTCTAATGGCTGCCTATATTCTTTGGCTTGTGGCCCTTCCCTCCACCTTTGAAGAGCATCACTCCAATCTCTGCTTCTGTCATCACATTGTTTTCTCTGCTTTAATATCCTGCCTCCCTCTTAAAGCAGAGGTCCCCAACCCCTAGGCCATGAACTGGTACTGGTCTGTGGCCTGCTAGAAACCAGGCCACACAGCAGGAGACAAGCAAGCGAAGCTTCATCTATATGTACAGCCATTTATCAGCGCTAGCATCACTGCCTCAGCTCCACAGCAGATCATCGGGCATTAGATTTTCATAGGAGCACTGGTCCCTGGTGCCAAAAAACATTGGGGACTGCTGTCTTAAAGGACCCTTGTGATTACATTAGGTCCACCTGAACAACCTGAGATAATCTCCCCATCATAAGATTCCTAATTTAATCACATATGCAAAGTCCTATAGAAGGTGACATTGACAGGTTCTTGGGATTAGGATGTGCACATCTTAAGGGGGTGTCATTATTCAGCCTTCCATGAGTCAGGTGGCAAGAGAATGATGGTAGAAGGGAGAAGAGAAAGAAATAAAGAAGGTGAGTAGAAACAATTAATTCAGGAAACTTGAGTGAGACAGGAGGGATAAGACAGATTCATTTAGAGGAAAACCCAGCCTGGCTACCGAGAAGCATCTTTCAGGATTTTTTTCCAGTTCCATAGTGTCTTCTTCCCTTCCTTTTGCCACTAGCCCAGTTGAAAAATTAAAAACATAATCCACATTGTTGCTTCCTTAGGTATTTCTTCCCCTCACCCCAGACCCACTCAGGGGTCTGCCAAGCTATGCGAGTAGAAATCTACATTTTAAAAAGACTAGTTCTCATTTTATTTCCAACGACAGGTTTTGCTTTAATTACAACACAAAGCTTATTTCATTATTAATTTTTCAAGTTCAGATATTGATGCCCAATTTAAAAAGGTTAAGATTTAAAACAAAAAAAAGAAAAAAAGAAACAAAAGGTAAAGATTAAATTCACATTCCTCACCTCCACTTCCACTCAATCCCTTCTGAAAATTTGTCCTGTTGTGCAACTGATTTTAACTCTTCTACTGCTTTTACCGGTAACTTAATTTCCCCCCAGTTTTACTGAGATATAATTGACAAAGGATCTATATTTTTAAACAAGGGAAAGAAACCCAGAGCTGTCATGAATAATATTTTATTGACTTGGAATAAGTTTTGGAATCTGTATTTTTAACCAACTACCCAGGTGATTTTGATGATTAGACAGTTTGAGGTGTTTTTTTCCCCCCTTTCCTCTCTCTCTTCCCTTCAGTAAACTGTTTTTCAAACTTTGTTTGTCAGTGAAAACCATTTCCTCCTCACCGTGGACTTGATCCAGAGGCTGCGCCCATCTCTCCCACGTCAACAGTACTGTGTCCTTGGCAGAGGACAGTGCTCTCATTCTGGGCCTTTCCCTCCTTCCTTGGCCAAACCCCTGCTTCTACACCTTCCTGCAACTAATAAAAAGGCTGAGTTCCCTGACAGAGGGGAAAGCCCCTACCTGCTGTCGTTTGCAGAGATGAGTGAAATGTGCAGAGGCCACACTTGTCCTAATCTACAGCTTTCCTTGCCTCCTCTGCTCACGTTTTCCCAGAGACTTAGCTCTGTCCCAGGCCTCAGGGTGTCCGTGGGCTGAGGTGGACTTCAGCCACGACCACCTTCCAAAGCCAGCAGTCATGGTGAACCTGCAGCAAAGCAAGAGCTGGACGGTGCCTGTTGCAGGGTAAAGAAAGTCTCCCCATGAAAAGGCATGAATTGACTCGGGACAAAAAAGCTCTTGTTGGCCCAGGAAGACAGATATTTGGGGGAACCCTGTGCTGAGTGGAGGTGAGTGGTGATATTCCCTTGGCTTGTAGAGCCTCTTGTCTGGTGGGATCAGCTGCTTCAGCTAGTAGCCCCACCTGGCTTAGCTTTGGGAGATGTGGAGAATGAATTTCACAGTGATTTCCACTGGGCCATGGTACTGAGACAGCTGCAGAAGGGGACACAGCTGGTGCTGCCCCCACCCCTTCCAGCAGAGCTGCTCTGGAGGAATGCCACCCTCCCCATGGGAACCAAGAGGATCCTGCCTGCTGTGGTTCCCGGGGCCATGGGAAGGTAACTCTAAGTTAACCCCCCAATTTTGAGGGTATGAGTTGAATTTTATTAAAATAAAATCTCATCATCACTTATTCTAGTGGCTCTTCAACCTGGTTAAACATCAGGATCACCCATGAAGTTTATTTAAAAAATAAAGATTAATAAAAACAATAATTTGGAGAACCCATCCCAGAGCTAACAAATCGAAATCTCTTCAGGTAGGACTAATGATGGAATCCATGTCCATCAGTTTAATCGGAGCGCTTTCCTGATTCCAGAAGTTTGAGCCCATAGAATGAGAGTGTGAAGAGGGAATAGTGGGAGCTCAGATGACAAAGAATAATACTTATAGAGTCCCCAGTCAGAGGCACATCTGTGTAGCAGCCTGAGAATCACAGACTTCTCATCCTTCATCTTATTTAGTTGTCGAAACAAACATATGAGGCATATCCAATTATTATCCCCATTTTGCTGATGAGAAAATGGGAGCTCAAAGAGGTCACACTGCTAGGAAAAGGCAGAGCCAGAATTCAGACCCAGATCTTTCTCTTTACATCTCTGCCATGGCAGGGATGCTGTGAAACCAGGTCGTCACCTCGGGCATCAGGCCAGTACGTGGCTAAATTGTGACATTGCTTTTTGAATACTTGTTTCTCAGTTCCTCTAGGTACACTCTCCTCATGTTGGGTCATCAAGCACTTGCAGACACAGAGGTGGTCAGGACAAGGCCACCGTCAAGACAGGATGGTTCATGGCAAGAGCGCTGGGCTGCAATCAGGAAACGGGGCTTCTGATCCCAGTACCACCAGCAAAACTGTGGAAGGGGCCTTGGTGCATTCTATGCAGAGAGGGGTGGGTGAACTGGGTCATCCATGGATATTCATCAGTTCTTAACAAGTAGGCTCTGCAGAGCCTAGCACTGTCTCACCAAACACACCTCCTCTTCCACTCCAGGCCCCTCTCTCATCTGCAGGATAAAATCACTTCCTCATATGAACATGCTGAGCCTTTCTATGGGATGCTGGGAGCCTTAGGGAGGAAATTTACCCTCCCCAGGCTTTAGGGAAGACTTCCTGGAAGAGGTGGCATCTGAGTCAGAGTTATCCAGGAGAAGAGAATGGGAAAATATCAAGCAGTGGGAATAACATGAGCCAAAGCATGGCCGCCTCTTCTCACGTGGTATGTGTAGTTGGACTCAGGATTGTAGTGTGTTTTTAAGTATAAAATGTAGCACCTCCAACCCCAAAAATCCCTCCTGACTCCTTAGGCAGCCTCATTTGGCTTCTACAGGGCTTTGGGGGAAACTCTAGGGACCCGTAACCAGCACGGTGCTGGGGAGCAGATATTTGCATGGCTATGTCCCAACTGGCTTCTCACCGGCCAGGGGGCTGACCCCTCCCAGCTCTGTATCCTATGCCTGACATAGGGCCAGGCACTGGGTCATACAGGAAGAGAAAGAAGGAAGGAAGGAAGGAAGGAAGGAAGGAAGGAAGGAAGGAAGGAAGGAAGGAAGGAAGGAAGGAAGGAAGGAAGGAAGGAAAGAAGGAAGGAAGGAAGGGAGGGAGGGAGGGAGGAAGGAAAGAAAAAGGAAGGAAGGGAAGGAGAAAAGGAGGTTCTGGCTGAAAGCAGCACTTCTCTTAGGAGGCCTCTGAGGTCATCAGCCTCTCTGATTGGGTCCCATGGGATCGCTCAGGCTGGTCCACAGTGTCCCTCTCTGACTCTTGCTGGTGAGGGATTTTTCAGGTCACACTGTGACTGGGGTAGCCTGAGCTTTAGGAAGTTGAGCCAATGAGGACTACTGCCGGAAATGAGTCCCACACCCCTGCCTCTCCCATTCAGACATCTTGGATGCCGACCCAATGTACTTGAATAAGGTCCAGGATTCTTGTCCCCATGTCACAGATAGGAAGTTGAGGACCCTGCTTTGGAGAAAGGTATAATTCAGATCCTAAATTAAGTTGGGGTTGGAGTGAATTCTTCACAGGTTGAGGATGCTCCTCAGTCATAGACTGAGGAGTGGGGGCCCCAGATTGGGGCATCAGACTCCTGACACTGGATGCAGAATAGACAAGGCTTTCCTTCTGATAAAGGAGAGGAGAAAATATATATCCCAGAAGACTCAGTGGTGAGTAGGGGGAGGCTGGGAGCCAGGCCTATTTTACCAGAGGTCCAATAAAGCAGAGACTTAACATCTTTAGCAACAGAGCTGTAAGAGGCCATTGGAGATCAACCCACTGAAGCCATAGGTGAAGTCCAGAGAGGGACATTTGCTGTGGAAAGCTGAATAATGGCCCCCAAATATGGTTAGGTAATCCCCAAAACCTGTGGATAGTCTTCCATGTGAAAGGAATTTTGCAGATATGGTTAAATTAAGTCTCTTGAAATGGTGATTATCCAGGTGGCCCCAATGTAACCACAAGCATCTTTATAAGAAGGATGCAGGAGGGTCAGAATTAGAGGAGGTGATGTGACAACAGAAGCAGAGACTGGAGTGATGTTCTCTGAAGATGGAAGAAGGGGCCACCAGAACCTAAAAAAGACAAGGGAATGGATTCACCCCTGGAGTCTCCAGGAGGAACCATCCCTGCCAACACCTTGACTTTAGCTCAGTGAGTGATTTTGGACTTCTGACCTCCAGAATTATAAGAGAATAATTCTGTGCTGTTTTAAGCCACTTAGTTTGTGATTTGTTATAGCAGCAACAGAAAACTTATACACTTACCTAGAGACACAGAACTAACAAGTGGCCGAGCCTGTTCTCTGATCCCATGGGTCCAGCTCCATGGAATCCCAGCCCACACTGGATGGGGCTGGGCAAGAAGAGCAGGTGAGGCCCCGAAGGGCCCAAACAACATGGTTGGTGAGACCCCAAGCCTCTGAGAGAGTGTAAGTGTGAGTATGTTAGAGAAAAGGGAAGAGCATGCCTTCTTTGTGCATCAGGAGATTTTCTGGGCAGACTAACTTCCAAAGGCATGTCAACATTTTTTTTCCAGGAAAAAATAACTTAATCCCTCTCAAAAAAAAAAAAAAGTTATCATTTCACAAGCACACACGGAGAGAATTGTGGGTCTTGGCAGGACACCAAACTACCCCATCTACTACAGACATCTTTAATTTTCATGGGGCAGGGAGAAGAGCTGAGAGGGGCCAGGGAAACCATTAGCCAAAGCACGTGGGCATCTGGATTTCCCCAAAGCTCTTGGGTCCTGTGCCATGAGTACTCCCACCCTGACACCGCTTCCCACTTCCACAGAATCTCTGAGAAGTTTTGACACACTTCTTCGCAGAAAAGAGCAATTGGAATTTCCAGCTTAATTCCAGATGTGAGGCTGATTGTGCTGGGGAGCTTAGCCTTGTTAAGCATGTGGGAGGTCAGTCGTCCCATCGGACTCCCCAGAGCTGGCCTGCATGGTCATGTGTGACCCCATCCTCGACTCTGGGGCTTGTGGTTGGGTCCTCTGTGGGGAGCTGGAGAGAGCCCATGTGTGTGGTTTTTACACAAGTGGAGAAGGCTGAGGAGTGGGGCTGAGCAGCCAGGCTGGAGTCCCAAAGTCAGTCAAGATGCAGCTGACTGCCTCTGGGACTGGGAGTAGGGGATATGATAGCAAAGGAACCAAGTCAGTGAGGAGCACACTGGGGGTATGGACAAGGCCAGAGACCAAGGCCAGAGGCTAAACGTGGAGCAGGCTGGGATGGGGAGAAGGAGACTCAGGTAACCAAAAGGTCAGTGTGAACGGAGGTCATAGCTGGTGCCTATCCAGGGGCTGCTGAGAAGGTGGGCAGAGGGGAAGGCCCTTTACCCAGCCAGCATGCTCTGGTTCCTGGTGCTCAGTCCTCCAGACAGGACACTAGGATTGATGGCTCCTCTGCAGGAGTGAGGGTCCCCCTGGGTGTCTCGGTGAAACTGCAGGAGAATTCAACATGTTACCTCCTTTTGCCAGCTTGCCTGTGATTGTCAGCTCTTCAGCAGAAAAAATAATGGCCCCCAGAGATGTCCACACCCAAATCCCCAGAACCTGTGAATATCTTACAGGAAAATCACTTAGTGGATGTGGTCACATTAAGGATCTTGAAATGGGCAGATTGTCATGAATCATCTGGGATGGCTTAAGGTAACACAAGGGTCTTTATAAGAAGAGGAAAGTTCAAGGCAATAGAAATGTTGACATGACGGCAAGATGGAGGAAGGGGCCTTGTATAAGCCAGGGAATGCCACTGGCCTCTGGAGTCTGGAAAAAAATCAGATTTTCCCCTAGAGCCTCCATAAAGAACACAGCCCTGCCGACATCTTGGCTTTAACTCAGTGAGACTGATTTTGGACTTCTGAGCTCCAGAACTATAAAATAATTCATGTGCATTGTTTTAAGTCTCTAAGTTTGTGGTTATTTGTTATAGCAGCCATAGAAAACTCATACAAGCTCCCATTGTGTGGTGGGTGCCAGACTCTGCCCCATACCCTGTTGCGTCTTTCAACTTGACACCGGATAAGAGGGATTTCCCAAATGGCCTCTCCCAATGGCCCTGGCTGAGCACCAGCCCAGATCACTGCAAGGAGGCCAGAAGGGGCTGCTTGCCACCAACCAGGGCCTCTGGCTTGTGGCTGAGCTGGGCCCTCTACAGGTGCCCAGACTCCTAGGACACAACCTTGCCTGATGGCTACTGCCTTCCTCCACTTACCAGTGAACCAGCCACAGGTCTGTTGTTCTTCCACTTCAGCTCCCTACTTTATCCCCGTGCCCTGGGGGTCTACTCCACCCTCTCATAAAGGAGAATAGCATTCTTAAGCTGCAAATGAGGGAACCAGAACACAGAGTGAAAGAGACATGCATAAGACTCTGGAACACCTTGCTTCCTGGGAACTGGAGGTCAGCAACACCTGCGGTAAATGGCAGGAGGTGGCCAGGCATGGATGTGGGACAGTACAGGGGCCTCGCATTCCTATCCCTGAGAATGTTGTGATTCCACAGCACAACCCTATCACTTACTTTTCTCTTTTCTCCTTATAAGCTCAAGTATAGACACCTATGCACAGTCATCCAGGCACCTATGTGCACAGAAATACACACAGGGTTACGAGCTGTGCCAGCACATGCAAAAAGGAAATGGGCAAACACATGCACAGTCTCCACCCAACATACAAACAAGCAGTCATGCACATATATCACAGACATTTACATGTACACAAATGCAGATATACCCACTTACACACTTGCACACACCCACACAGTACACACAAATAGAGAAACACACATGCACGACTAAAGACCACCCATGCATATGGAAACCTGGACACCTGTGAACAGAGCAGATGCCCAGTGCTTCCTGCACCTCCCTTTAGGGCAAGAGGCCTAGATTTCCTCCCCACCCAGCCCTCCTGCGCTCGGCTCTGGAGCCCTCTTCTGGGGAGGTCGGGAACAGGCTGCCAGGTCCTCCTTGTCCCTGGAGCTGAGCAGGAGGCACTGGGGGTTTAAAAGGAAGGGAGATGGGGAGAGAAGGGGATCCAACCAGGGTCAGTTCCAGGGTACTCAGCATCCTGTTTCTACCAGCTCGGAATGACTTTGTGCAGCCTCCAATCTAGGGCTTAAGGGGAGGTTTCTCCTGCAGAGATTCCCCCTTGGGCTCCCCTTCTGTTCACCAGTCGCCAGGCCCACCCTGTCCTATCAGTGGGCATGCTAGTGTACCTGCGTGCGGGGGGAGGGGCCCTAGCCTGGCTGTACCACATGACCCCGCCCCTGCCACACCCCATGACAAGGCTTCTTCACCCTCCCCCACTGCAGGAGCCCAAGCTGGCTCACCCTGCTCCCCTCATCCCAACTGGGCTGCCTTGCTGCTGGGTGCCCAGCCTCACTGCCACCCAATGGATCTCTGACTCGGCTTGTTGTAGCTCCCTGTTCAAACTGTCACCTCCCATAAACCTTCATATGTCCACTCTCCTGCTCTTAACGGAGTTTCTTTCACTTTTCTCCTGGGGGAGGAGGAGGAAGTAAAGAAGATCTAGGTTTTAGAGTAAGACAGATGAACATGAATTTAGATCTCAGCTCAAAGGTGGGATTTACTCATCAGCTCTGGGCTGTTTGGGCAGCTAACCTAACTACCCTCAACCTTAGTTCACCAGGTAGAATGGAGATTATGGTACTCGTATAGCACGGTGATTACATGAGATAATATACTCAGTGTCCAGCATCAGAGCTGGTTTAAGGGATGAGCCAACCAGGCAGCTGCCTAGGGTAGTATCTTTACAAGGCACCCAAACCTCACTGAAAATAGATGAAGAAAACCATGTCTGGAACTCTTCTAAGGGACAGTTGGATGTTCTGCTTTAAACAGCTACTTGCAAAGAGGTGGCGGGGGATCCCAAAAGATCAGGCTAGAATAATAACAGGTATTAATAACTGTCTCTAAGCTGGGTCTCTACCAAGTTTTTGTTTGTCTAATTCAGGAATGCAAGTTTAGGGTCAGAATTAAACTGCTCAGTGGAGCTGGAGTGTTGTCCACTGTTCCTTCCTCAACCAGAGACCAGTAGCCACTGCATTAAAGTCGAATTGAGAGTAAACACATACCAGCTTGATGGGACGTAACATCATTGGTTTGCCAGGGTTGCCACAGGTTTCCCCACTGGGCCCTTCTGGGCCTGTGGGGGGTGCTTAATAAATGTTAGTGGGGTCTGTCCCTCCAGTCCTTAGTCCTAAAACTTCTCTCTAGTCCCCCCCACACACTCAGCTCAGCCCTTCTCATATCATCTCCATCTGGTCTTTGTGTCCACAGCATCATTTACTTCTTCATTCCATACCCTACAACCCCAAATTTAGCCCACTGGTCCAGCACATTCTGGAAGCCCCAAAGCTTCTAACAGGCTCATGGTTCCCATCCCTTGGGAAATCAGATAGTTTTCATAGATTAGCCTGTTTAAAAGAACAACAAACAGCCACCATCTAGTCCAAGAAAGCATCCCATTATCTTAAATGCCTGCAATCAGGCAATCAGCTTACCAATGAATTATATTTCAAAACTTTGTTTCTGTGAACTGCATTGGCATTCCAGACAAGGAGCCAATAGAAAATCGAGGACTCGGTTATGAATGGAGCAAAGTTTTCCAGGTTGAGCCGTAAATGCCATTTAACCCATCATAAGGCTGGGAGGCCACACACCTACTTGGGGAAAAAGACAACCCCACCGTTGCCAAACCTGTAGGTAGAAATGGGCAAATAATACTGATCTAGAAAAAGCCTGTTTATTTTTTCTTAAAAGCTGGTGCTTGAGGGAAAGCAGGTTTCTTAGCAGGAGTGCAAGGAGAGGGTGGGACGTTCTGAAGGAAGCTTTGAGGAGGCTCCCCAAGGGCTTTAGAGGCTCAAAGCCTTTGTTCTTCATCATTCTAATTAATCTTCCTGACGCTCAGTCTGCCTTTTTCTTGACACAGGGGTGGGCCTGGCTCCATCCTGACACTCAGACATCCAGGATTGTTTGGGTAGATAGACTACTTCATGGAGAAAGGACCTCCTGAGGTAATTAAGGGTAGAGTCGTTAGAAAGGAGCTGGAAGACATATTCTCAAGGGCATGTGGTTGGGTTTTAAAGACGGCCTTAGGAAGAATGAGCTGAACTAAACTGATCATGGTAAAAAACAAAGTACAAAAACAGAGAGAAAAGAAGATTACAGTATATATGTGACCCCGTCCTTCAAAACCCCAGAAAGAAATCAAAGGAGATAGAGGAGAGGTTGGGAGCCAGACAGTTCCGAGCCTAACCAGTAGGTGACACCACAGGCTCAGGACAGCTTGGTTGTTGTCTATGGCAGGTTGAGGGGATGAGGAGTCCCCAGGGAAGTGGGGGACTCTTTGGTTCCGAAGTGCAGGACATCCTCAGATTCAGTCCTCTTTCTCACGGAGTTGGAGAGAGTATGCTCATGCACATGCCATCTCTTTTTCAGTCTCAACCCAGTCCCTGCCGAGGGGTTTATGCTGGCGTATAAGGTGGGGTGAAGATGGGATAGTTCCCAGAGAGATGGAGGCCAGGGAGAAGGAGCGAGTGAAGAAAATTAGAAGAGGGGGTTCAGAAAAGCCTTGGACAAAACCTTGATAGCGTGAGGAGACAGAAAACAATAAACCTTTATTGAGAGTCCGCCTCCACTCATGGGCCCTGACACATGGAGGCCCAGGGGCAATCAAGCAGTTCCACCAACAGTGCTGCCCACGATGTAGGTGATTCAGAACTTAGGTTTGGCTGATAACAGCCTGGACCAGCTGAGAATGGGCCCTTTGTGAGGATTGCCCCTCCTCAAGCCCCCTCCTCACAGATGGGCCAGCTAGAGCAGGCCTGAGAGGATAGCTGCCTTGAAAGAAACAAGACTGACTGGAAAAATGCAAAGACATCCAGCAGCCTCTACTGTGAGATGCTGTGTGGGAACTGAAGATGCCTTAGGGCAAATGTGCAGGAGAAAGATACAGCTTGGCTGGAGTCTACATTCTTTTCTTCCAGGTTTCCAATCTGAGCTATGTCTCCCTCCACCCCCATCCCACTGATTCCCCCAGGGAGAAAAAAAAACATCACTTTCACTACAGTGTAAGCCAGGACACTGGGTTGCAAATGGCTAAAACCCAATTTGGATCAGCTTGGTAAAAAAGGGCTATCGACTAACTGGCTCAGTTAAGGAAAGGATGGAGCAGGTACCAGGAGGCCTGGAATGAGGCCTACTCGCCCTGCTGGGATGTTCTTCTCTTTGCATCTCTCAGAGCCTGATGGCATCCTTTCTTCTGCAGGCAGGCTTTGACTGTTCTGTCAGGGAAAATGACCACAGTCAGTTCAAGGTTACATTCTCATAGTTTCGTGACCAATAATAAAATTGCATTACCTGCTACTAAATTTAGTTAAGAAAAAGTCCTGAGGATGGACTCTGATTGGCTCTGCTTGAGTCATGTGCCCAGTTCTGGACCAATCACTGTGGCTGGGGGATGCATTACTGTGATTTTTCCCAGTCTGAGTTACTTGCCCAATCCTGTGGCTAGGGGGAATGTAGTACAGGGCAGACAAATATAAGAACCTCCTTGCTGGGCACTTAAGGTTTCATGTGGCAGAACTACTAGTTGGCCTTAATAACAATTTTCCCTTTTCTCTAATAAAAGTAAAAACATTTACTGGATACATAGCTACTTGGAATAAAAACTACATTTCCCAGGCTCCCTTGTGGCTAAATATAGTCATTAGGCTGTGAACAAAAGCAAGGTATACGCCATTCAGATAGTTTTCTTAAAAAAAGAGAAACAGCCCCTCTTTAATCTGGAAGCCTATGTCATAGTGAACCAAACATTTTAGGTCCTCCTATAAATGAGAATGAGACTATAGGGGTGGCGAAGTAGCAAGTCATTCAGAAATCTGAGTTCCTGATGTCATTTTGGCCCCAAACTATTTATGCCTAGGCTGTTATAGAAGGGGAAATAAACATCTCCCTTTTTTGGTCCATTCTTATTTTGGATTTCTGCTACATCGGCCAAGTCTAGATTCAAAGTAATACATTTTGGAAACTTTTCTTGGTACCCACTGCCTTGGGCTGAAAACTCTCTCTCTCTCTCTTGTATCCAGGACCAAATTCATTACCCTGCCATGTATATCTCCATCCAAACCCAGAAGAATTCTGCCTGTGACCAGACCACTCTTTGCTGAGAATGTGACAAGACACATCACAGGGCTGGATCTGCTCTCTCTAAGCTGAAGAGTTATTTTGATTTCTCCATACATACTGATTTCATTTCACTGGGAAGGTTCTAAAGTGTTTTTGCATTTTGGGTTAAACCAGATTCTGTGTTGGCTCAGGGGTTCCTAAAGAGAGGAGGCCACGGCTCCCTCATCATACTGGGACTTCTGAGTGCTGGAGCCAAGAAGAAATATAAAGCTGTGCACCTCCCATTAAGGTAAGGGTGAGCGTAGCAGATAGGCCATCTCCCTTTGAGGTAGGAAATCAGGAGCACAGAGTTACTGAGAGCTGAGCAATGGAAGATTTGGGAGAAACTGCTGACAGCTGCCTTTTCTGTCACCTGGGAGTGCTTCATCCCTGGGATCTTACTCAGATCTTCCATGGCCCATGGTCTCATGGGAGAAAAAAAGTACCAGCTGAATAGGTCTTGGGTTTCTGGGAAGGGGAAGAGGAAGTGGCTGGGTCATATTTGAGGTCAGTGTAGGAGATGAGGCACAGAAACTTATCGAAGGACTTTGTGGCTAGTGATTCTCCATCCTCAATTCCAAGCTTTTATGATTGAAGAATAATAACTGAGTTGAGCCCAGCTGGGAAATCCAGAAGGAAACATTGCCTGAGACCACAGAAACACGGGCTGGGATTGGGCTGGGCTCTTCCTTTCTTTCTGGACCTATTGTGTTTAAGAACAATGGCAGGCAGGCCCACATCTTTCTTAGAGCCGTCCTTGGCTCCCAAGCAGCTGGCTTCACCTTGTCTTCTTTCCCTCCAAACTTTCTCCTTAGACAAGCTTCTTTAAGAGATAAAATGGTATCTCTCCCTTCAGTCTGGGTCAGAAAACTTTTACAGGGCCAGATCGACTAGCCCAGGGCCATGGGAGCTAGCAGGTCCCACCTGAACTAGCAAGAAGATGACATTAAGCTGCATCCCTGTATTGCCTCAGAGATGGAGGCAAGACCTCTGGCCCCACCTCTAACTAAGACAATTCTCCACATTCATTTTTTTTGACACCAGCATTGGACTCAAGGGAAGGCTACTAACTTTCTGACTCTCTCTCCATGGTGTGCATCAAGCCTGAGGGACAAACAGGGCTGGTAACATAGTGGCATGGAGACAGGATGCTGAGTGATGACCCTCCACATGCATTCCACTTTGAGGAACATGCAGCTGCTCCTAGCTTATGAGGGATAGCCAAGGCTGGCCATCCATGAGATCCAGGGTCACCTCCCCTCCCACCACAACCCGGCTTACTTGTCTGCTTGCTTCACCTGCTGAACCCCACTCCTGTCCTCTTGCACAATGCACTCTGGAGCTTTGTACCATGATCAGTCACTCTCTTATATCTTAAGCCTCTTTTTGGAATGTATCCTTTTTTTTCTGGTCCTGAGCCACAACCAAATGGAGCCCTCCAAAGTAGAGGTTCTTTATTCTCACAGTCTCTGCAATGCAGGGCTAAAAGATGGAGCTTCTCATTATTATTCCTCAATATCATTTCCAGCCCATTATTCCCATCCACTTGGAAAGCCCTGCACCTGAATACCCCCACTTCCAGCTATACCATCCTCTCTCCTTGTCCCTGTGGCCTCCCAGCCTTCCCATATGCTTCCTCGCCCTCTGAATCCTCACCTTCAGCTTCATCATCTTTTTCTTCACCCCATCTCCTGCTATTATCCTAGGCAAATAGAATGGCCTATATCCATACCTTGACATCTCACTTCCTTCACCTTCCTCTCCAGTAATTCTGGTCTTAACTATCCACTGCTACTTTTATCCCCAAAGACTTTAGGATCTCCAAAAGCCTTACCACTTATGAAATCAGAAATTCTCACCTTCTGTGATCCATCCACCTATCACCTCCCAGACTGTCTGCTCCCTGGCCCACGTGCCCCTGCAGCAGCTCTGTGGCCTCACAGAATTCTCCAGTCCATTGATTCCTTCACCTTTCTCTATGCTCCTGCCTTCACTTCTCTCCTGGCTTGAGGACGAATAAACTGTGGTACATGCACATGATGAGATATCATACAAATGAGCCATAGCAACATACAACAGTATGGATAAATCTTAGTAATATATAGTTAAGTAAAAACTGTAAGTCCCCAAAGACTATACAGAGAATATCCTTTTAATGAGGTTAACAACAATTAACATAAAATGTATGTATATAATTTTTAAAATATACATAGAGGCAATAAAACTATATAAAAAGAAAGCAAGGAATGTGGTACATAGGATTCAGGATGGGAAAGAGAAATGGCATGATAATGTGTGGTCAAGGTTCTTGTTTGGGTGGTGGTTTTGCAGGGTCCTATTATATAATTACAAATAATAATTATAAATATAAATCATGCATGATGAGTGTGTTGGGGAACCAGTGTTATGTGGAGGAGTCCAATAAAATAAAGGTTCCATTAGTTATCATGACATTAGTCTCTTGCAAATACATCGTACCTCCCTCATCTTCCCACCACTGAATCCACAAATATCCCTGCATCTGCACTGATCTTTTCTTATTCTTGTCCCAGTTTCTTATAGCAAAGAGAAATTCCGTCCCTAGTTCCCTGGATCCCCCTCTTCTAATCTTCTCAAGAACTTTGTTCCTTGGTTATCTACTAGCTCTCTTTGTTCATTAATCTCCCTCTCTAATGGGTCATTTCCATAGGGATAAACATGCTCTATTCTCTCCCATTTAAAAACAAATTTCCTATATTAGTTAGGATAAAAGTTACACTGCTATAACAAAGAAATCTCCAAAGATAGTGTATCAAAAAAGTAGAAGTTTAACTCTTGCATGAAAAGTCTAGGAAGGCAGTATAGGGGTGATACGATAGCCTCTTCTATCTGTTGCTCTGCCATCCTTAACCCTCAGTTTTACTCCAAAATAGATGCTCCAGCCCTTGCCAGGCCTTCAACTTCCCAGCCAGAAGGAAAGGGGAAAAGGGGAAGGAGAGAATATGCCTATTTCCTTTGAAGGAAACATTTGAATGCATACACTGTGCCCAATCACATCACATTGCCCTCAGACTTGGTCAAAACATACACCTAGTTGCAAAAAAAGTTAGAAAATATAGTCTTTCACTGGGCAGCAATGTGTCCACTCAAACAGGAGAATGGCTCTCAAGGAAAAGCTAGCAATCTGCCACAGTCGGCACCTGTGTCCACTCAAATGAATGCATACTCTTTTTGCATTCATTAATACGGAACATGCTAATTCCTTTCAAAAGCCCCAAACCTACAAGGTCCCATTCATTACCGTAACCAGCTCAAAGTCCAGCCCTTCTTGGTGATTGTCAGAACTTTATATTAATATTGGTCCTAAGATATTGGTCCAAAGACATAAACAACTAAAAAGAATGAATTGTTTATTTGCTTCCCTCCAGCGGCATACAACACATATAGAATAGGCAGCAGGACCAAGATCACCACAATTAAAACTGCCATTTGGAAAAAAAAAGATAAAAACAGAGTAGGAACATAGTAATTAGCAGATCCCACTGGGCAAGAATTCCAAAGGCTCTCTTTCTCCCAAGGCATGTTTCTCCTTCTGATTTCCTGAAAACAACCCCTTTATCCACTATCCTCTGTGGCCCCAGGCTCTGCCTTCTGAGAAGTCCTTCCTGGTCTGTTTTCCTCAAGGGCTATATCTGAAGAAGGGTTTGGAGAATATGCATATGTGATATATCCATACAATGAAATATTATTCAGCCACAAAGAGCGAAAATACTGGTGCATGCTACTACATGAATAGAAAACATTATGCTTAGTGAAAAAAACAAAAAAAGAGATCACATCCTCTAAGATTTCCATTTATATGAAATATCCAGGAACTAGGGGGACTGACTACCAATAGATACAGGGTTTCTTTGGGGAATAATGAAAATGTTCTAGAATTGCATAGTGTCAATAGTTGCACAAGTCTGTGACCAGGCTAAAAACTGCTGAATTGTATGTATGAACTATATTTCAATAAAACTGTTATTAGAAAAACAAATTAGTGTAATTCTAGTCTATTTGCTTTCCATCTGTCCCACAAGCAAGTAGCTCAGCCAAAAAGCTGGTCAAGACAGAGTTCTTAAGCCTGAAGACACACTTAGGTAGATTTATTTATTGGCTCTATACTCTGTCCATCCTACCATTGCTAGACTTACAAGGTGACTTAACATAGTGGGCCTGAGTGGAAAAGCAACACCCTTCATTCAATGTGAGCTACCTGATGCCCATCATCTGGCAAGGATTATTAACTGAAGACGATTGGGAAAGGCTTCTGGCCACTCTCTGATCTCATGGGAAAGCTGCCCCTTCAGGGGCCCTTTATATCGCTGCTTCACTTTGAGGTAGAAAAGCAGCTGGCTTTCCCAGCGTGTGGATTCTCAGTCAGCGTAAATGATGACCACAGGCAGGAGGAGTCTCCATTAACAGACCTCTGTTCACTTTCATCTCTGCTTGCAAATTGCTGCCTCTATCCTGAGTTTTTCTCTCTTACAGGACCTTGCTAAATGTGAAAAAAAGATTATACCCACCAACATTTGCACCTTTTCTAACCACTTCCTCTAGAACTGGAGGTTCAACAGGCATGTGAACTATATTCCAAGATATCCTAGGAGATAATGTTACCAAATGTTTTGCATAACATGGGTCACCAGCTTTCCAGATGAAATATCTGTCCACTGTCTCACAATAGCACAATGCCTCATATTGAAAATTTTGCCACATCGACACTCCACTTCTTGATATCAAATTCCATGTTAATCAAATATGGTTTAGACTGCTGTAACAAAGAGACTTCAAACTACACTGACTTAAACAAAATAGAAGTTTGTGTTTCTACCATGTCAGTTGATGGTTCAGGGCTGATATAGTGGTTTAGTGCTTTGAGAAACTCAGGCTTCTTGTATCTTTTTCTTCACTATTTTCAACACGTTGCTTCCATCACATAGTCTAAGACTACTTATGTCACAGATTACTCAGGAAACAGACTCTGAGACAGAGATTTGCAGACAGGCGTTTTACTGGGGAGTGCTTCTGGGATAAACCCTTGGAAAGGAGTGATGGAAGTAGGATTGGGCAAAGGGCAGAGTTGAGCTGTGATGCAGTCACAACGAGGACTCAGCCAATCCCACATTAGCTCTGGAGCTGGGATAGCCTTAAAAGTTGTCTCAGTTAAGGAAAGGAGCTGGGCTTGTTAACCCATCAGTCATTGGATACAGGTCCCCATTTGATACCCCCAAGGAGGAGGCATAACTATGGGCAAAGCAGTTCCTTGGGAAAAACTCAGCTGAGCTGTGAGCAGACAATACTCTTGGCAGTTGGAAAAAGGAACACCTCAGTATTGAAGGGGCTATGAGGCAGTCTGCACTAGCATCCACTGCTACAGTGTCCACTAGAGCATCTGTAGTTCTCACCACTAGGTTTACCCATCCAGTGGGAAATGGAAAACTCCCACAATACCTCTACTCATACCCCTTTGGCCAGACTTAGCCACATGGTTGCACCTACCTGGAAGAGCCATGTGCTCAGCTAAAAACTCAAGAAAGAAAGCAAAAGTGAATACTGGAATCATTGGAGTCCCTGCCACATATCCCTTGATTTTGTGTTTATCTCCAGCCATTGTCCCATTTGTCTGTTCTTCCTCAGAACTTGGCTTCCTCCTCCACTTCTGTATCTGTATTTGCTCCAGAAAACCCAACTGATCTCTCCTCTCGGATGCTGTGTTGGTCTTATTGGATTGTCTCTTTCAGTTGCATGAGAAACTATTCAAATATGCTCCCGGGGAAACAAAAAGAATTTATTAGTTTACATAATGAATTGGAGTGGATCTAGCTTTAGGCATGGGTCAATCCAGAGGTTTAAATGATGTTACTAGAACTCAGTCTCTCTCCATTTTCTGACTCTGCTTTCTTCTGGTTCACCTTCTGGCTGTCTCATTCCATGTGGTGTCAAAGATGCCACTGACAGCACCAGGCTCACATTTCTTTATAGCTCACAAACTCAGAGAAGGGTACAACCCCCTCTTCCTCAGTGTTCCCCAAGTGGCTGCGTACCCACCTCTGGGCCAATTTCTGTGCCCAGGGAGTGGGAGCTCTAATGGTCATGCTCTGCTGTGTGCTGTGGGAAGTGAAGCCATGTGTGTGATAGCCCAACCAGAAACACTTGCAGCGGGGGAGAGAAAGTGGGATTCTACTACTACTGAGAAAGAAAGAGATGTTGATGTTGGGTTATCTCCTGGGCATCTAAAACTTAACTGTCTACAACTGAATTCATGGTTCCCCTCCCAGTCCCAAATATGTGCTGTCTCCACTCTTCCCACATGGTAAATGGCACCTCTATCTACCCAGCTGCTCAGGCCAGAAACCAAGGAGTCATCCTCACATCTCTTTCCCTCTCTACCCTGCATCCCAACCTCATCTATAGTTCTACCATCGAGATGCTCTTGAGTCAGCCTCCTTTGCTCCATCACCAACATGTCACCCAGCCTCCATAACCTCATGCTCTTCCCATGGTCTCCCCCTATCTCTTCATGTTCACTTTCACTCTTGCTGCTGTTCTTTACAAGGCAACCAGAGGCATCTTCTTGAAGCCTACAAATATTACTGCATATGACATGATAACTAGGGGTGTACCTGGAACAAATAGGCTTCTGTGTAAAGTATTCAATTTTTATTTTTCATTGGGTAAGTCCCAAACTAGAATTCACCTGTTACTTATCACAGTACTTGCCACCTGAAGATTTGTTCAGCACTTATTTCCTCCCCTAAACTGGAAGCTTTGGGAGGACAGGGGTCTTGCCAGTCACATATACCACTGCATCCCAGCTACTTTAGAGCACACAGCCTTGGGGGCTTGGTGAAACCAAAATGACGTTCTTGGGATGGGTGGTAGGGGGTCTTGGAGCCAACTACTTACTCCACTGCACCTCAGGTTTTCCAGAGAGCTGAGTCCTGGGATGGGTAGGAGACAGTAGAGCCTCCCTCTGAGCTTCCTGTATGGGAGAGAATAAGAGAGATGAGGAAATCCAGAGAAAAGGGGGCTAGGGACAGCAGGAGATAGGCTCAGGGTAGGGGAGGAAGAGAAATCATTCTTGTTGGATGGTCTGGGGGCTTCCCTAACACACTGGCTCAGCGGTGTTGGAAGCCAAAACTTACTGCCTAGTGCTGTGGCTTCCTCAGTCACTAGGAAAAAAGTGGGGGACACCCAGCTGGAGGCCTCACAATCAAGAGCCCCCCACAGTCTGCCCCCAGCACCCCAAGTCAATGTTTAACAGTGGCCCGAGCCCAGGAATGTTCTCTTGGGACATGCAGTTATGGGGGTTGTGTTACAGCCCTAGCACTGGCAAGGGCTCGGTGGCAGGAGATAAGAAGGTGGCACCAGGAAGGGTTGTGTGTGTGCTAAATTACGGGCTCCCAGCACACCCCCAGAGCTGGCTCACAAGGCTTCCATTGTTGGGGTCTGGCTCCCAGCCCATCACCAGCCAGATAGGAGCTGCTGTTCTGACAAAGCAAGAAAAGCATACCCCGAGTTCGTACAGATGCCGTTACCCCACCCTTATCAGGCAGAGGGAAGGGAGCTTGCAAAGCTAATGTTGATTCAAAGAAAAAAAGGAAAGGAATACTAGCAATCATGGCAAAAGTCAGTTCCGGCAGCTGGGGTGGAGGTCAAAAGAGCTAGTCTGGCCAGCTGGGGTTTTTATACTGAGCAGCTGGAAGCAGAGGTAGGACAGTCAGGAGTGTCTAGTGGGTGGGGGAGGAGGGTCCCTGGTGTGCCCAGCCCTATATTGAGTGCAGAAGCCAGGCACATGCAGTCTGTCACCTAAGACTTAAAGTCTAGCTAGGAAAACATGGTTCATCTCTTAGTCCAATATAATCCAGAGCCCACCATGTGAAGGCTCTATAGGTGCTGGAGATTCTTGTGATTGACATTCTAGTGGAAGGTACCTGAAAATAAAGAGTTCTAAAGTACCTAGGAGAGAACATGGGGGAAGGGAAAGGAGGGAAGGAGGAGGCGGTGCTCTGAGCTGGCCAGTCAGGAAAGGCGCTGAGGGCTAGGACTGGGCTGGGGGCTGAGGGAGTAGCAGCGATGATTGCCAGGAGGCCATGTGAATCTCGGCTCCTTCCCTGGCTTGCAGGGAGCTTTGTCTCAGTGAGCTGCAGTTTCCACATCTTAAAATGAGGATGACAAGAGAAACTCGTCAAACTTTCCATTAAAGATGGAAAGAGAACACATGTAAGTACCATGCACAGTGTCCAGCACAATGGCGTATAGTAAATCTGTCTCACAAAGGTGAGTGAGACTTGACCACTAATTGTAGGTGGCTAGCACTCTATCGTGGGAGGAAGGATGTGGAAAAGGTGGGATGGACCCAAGCTGGGTGGTGGGTTAGAGATGTGTTAGGTGGTGAAGACGAAAGAAGGAAAGGAAGAACATGAGCGAGGGGAACAGCAGCCCCAAGGAACCCAGCCTGTGGTGGGGGTGGGTAGGGCCATTTATATGCCTCCCAAACCCTAACACAGAGCGAGCTCTCCACAAACAGTAACTGTGATCACCATTTAAAAACTGGACTGCCATTTTGGCAAGTCTTGAAATACAGATTTGAAAGAAAAGAGCACTTTAAGGATAAAAAGTCCCAAGAATATGTCTGTAGAATCTACTATTCCCAAAGCAGCGAGTAAAGAAGCCCATTCAATAAAAACTAGACGTTAATTAAGAGGAAAGGGAATGGACTGGCTGCAAGGCTGGTTGCTGGGAAACCAGCTGATTAGAAAGGGGCTGTGGGGTGAACTCATGTTCTGTGCATGCTCATCATGTGCCATGTGAGTCTGAAACAAAGCTGCCACAGGCAGACAAGGCCTGGAGAATCAGGGAGTCCTATTAATCCACTAGGGCTGCCATAACAAAATGCCGCAGGCTGGGTGGCTTAAACAATAGACTGTTATTTCTCACAGTTCTGGAGGCTGAAAGTCCAAGATCAAGGTGCCAGCTGATTGGGTTCCTGATGAGGGCTCTCTTCATGGCTTATAGACAGCCGCCTTCTCGCCGTGTTCACACATGGCTTTCCCTCTGTGCAGGTGCAGAAAGAGAAACGTCTCATGCCTCTTCCTCTTCCTATAAGGTCATGTTCCTATGGGATTAGGGCCCTTTCCTTATGACCTCATTTAACCTTAATTACTTCCTTAGAGGTCCCATTTCCAAATACAGCCACACTGGGTGACTTCGATATATAAATTTGACAGTCGGGTGGGGTGAGGGGGACACAAACATTCAGTCCTTAATAGAGGCCTCCTTTAGTATGCAAAGAAATAAGGCTTTCCCTGGAGTTAGCAAAACAGACTCACAGATTTAGTTCTCCTCTTGGGGCAATTGATGCTGACAGCACAAGAAGAGCTACAGATGGCCCATTGCTCCCTGGAATCTCTGAGAACAGTTCCCAAAGAAACTCTTAAATCAGAATAAGGAAAAGAGTTAGCTTCTGCAATTATTTATTATCAACTGGAACTTGACAAAAATTCCTGACTGTGCCTAGTCTTTTGCATTTCTTTAAATTCTAAACATTGGTGAGTAGCAAGTCTTTATGCTTCTTAATTTAGGAAAGGTTGTAATTACAAGAGAAGTTCATGAGGATAGAAAGAGAGCATACTGTGTTGCATCTCCTCATTATGAAATCTTAGAAACTCTTAACTGGTCGGTTCACATTATATAAATGTTGTTGCTGTCGTTATTCATGTGGTGACTGTCATGTGAATAGCAGGTGTGGTACTTGCCAAAGGAAAAAAATAGACCTTAATGGAGCCTATTATATACCTGTTATTTTATATATACCGTCTTATTTAATCTTCGTAACAACCCTGCAAAATTAGCATTAGTCTCATTTATTTGTTGGTTTGTTTATTTTAAGAAAACTTTAGGTGGATTTCCCCCATTTTACAAAGGAAACTGTAGCTCAGAGGGGGTAAGTAAGTGGAGGTGATTCAGCTAGTAAGTGATAGAGCCAGGATTCAAACTCCAGTGTTTCTAAAGCTGATCTCCATGTCCATTACATTCTTTGCTGCCTGAGTCTTGCAAACCCAAACCCAGATGGGGCATAATAAATGTCATGCACACAAGCACTCAGCCACTTCACCCTGCTGTATGTGCACACAATCATGCACACTTGGGTCTGTGGCTGCCCATAGCCCCCTTCCTCATGTCCAGCCCCAGTTAACTATCTAGGTCCCAGCTGGGTAAGATCTAGTGAAAGGGAGGATGTCAAGACGATCCCCGAGCAAAAGGTCAAGGTATCATACCTGCCTTCTCCCCTTCTAAGCACCAAGCACTAATTCTGTAAGCATGGGTCTATCTTTGTCTCAGGCTTTTGTAGAAAGTAGATGCTACACACACAATTTGAGTTTCCCATGTCTCTATCTGTCCAGTCTTGCATGCTGACCTTGTATTTCAGATAAACAGTGAATACTAATAATAATGAGAAAAATATTGCATCATTTTATCTGGTAAATTTATGCTCGATAAATCTTTATTGCATTCATTAATATGGGGATGAACAAAAAGCATAGAGATAGGAAGAGTCATTGTATTTGGAAGAAAGCAAGAAAAATCATTTTTCTGGAACATAAGACATGTGCAAATCTGTCAGAGAGTAAAATGAGAGCAGCTCGATATTCTGGTGTTCAGAGCAGGTCCTTGTACCTAATAAATATCAGTCAGCAGTGATTGAGAGACTGACTAGATGAACAGATGTGTGAGGGGGTGGTATTGAATGCCAGAAAAAGTAGTGAAGGTGTCAACATAGAAACAGAGGGTGTGGTGGTGACAGTGGCTTTGGTCATAGGGTATTTGAGAGGGTCAAGTGGCCAGCAGGCTGCAGCCTTCACACTCTCAAAACTTAGACTCACAGAGAGGCCACCTTCTTATTTAATGAGGCATCGAAAGTCTCCTCCCAAGTGTTCCGGGGCCGTGCCCTCCTCAGACAGGGGCAGCTCTGGGCCAGCCGCACCAGCCCAGGCCAAGGAGGCTTTCCCAGGCCAGCAGGCCCAGCCAGCCACCTTCTCGGGCCAGCCTGTTGTGATGCCCAAGGACAAGATGAGTGAAAACCCAGATTCTCCTCCCTCTGCCCAGAGAGCAGAGAGGGTCCCCAATGCCCCTGGGGTCCCTGCAGGCAGGAGTCACATCATCCCCTCAGAATAGGGTTCTCCCAGGGCTCCTTACGCAGAAGGTAGCCTCTAGGGAGTCTCCCTAACCCTCTGAAACAGGCGCTGGGCTCCCAGCTTCAGGCTGCCAGGCAGAGTTGTGCAGAGAGGAAAGAAATAGGCCCCCATTGTGCCCCTGGGTCTGGCAGCACAATGGGAGCCTGTGTCATGCCAGCAGCTGTATGCTGCTCTGACTGTGGCGAACACCAGCCTTGGAGAAGCACACAGCCTGGGGGACCACGTCTGTTTCATGTGACTCCTGGTGGGACCTGTTGGCTGACTCTCTGTGCCTGAGGGATGATGGCATGTGTCTGTGGTATACTGGCTGTCTCTTGCGGTGCACATACGTCTGACCCAGTGCAGGCAAGTGGGTGTGCTTGTGTGTCTGCATGTGGCGACACACGTGTGTGCCTGGGGCTGGCTGGGCAAGATTGCAAGTACATGCACATGTAGGCCTGTGTGTGCACTGAGTACAGGTAATGCCTCTGAGCATGTGGGAGCACACGTGACTAGGTTTTCTTTGCCTAAACAGGTTATATTCTCTAAGCACTAGTCCAGGGAAGGTAGAACTGGCTGCAAAGCTTCTTTTGGAGAAAGGTACAATACCAGATCGGGACCAAAGCTCTGTTCAATTGAAACTCAGGCTCCGCACAGACACACACAGACTCCTTGGGGCGTGGCTGCCAGCTTCACTTGGCTCCTTCCTATCTTGGCCTCTCCCTCCTGCTGTTTTCCTGCATCCTGGATGCTCCAGGACCCTCATCTGGGTTGGGGATCCTCAGACAAGTAGAGGAAGGTGGAATGGAAAGAATGGCTGAAGTTCTTCCAGGTTCAGGATGTTCCTCAGAGGGATGAGCTGCCCAATTTGCATCCCTACCATCCCAATCCCTATGAATGGAAGCCCAGCCATCCAGCCTGCCTTATCAACCTTGCTGGGATCAGGAAGTGCGATTTCAAGTCCCTTTAACTAAATCTAACAAATATTTATAGAGGATCTTCCAAGTACAAAGCTCTGTAATGCTGGGAGCAGTGGAGAGAGGCCCTTTGCTAGGTCCTGCCTCCCAGATGACTCCAGGTTTAGGGCAATGAAGCCCCACTTTAGGGCTTTGCTCCCTACCAGCACCCACAGCTGCTGCCTGCATCACAGTCCCCACCTCCCCTCAACCAGCCTGGTGAGGGGGCGTTCTAAGGGCACACTGGTGGCCTCTTCCTACCTCTGGGCTTCTGTCCCCAACCTCCAGTGCTCAGAGTGGGGAGAGGAGAGGGCAGAGAATCCCTGCTCCACTTAGGAGATGGTATCAGGAGCTTGGGAGCCTGGGCTTGCTTTCTGATTAGAAGAAAAAGCTATTACTCCTTTAAAGGGGGAGCCTCCTGCCTTCATAGTCCAATCGCAGGCAAGCGTCTCTCAGCTTATCCTCCGAAGCTCCCTCCCTGAATCAGTCTCCAAAGCAAAAAGTGCAATATGATGCTTTGCATGAGCCATTAAAGTTGTTGTTTTTTTTTTAATCTAGAAATTGAAGAAAGACTTACCAAACAGTTGATAAATGGATTGACACTGTGCCCTCCTGATTCAGTCCCAGTTTCATATTGTCCTAAGTCCCAGAAGGGACTCTAGGAATCCTGGGGATGAGAGTAAGCGCCCCTGTGTGGGTCTTTGTGGGGCACCTTCCCACTCTGGCTCACTTTCAGTGAATGGCTTTGTTTATTACTGTGTAAGTGCTTGGGTATATCACTAGAGTGGATGGTTTTATAAAAATGATACTTTAACAGAAGAATATTTTCATACTTTGTAAAAGAGAGGAATGTAACAGAAAAGTTTTCCTTAGCCCACAGATCTGGGAATCAGATTTAAAGACAATTTGTAAATTTTTCTTTTACAGAAAGATGAATGGACTGTAGATTCACTGACCTTTCCTATGGTACGTGGCTGTTAGTAGTGTTCAACCCCAGAGGACATTTCAGACAAAAATAGTGAGTTCTAGCAAACTATAGGGGACATTTTAACAGTAAGTGATAAAGGAACAGCTTTTCAAATAAAATGTATGCTAAAGAGAGAGTGCTTTGAAAATGGTTATTTGAGAATATTTCCATCATCTTTCTGTGAAAAAAAAAAGCACAAATATTTTCAGCATATTGAAAACTATGTAAATATGTCACCTATTAAAAACCCTACACAGTTAAAAAATAAGCTTGGAAAATTTTCTAAATAAACAACTTAAAAGAATTTTCAATCTTCTGTTAAAAAGACAAAACCATGAAACCTTCCAATTATTTTGTAAGAATAGCTGTTTGAAATCAGAATAGGTGGAAATTTGCTAGCTAAATATCAATTAAATTGCACAATGGATGAATGGAAGTGAAATATAAATGTCTTGATTTAATGGGCACAGTGAATGATACAGACCTTTCATTTGGCAAAGTATCTCTTATAGCTGTGGCCATTATGAATACCAAGACTCAAAACAAATTGAATCAGCTATTCAAATTCCTGTATCACAAAGTATTAAAAAAGATTTAAAATGTAATGCATGTGATCACAGACAGAATAGTGAGCATTTTAATAGAAAGAACTTTAATAGCATCCCTGAGTTCACGGATCAACTCAGCTAAAGTCTGTCCTACTTCTGGACTCCCTGTTACATGAGCTAATAGATATTCTTATTCTCTAATGCCTGATAATAAAGAGACTCTGTCTAACTTTTTCTCTAAGCCAGCTCGAATCAGAATTCCTATGACTTGCAACTGAAAGCTTCCTGGGCTACCACTTCAAATTGGCCTGTCCTAAGGCTGCTTCCAGCCTCAGGGCTTCATATGAAGTGGTTCTTGGGGTGGGATCACAGAGCTGACCCTAGGGACAGTTTGTGAAATTGGGGAGCAGTCATGTACACAGCACCCAGGCACTTTGGAATCATCCTCCTTACCAGGTCTGTGAGAAAACAGGAAAATCTTCTAAGACTGCTCTAGCCCATGACCTAATAATAATGATGATGATAACATAAAAAACTAATATTTATTGAGCATTTACTATCTGCTAGGCTCTATTCTTAATGCTTTGCACATGTTATTTCACTTCAGCTTCCAAACAATCTGATGAGGTAATGCTATTGTTATCCCCATTTTCACATGTGGGCACTGAGTTATAGAGTATTTGTCCAAAGTCATAGAGCTTGCAAGCATCAGAGCTGGTATTTGGTCTGGGGTCTTCTTCACTAATACTCCACATGGCCCTGATCCTTGTGTTCTTGCTTAATAATAGAGAGATTCTTTCTAACTTAAGTGACTCCTGACTTAGAAAAATTTCTGCTTTTTGAGCTTACTTATAACAACCCCTAAAATTCATTCCATCTGGTAGTGACAACAATAACACCATCCACCCATATTTAAGGACATATGTTCCAAGCCTGGAATTTTGCATCTTGAAGAGAACAGATACCCCTGATTCACTTCTCAAAGGACCATCAAATAGCAACTCAACAACTGCCCCAAAGTCTCTTCTAAAGTTCCCATGACAATCTCCCCAAAGGAGGACTTCCAAATGTTGCCGCTCCAGTGTGAGAGCTCCCACAGCTTATGAATCGTTGCAAAGGCTGGAAATCATTTTCCAGTTAAGGCTGGAAAAGGATGTGCACATAGAGAGGCAGCATAACATTATAGCTAATAACTCTGGAGTTGGGCTACCTGGGACCAATCCTTGCTGGCCTCTCTCTAGCTGAGCAAACTTGGGCTAGTTATTTAACCTTCTTGTGCCACAGTTTCACTATCTCTAAAAGAAGGAAAACAATAGTTTGTACATCATACGGATGTTAAGAAGATTAAATTAGTCAATATTTGCAAGGTATTTAAAACAGGACCTGGAAGAGTATTTGAAGAACTCTTACAACTCAATGGTAAGAAGATAAACAACCCAATTAAAAATTAGGCAAAAAATTAAACAGATGTTTCATTATATAAAACATATAGATAAGAGATGCTCAATCTCATTAGTGATTAGGGAAATGCAAATGAAAACCCCAGGGAGACACCATATCCACTAGAGTGGCTACAATTTTAAAAACTGACAATACCAAAAATTAAGGAAAATATGAAGCAATTAAAACTTTCATATGCTGCCTGTGGGAGTACAAAATAGTACAGCCACCTAGAAAAACAGTTTGGCAGTTTCTTATAAAGTTAGATATTTACATAGCAGATGATTCAGTAATTCTACTTCTAAGTATTTACTCAAAAGAAATAAAAATACACATGCACACAAATACCTGTAATCAAATGTTTATAGCAGCTTTATTCACAACTGCCCCAAACTGGAAACAACCCAAATGTCCATCAGCTGGTGAAAGGAGAAACAAACTGTGGTAAGTTCATACAATGGAATACTACTTGCAATAAAAACAAACAAACAAACAACAAAAAGCAACTACCCATATACACTGCATGGATGAAATTCGAAAGCAATATGCTAAATGAAAAAAGCCAGGGAAAAAAAGGCAAAATTAGAGGGACAGAACTCAGATTAGTGATTCATGGGGTTTGGAAAAGGAAAGTGACTGAAAAAGTACATGAAGGAACTTTTTGGGGTGATGAAAATATTTTATATCTTGGTTGTGATGGTAGTTACATGCCTGTATAAATTTGTCAAAACTCATCAAATTATACTCTTGAAAAATGAATTTTACTGTATGTAAATTATATTTTAATGAACCTAATATAAGAAAAACAATGCTTAGCATATAATGCTACATAAATATTTAATAAAGTAAATATTTTAAAGCATAGAAAAAAGTCTAGAAGTATGCACCCAAAATATTATCAGAGATAATTTTCAAGTGGCAAGATTATTGTGATTTTTTTACTTTCTTCTTTCTGTTTTCTGTATATAAAAGTAAACAGGGGCTCTTGTAAAAAAATAGAAATTGAAAAACTAATTCTAAATCCATATGGAAGTGCCAAGGACCTACAAGAGCAAAAACAACTTTTGAAGAACAAAACTGGAAAACAAACACTACCTGATTTCAAATTTTATTATAAAGCTATATTAGATCAAGATGGTGTGATATTGCCGTAGAGACAAATGGATCAATAGAAGAGAATCAAGAGACCCGAAATAGACCCATACTTATATGGACAAGCGATTTTCAGCAAAACACAAGGGCAGTGCAGTGCAAAAGGGATAATCTTTTCAATAAAAGGTGCTAGAACAATTACATATCCATAAGCAAAAAAGCAAACTTCTATCTATACTTTGTACCGTATACAAAATATAACTCAAAATGGACTATAGACCTAAATGTAAAACTGTAAAACATCTAGCAGAAAATCTTTTGACTATAGAGTAGGCAAAAATTTCTTAGATACAGCAGTAAAAGCATGATCTGTAAAATAACAAATCGATAAATTGGACTTCATCAAAATTAAAAACGTCTGCTCTTCACGCTGTTCGAGAATGAAAAGAGGTTTGAAGAAAGTATTTGCAAATCATGCATCTGATAAAAGACTTATATCCATAATATATAAAGAACTCTCAAAGCTTTATTAAAAAACAAAACAAAACATTTGAAAAATAATGAATATAATATTTGAGATAGCACTAACATCTATTAAAATGGCCAAAATGGTAAAAAATACTAAGGCTGTGGGGAAGGAGTGAGCACTCATTGACTTGAAGTGGGTCAGCTGCTCAGCTTAAGAAATAGGTCTCTTCTTAAGCTTTACCATGTACCTGAATTCTATCCAGAATGCAATATTCAGACACTAGGTGTTTCCTCCTCCCCTTTGTGTAATATAATCATCTATGTAATCTCATGCTTTTCTACTTATATGGTTTCTATGCACACAAAAGTTATATTAAATAAAGGTATTGTTCACGGTTTTATCTGAAAAGAAAAAAAAGCTTTGGCTATACTAAGCTTTGGCAAGGATGTGGAAGAACTGGAACTTGTGAACAGAGATGGTGAGAATGCAAAATGGTACAACCATCAACCACTTTGGAAAAGTTTTTGGCAGTTTCTTAAAAAGGTAAACATACTTCATCATGTGATCCAGCCATTCCACTTCTAGGTATTTACCCAGAGAGATGAAAGCATAGGTCAATAAAAAGACTGATTCATGAATGTGCATAACAGCTTTATTTGTAATAACCAAGGACTGGAAACAACCCAAATGTCCATGACTAGGTAAATGGATAAACAAACTATGGTAGATCTATACAATGGAATATTACTCAACATTAAAAAGGAATTAACTATTGATACATGCTACAACACAAATGAGTCTCAAATATAAGTATGCTGTGAGAAGTCAGACAAAAAAAGAATATTGTATAATTTCATTTATATAAAATTCTAGAAAATTCAATTTTTTAGAAATAGAAAGCAGATTGATGATTACCTAAGGATGGAGGTGATGGGGAAGGGGTGGAAGGAAGTAATTTCACAGGAAGAAACTTTTACAGTGATGGAAATGTACATTTTCTTGATTGTGGTGATAGGTTTCAAGGATGTATAAATATGTCAAAACTTATCACATTGGACACTTTAAATAATGAAGTTTATTACAGGTCAATAAAGCTATTAAAATAAACAGAGATTACTTTTGTAACACAATAAATTTCTTAAAAGGCAGAAATAGGGGACTAAGAATATTGTATGTTGTACATACATATTTTTGTGGTTAGTTACTGTGTGGCCCTATTTAATATTTCACATACTGTTTAGAAACTTTGTAATATCTAAATTTATAGGTATATCATTACAGCTACTTGAGTTTGGTTTTGTGGTCAGCTCTATAAAAATTTGTAAATCAGGCCTTCAGCCAGAAACATAATCTTGTATCATAATACTGTTTCTGTGGGAAAATCAGAATTGGCTTACATTACATTGACAGGGTTCCTTTTCTTTGCCCCCAGACTCTCTTCTCAAATCCAGCTTATATACTGTTACCAGACATCTTTTTTTTAAAAAAAGAGATCATGTTACTTCCTTGTTAAACCCCTCAGTGGTTCCAAATAGTACAGTTTAAGCTCCACAGCATGACATTCTAGGTCCTTCACAACTAGCCCCATCTGCCTCGCCAGGCCCTCTCTACGATCGCCCCTCCCTTTATGCATCTGACCCATTTGTCAGGTGTTTCAACACTTTGAGACTTTGCTCAAACTGTCTCATTGTCAGGTATGCCCTTCCCTTTCACCTCTCTTGTGTATCCGGGAAAATCTCTCATCCTTCAAGACTCATTTAAAATATCACCCCCTCTTGAGAGTCTTCCAGATTCCCCCCAAACAAAATGAATTACTCTTTTTACTGCATTCTCATAGCACCTTACATATACGTCTACTAGAGCACATATGTCATTGTATTGCATTGGTTAGATTAGAGGCTAAGCCACTATAACAACGACAGATGAAAAAAAAACCTTCCCTAATACCAGTGGTTTGAACAAGTTTATTTCTCTCTCACATAAAAGTCCTAAGTGGCATGCTGACTCAGCTCTGCAACATTGGGATCCAAGCCCCGTCTACCTCGTTGCTAAATCATCCTTAGAGTTTTGCCCTCTTGTGCATGGACCAACACGGCTCTCCAATGTTTCTACCTTCTAGCCATCAGGACAGGGGGAAGAGCGTCTCCCGTCTTTTAACAATATAATCCAGAACTTGTACCATCTCTTTGTTCATGTCTCATAATTTAGTTACTGCCAGATATAACTTCAAAGGAGACTGGGAAATGCAGCTTTAGCCTGTGCTCCACTAAAAGTCAGGTGTTGGTCTATGGCCACGCCACCCTGAACAAGCCCGATCCCAACTGATCTTGGAAACTAAGCAGGGTCAGGCCTGGTTAGTGCTTTGATGGGAGACCACCTAGGACAGACCAGGAGCTGTGGGTGTAAAAAATAAAAAAAATAAGGGATTGTAAGATGACAAGGTCCTTGCAATCTGTGAGGTCAACCAAAAGTTGCCTTGCCTAAAAAAAAAAAAAAAAAGTCAGGTGTTATATTACTATGAGAGGAAAGGGAAAATGGACCTAGGGATAAATAAGAAGTCTCTGCCATAGTCCACCCCCTTAGCCACCCAACTATCTATGCTCGCCTTTCTTTTTACACATAAAATAAAAACACTGCCTTCCAAGGCATACAGCTTCAAGTACCATGCCGCCTTGTACGCAGCACCTTCATCAGGTCTGGTTGTGGTTACCTGTGGTCTGGGAACCAACATACTAAAAAGACAAGTTACCTGCCCCCTGACCTTCCTCCAACACACAATGATAGAAAAAGAATGACATATCCCAATTTAAAAACAGTCGCTCTTATTCAGAAAATAAAACAATGGGAACTACACAGATGGCTCCAGTCCATAACAATTACCAAAGCATGCCAGTGAAGAGTTATAAAGACTTCTTGCCCTTCTGTTTTCTAGAATTAACTTCCTTGTCCACTGTGCTCCTTGGCCCCTGGTTTGCCCTCTGAGAAGCTATTAGTAGGTCATTATCCTCCATAACCACATCTGAAGTGGGCATTGAAGAATATGCCTCTCTCGGGCTTCCAGACTATTTGCTTCTTTCTAGTCAGTAGCTCCAGCCAAAGGTCTTGTCCTGACAGAGTTTGTCAGGCTGAAAACTCCTGCTGTATTTTTCCTGGCTTCTGTGCTCTGCCAGACCCCTCTCTAGGCCTAATGGCTATTATCTTCAGGCCATCTGAGACAATAAGCTTGGGTGGAAAGGGAACACCCTTAATCCGATCTTGGCTGCTGGGCTGGCTCTCATTGTCTGGCAGAGAATTCTTAAGTACAAAAGCTTGAGAAAGGCTCAGGGCCATAGTCTTAACTCCTACTAAGGCTGTCTTTTCAGAGCCAGTTTAGGTCACTGCTTCCATTTGAGATGCAGAAGCAGTTGGCTTTTACAACAGTTCAAGTCTCCCCATTTCCAGACTCTCAGTTAACCTAGGCTGCAGACAGCAGGTACAGGTGCCCCCTTAGCAGAACTGTATTCTCTTCCATCTCTGCTTACAAACTGGCTAGATCTAACCTGAGTTCATTTCTCTCTTCTAGCAATCTGCTGAATGCAGCAAGAAGCAGTCAGTACTTACCAGTTATCAAGTTCTAGAGTGAGTTACAGGCTCAGAGAACATGTGATCTTCCTGTCAAGGTATCTAAATCACAGATGCCAGTTTTACTAAATCTTCTGCCAGAGCATAGCAAGGGTCACCAACTTTCCAGTCTGCATATCTGTGTCTGTTCTACCTGACTCTGACACGTATGTGAGTATTTTTATGACAGTACTCTATTTCCAGGTAGTCTAAATTAATTATGAAATCGATTTTGGCACGTGTAACTGAGAGACCAAACATAACAGCCGTTCAAACAAGATGGAAGTTTATTTTTCTCTCATGAGAGAGTCTAAACTGGTATGATGGTTCTGCTCTGCAAAGTCATAAGGGTTCTGGACTTCTTTTGTCTTGTTTCACTATCCAAAGAGGGTGTCTCCATCCACATGGCCCACCATGGCTCATCCTCAAATTCTCATTCCAGTGAACAGGAAGGGGAAAGGGGAAGAGAGTGCAATCTAGAAGTTGTACACACATCACTCCTGTTCACCTCTCTCTGGCCGTATGGCTATACTTAGTCAAAAGGGAGGCCATGACATATTGTCTTTATTCTGGGCTGTTCTATCACAATAGAGGGAAGAGGAGGAAGCGATGCAAGGAGATAAGTAGTTGTCTCTGCCATAGCCTGTCTCCTCTGGAGAGAATTCTTTGAGGGACAAGGACCTCGTCTTACCATCTTCATCATCCACAGGCCCAGCCAAGGGCCCAGCACAAGATCAGTAGCTATATGTGCCCAGCTTTAATTTTCCCAGACCATAACCCAATCTCATCATAGTGGACATTTGTAGCATGATTTGCGTTTGAAAAACACCTGCACCAGCGTAGCCCAGGGGTCCCTACCCTGTGTGTCTTCAAGTTCTCTAGCCTTGTGGAATCACCTCCCATGCCTAATATTTTTGAGGGCTTTCTGAAGCAGGCAGTTTGTTTCTCTTGACTCAGTGTGCCTCCCTGAGGTATCTTTGCTCGTCACCATGACCCTCAGCCCTGTGCCTGTGGTCCCCTCTCAGACTGCCTCTTCCTAAGCAGATGCCAATCTCCTCCTTTCTCCCTCCCAATGTACCAAGAACCCAAGGCTCATATGTACTGCACATGTTTAATCAAGTTCAGGAGTAATGAAGGGTGCATACAGCATAGGGTGCAAAACAACATCAAATGCAAGGTCACATAGCACATCCTCAAAATGTATTGGTCATTCCCCACACACAGAACTTCTTGATACTGCTCCTCTGTTAGTCCCTACTTTGCCTCACATGGTATTTTTACAGACTTCTCTCCAGACACCCAAAATCTCTCTATTTTTACCTACTTCTGGGTCCTTTGAGCATTCCCATGAGCTGCCCTCACAGCCTCACCACGCCCCTCACTTTGTCCTGTAGTCAGTGCAGCTCCTGCTCATCTCAGCCTCACCCTCCAGGTGGCTCAGGAGCTCTCAGTTGTCTCAATCCCAAAGTCCCATCACTGTGTTTCAATAATCAAAAGGGCCATCACCCCAAGGTGAGAAAAGGGCACATTCCACTTGACTTTTAAATAGTCCCTTTATTTGCTCCCCCACGCTAAGTACTAGATATAGTTTGGATTCTCAAAATCCACAGGGGAGGAGAAGTGAGGCACTTGAGGCCCAAAAGTGTTAAGCCACCGTCCAAAGCCACACAGCGGGTGACAGACAGGGCTGGCCCACAGGTTAAGCTCCGATGGTCCTGCCTGGGGAGCGGCCACATTGGCTTGGGGCATCTCTCTGTGCTCTGTGACATGAATCTTATTTCTCCTGTGTACAGCTCTCAAGAGACAGTGCGACACCTGACCAGGCTGGGCCCACAGTGGCCACTTTCAGGGCCCACCTGTCCTGCTAACCAACTGAATTGGTTGCTATGGCGAAAACCACTGTGCTCAGGATCAACAGCTTCAAACATGCTCTCTCCCTGGGTGCATCCTACTTAACGTTCTCCCAAACACACCCTCTGGGACTGCAGCCTCAAATTCCCAAATGCCCTGTCTCCGCCCTCTGGCAGGGCTGGGTCCAACCCCACCAGGGCAGAGGAGATGGTGGGGAAGAGGAGCAGGTGGGGGAGGAGGGGTGGGGCAGGGCAGAGGGGATTGAATTGAATAGGTGCTTTCTTCTCAGAGGCTTCCCCACCCCCAAGTGGTCACTGATTAACCTTCCAGACCAGATAACCCCTCCATGGGAGGGAAAAAATGTGTGTTTAGCCTGGGTCATAAAACATCAATATTGACTTCTCACAGGTGAAGCCAAAGGGGAAGGAAATGGGTGGAGGGATGCAAGGGAGGCTTGCCTTCCCCCACAACCCCTCTAAGCCTGAGACACTCAAGGGCCAGCCTACCTGGTCTCCTTCCCTGGGGGGAACACTGGATGATCATACGGGTATCTGAAAAGGCTGGATTTCCATCTGCCTCCACCTCAGAGGCATTGGGGAGCCAGAGCCTTCCCCACTCCTTGCTGCCGCATGGGGCCCCTCCACCCTGCCCCCAGAAGATAAGAGCATTGTACAAGTCACAGGTCTGGAATCAGACCGCCTCTGATCTGCTGTTTTCCAGCTCTGGGATGACCGACTTGAGCCTCAGTTTCCTCATTTGTCAAATGGGGTTAGTAATAGCACCCAACTCACAGGGTAGTTTAGGATGATCAACCAAGATTGCTTATGCTTATAAAGAAGCAGCTGGTACTTCCATGAAAAGAGCAGTGAGCGTGCTCTCTCTCTCTCTCTCTCTTCTCTCTCTCTCTCTCTCTCTCTCTCTCTTTCTCTTCCTCCCTTGCTCCCTCCCTCTCTCTGTGTCTCTCTCACTACCTCCTTTCCTCCTCTACCTCCTGTCTCTTGATGTGCAGATCAATTTACTGTTCCTTTCTTCTAGGTCCTGGCTGAAGCCTCCCTGATGTGGCTTTGGGGTGGACAGTGCCTGACTCACCCAAGGCCAGAAACCAGGGGTGGTCAGGCCAGGCATGGGGGTTCTTCTTCTCTCTGGCCCAGAATGAATCAACCCCCAAATGCTCTCTTGGGCTGTTTTGTTCATCAGAGGACCTGAGGAGGGTGGTCTGTGGCTACCTGCTACTTGGGGTGGGGTCATGTCCTTCTCAGGGAAGGTCACATTTTCATCCAGAGTCTTATCTCTGTCCTCCATCTCCTTCCTTTTGGGGGAAAAGGTGTTTCTGCTGCCCCTCCCTGTCTTTCTAGAAGGTCAGAAAGGTTCTCCACAGACTCTTCAGCCCCTCAGGGCAGGGCACTTTCTGTACCTCGCTTAATACTGGGCTCAGGGAGCAGTGGAGAGGGATTCAGTTCTCCTGATGCTCCTCCAAGACCAGGGTCCTCTCCTCCCCCAGCCCCAGGTTAGCCCCACCTGATGCTGTGAGAGGCCAAGGACCCAACCCCAAGTGTCCTCCATCCAGCTGGCGGGAAAGGCCTGTCCCTGGGCACCTGGTCAATAATTAACACTGAGCAAACTCAGGCCAGAGGGCCTCCCAGCAGGGTCAGGACCAGACAAAGGCCCTGCTGTCTCACTACACTGCCATGTTGGTGGGGGGTTACTGGCCGGTCAGTCACCCCAGGGTGGCAAACACCCTCGCCTCCAGCAGGCTCTGGAGTGGCTGCTGTTCAGCTAGGAATAGTGTGGAGATAGGCTTGGAGGAGGAGGCGATAGGTGGGGTTTGGCCTCATGCCTGTTTTCAAGCCTCAGCTTCACGGTGATGAGCAAGCCTGGGATGGGGGCTGTGAGGCTCCCCAGCTGGGGTGCCTCTGCAGCTGTTTGCCACAGGACTAATGGGGGGGTGGCCTGCCTCCAAGAGCCCCCTCCTTTCTCCCTCCCTCTCCCCTACCTATCCTTCCTTCCCCCAGGAAATTCATTGTCTTCTTTAGTGTCCCCCCATCTCTCCCCATCCCCCCAAATTTCCGCTCCTTCTTGACGCCTTTGCACTGTTCCTGCAATCTGGAAACCCTTCCTCTTCATCCATATCTCCTTTCTCCGCTAAGGAGTCCTCCTGGAGGCCACTTTGATCCCATTCTCCACCAAGTTGCTCCTGCATTGAAGCTCCCCTGTGCTTTATCTCATCGCGCACTTGTGCTGTCTCCTCAGCTGCACTGTGAGCTCCCTGGGGGCTGGATGCCATGATTCCCCTCCCCCAGCCATGGGTAATGAGTGGCATTCGTCAGTTTATCAGCAATGCCACCCTCAGCCACAAATCAGGCAAGAAGTTACTTCTTACAGAACAACAACTCAAGAGACAACTTCTGTACTGGTCAGAAATTTTCAGATATCTCCCTCCGGCCAGCTGCAAAAGACGTCTAAGAATGTGTTATCATCATCCCCTACCTCCTCCACTTCCAGCCCAGCCAATACCCTCCTGGGTTTTGGAGCAGATAGGACATTTCCGGCTGACCTTTATGGCTGCCCACCTGATGCAGTCCTATATGCAGTCCCCACAGCCAACTACCTGGTCCCCTCCTCCTAGTGGCAGCCCCCTGCTCATGGCAGGCTGGGTGCCACAGGCATCCTTTCTGGAGCAGTAACAGAGCCAGTGACCTCCTCTGCTTGCCTGGCTGTTCTTGTCCTCCTTTCTCTGATATCCTCTCATCTCTTCCCTCTGTTCACACTTCTTCCCTCCCAGCATCTTCAGCACCAACCCACCTATCCCTACCTAGCTGACTTTGAAACAAAAGTGCACGTGTAACGCACAGACCCACCACTGCCTACGCTACACTGACCACCTAAAAGTTTAAAGTGAACCAGAAGCTATTAGAGAGGGGGCACCCCATTGTTAGGGAGCCTGAAAGTGACAAATTGGCTTTTTATTTAAGGTTATCATAGAACCACAATGTGGGAACCCACCTATTCCCAGCTGAGGTAAGAAGATGGTGTCTAAGCTGGGTGCAGGGGAGTGGGCACCTCTTCTATCAGGCAGCCCTTTTTAAAAATACTCTGCCCTGTTGTCTCAGAAGTATCTTCATTTTTATCAAACCAATGACACCCATTTAGAGGGTAAAAAACATAAAAACTATTTGTAAGGAATCCAGGATGGGGGTGTGGCAGGTGAGGGGGCTGTGGGTCCCAGGCAGGGACCAGCCAACACACACCTCTTCTTTTTAATCCTCTCCCCGGGGCCCTTGTGCCCTAAGACTCTACCTTAGGTAAGGACTCTGGGGCCCTTTGGAAGTTTCCTGGAGGATTCCTTTAGGTCCTTCTGCCTGGGCATCCTTGCTCCCATGTCCCATTGCCCTCCTGCACCCTGTCTGAGCCAGTTCTGCCAGCGCCAGCTCTGGTGCTAGTTGACACCCACCCTTTGCCAAGGTGGACTCCCCCCAGCCAAGGACAGGAAAGGAAAAAGTGGGGAGAAGAGCTCAGGTTTCCTTTCTTGATTACTGGCCTAGAGATTAGAAGATGCAAGGCACGGTTATCGGTGGAAAGCTTCTCAGCATATCAGGAGCGGTTGTACTTTATTCTGTCATTCATTCGTACAGAGCAAATGCCCTTTCTCGTCCTCCCTCCACTCCTGCCCCGAGCAAATGTTCCTGGAAACCCCTCCCTAGCTGGGGGCACTGAGCACCCACCTTCTGAGGCAGAAGTTGCTGGCAAGCCCCCAGAGCTGCCCGCAGAGGCCCCCACAGTGATATTTACATTGCAAAACATATTCCCCCGCCCCCACCCCCGTGCTGGACCTGGAGATCCAGCATCTTGTGATGATGCTTCAAAGTGAACCAGCTCACCAGACCCTCGCCCTGGACCAAAGTAGGAATGGAGGGGACGGTGGGCAGTGAGGGCAGCAGGGATGAAGGAGAGAGGAAGAAAGAGTTAGGGATTAGGCCAGCGGGTGGGGAGGAGTGGAAAAGTGGAGCGGTAGACAGTGGTGAGGGGCCCCGGGCCCTCCCAGCTCAGGCTCAGGTTCTCTCCGCCCTTCAATCACCAATCCCAGCACGACGGCGCCACCTACTGTGGGGAGAGAGCAGCACTGCTGACTTCACTGAGGGGTTTGAGAGTTTGGGGTCATAGCCTCTGTTTTGAGCTACAGGCTTCAGTATGCGGTCATCTCCCACCACCTTCAGGTGCCTCTCAGGTGGCTAGTGTGCTGGATGGCCAGATTCTTTATTCTTTCTCATTTTCCAGGTCCTGCACCATAACTCAGGCCCACCCGGGGGGAGCCTGAAATCCTGCCCAGGTCTCACATTTGGCTGGACCTCCCTGGGCTCGTGCCTGCTTTTCTCTGGCTGCCCTGTGGCCACAGCTCCCGAGTATCCTCCCCACTCCTGTCATTTCTCACCCAGAGCTTCCCAACTCATAGTTCTCCATCAGGTCCTCACCACCTTCCAGGCAAGGGCCGGGTTCTGCCAGACTGAGTGTCCATCTGGGATGAGGGCAGCAGACTGGGGAAGGGGCCGTCTGGGTTGGTGTGGGGCCAGGCTGTTGGGGCCAACAGATCTTCCAAATCAGGGGTTAGGCTGAATTAGATAGCGTATCTGAGATGAGCTGAGATGACAGTCTGTCATCTGGGTTGTCTCTCAGTCTCTAGGCATAGCTGGGGACTCTTCTTCTTCAGGCCTCTTGGGCATGTTCTCCCCTCTCTATCCCTGTTGCATTCCATCTGCATAGCCCGAGTTACTCTCTTCCTGCACTCACCCCCTCCAGATCGACCTCCCTACTGCCTGGACAGTCTTTCTAAATTTCCTGTATAATCTCCCTGTTGTCTTCTGGAAGAAACCCGAAGCACCCCCACCGGCTCACAGGGCCATCCCTCTTCTGGCCCCTCCAGCTTTACATTTTGACATCCTCCCAGCTGTTTCTGCTAAGCCTTCGTTGGTTTCCCAGCCTAAAACACCCTCCCTTGCGTGGCTTAATCCTCTTCCCCTTCAAGGAGCAGCTTAGACCTCGCCTCCTATGAGAAGCCTTTACTGATCATCCTCGACCCTCTCCCAGAAAGGTGTGCTCCTTGAGCACTCATAGCCAATAATGCAAGCTCACTAAACACAGGGAATGAATAAATGAATGAATGAACAAAGAAAGAAGAAATGAACGAACAAATGAATGAATCTGTAGCCAGGGATGACAGCCAAGAAGATGGTGCACTGACCAACAGAGGACCATGTGGCCCACCCCTGGGTCTCCTGCCTTCCCCCTCCTTCTGAGCCCTGTTCCTCACTTGACTGACTCCTCTTCGACTCACTTCTAAGTCCCTCAGGGGCCCCACCTCTCTCTGCTGGGAGCTCCCTCGCAGTCTCTCTTCAGTCACAGAGTGTCCCTCTCCACACACCCCAGGTTGTCCAGTGGGCAAGAACCGGCCCCCCTCACTTGCCAGGCTCCCACAGTCCTCCACTTGTCAGATGGGTCCAGTCCATAGGTACCAGGCCTCCTTTCACAGGGAGCAGCCAATCAGGGCAGGTGAAGGGGGCGGGGGTTCTTCTGCCCATTCCCAGGAAGCCTTCTGCAGCCTGACTGGGCAGCTCAATCACCTGTCTTGGACCTCAGACCTCAGGTTTCATGGTATGGATGTCTTACATACTCTGCAATATCACAACCTTTTTGAGAGCAGAGGTCGTATGGAAAAGTGTAACTTCTGAGGCTAGACTGTTATAAAAGACATTGCTCTTTCTTTATTGTCATAGAAGACATTGACTTACTTCTGGAGGAAGCTACCACCATGTCAGGAGGACACTCAAGAGCCCTATAGGGAGAACCATGAAGTGAGGAACAGTGGCCTGCTGCCAACAGCCCCAACTTAGCAGGCAAGTCTTGGAAGCAGAGCTGCCAGCCCCAGTCAAGCCTTCAGATGACCACAGCCCAAGCTGACAGCCTGACTGTGACCTCATGAAAGACCCTGACCCAGAAATCAACTGCTGAGTTGTTTCCAAATTCTGACCCACAGGAAAAATGTGAGATAATAAATGTTCATTGTTGTTTTCAGATGCTAAGTTTTGGATTAATTTAACATGCAGCAATGGATAATGCAGATTTGATGACTTTATGATTTTCAACTTCTGGCCAAAGCGAAACACACTGAAAAGTCTGACGACTGAAATCTAAAGTACACAGCTGCCCAGGCAAACTTTAAAGATGCATATGTGGCAGGGTTGACAATCTACTACTTAGATGGGTAAAACCAGCATCTTTATTAATCTAAGGTGACCATTCCCACTGTTGATAGGCAAAAGAAGAAAGAGAGAGAGAGAGAGAGAGAGAGAGAGAGAGAGAGAGAGAGAAAGAGAGAGAGAGAGAAGGAAGGAAGGAAGGAAGGAAGGAAGGAAGGAAGGAAGGAAGGAAGGAAGGAAGGAAGGAACCTTTAATTTGCCCATTACAGGTATCTCCATTTCTGTATGTAGAACTAAGTCTCCTTTGAGTGAAATTATTCCATTTTCTAAGGTTTTCTCTCCTCACTCCCAGCCAAGATAATTTCCTGGTGCAGAGAGATGCTTATAGGACCTTGTGGTGGTGGAAAGAGAGGGGCCCAAGGTCTGTGTGGAGTCCTCTGCATTCTTCCACACACATGAATGGGACAGGGCTGGTCCCCTGGTCCCTGAAATTCACTGGTAGGATGGGTGTGGGAAGGGGTGCTGCCGAAGTTGTGGTCCCACACATGTCTGGTGGTACAGATCTTGCCACTATGGCCCCTGGTACAGACCTTGCCACTGTGGCCACCTGGGACCCCCAACCACAGCAGAACAGGCAGGGACCCTTCCTCAGCCATTTCAAACTACCTCCCAGATGTCACCATATTGCATTGTCACCACTTTGAATCACTGCTTTGCTAAGGAGGTTTACTAATATTTCCCATAGCTGCAGTTTGAAAGTCAAGCCCCACTCACCCGCTGCAGTGAGATTCTCCCTCAAACCTCAGTGGGGTTTCTCCCACACCGCCCTCTGAGGTTCCACTGGGGTGCAGCTCTGCCTTTTTGCCTCTCGTGTTTTCTCTTCCTTGGGTCCCCCTTACTGGTCCCACTGCTGTCGGCAGCAGTTTCTCTATATCGCATCTGCTTCAGCTGCACTCGATGCCTTGTTTTGAATCTGTCTTCTACTTCACCGGGCCATGAGCCTTCACTGGGAAGGCTGCAGAAGAACAAGAACCATGGGGAAGAGAAAACACATCACTTTATACACGCACACAGGAGGCACGCATCTGTACACAGAGATCGATGTCCGGCTGATACCAAGACCCCTGCCTAGCCCAGCACTCGCCACAAACTCCCTAGGGGTGCACTGTTCAGGGAGCACATGTTTATGATTTCTCAACATTTTCCTGGGAGACCCATCGCCTCCTGGATTTTTCCTCTTCACTTTCAAGATTATTTTTCTAACCGTTGCTCTCAAAAGCCTTGGGAGAAAAGCAAAGATAAGGGAGCTAGACCTCAATTCAGATCTTCCTGAAGATAAAAGTCTAGAGACGCCGCCCAGCTGGTGGACTTCATGGCTTACATTGCCTCCTGTCCCTCAAGAGACAGAGAGGTCCCTGGATACAGTCCCTTTGAACTTTTCCATCAGCCACCCTGGGGATTCTCTTTCTGATTTCCACAGGCACCTCCAACTCGGCCTGTCCTAACTGACTCACCCTCTTCCTCAAATGGCCTCCTTCTCCTTCCCCAGCCCACATGCACTTGGTCCTCTGTCTCCCTAACCCTGCCCCTTCCCTCCTCTCTCCCTCCCTCTGCACTGGGTCAGGCCCTTGTTTTTTCCTTCTTAGCTGGGTCTCCACTCTCCACCTCACTTGAACCCCTTCATGGTGACCACAGGATTCTTCCTAACTGGGAACTGGGCCTCAAGAATCCCCAGCCCCCGTTTAAAATCCGTCATGAACTCCCCAGTGCCCACAGGATCACAGCTTTGGCAGAGGGGCCAGCTCCTTCCTCATTCAGCCTGGCCTGCCTTGCTCTTCCTGGCTCGTGTGCTCCATTAGTGATGAGCAGCTTCCCAAATGGGCCTGGCTCTCTCTTGCTTCAGCCCTATCACACCGGGTGCTGGAATGCTCTAACTCTCTTGAGTGCCTGCGGAACTGCTCATTTTTTAAGATCCAGCTTGAGTCACCTCCCCTGGGAAAGAGTCCTTAGTCAGAGTTAATCTGTTCCCTTCTCTGAGTTACCATGGCATCTTATTCAGGTTTCTCCCAGGCGCCTCTCCCCTCCTTCACCGCCTCTGCTGGCTGTAGCACCATTGTGCCTACTTGGACTGTTGTCCCTTGATGGGTTCCCCTGCCTGCTTCCAAACTGCTGTAGACACAACAGCCCAAGGGGTCTTCTAAAAAAAACAGTCAATATACACGTCTCTGCTCAAAACCCTCTAGCACCTCCCATCTCACCATAAAAGCTAAAACCCTACAGCCATCTCTGAGATGCTCCTGGCTTGGCCCCTCCTGACTGCTGACCTCCCGCCACGCCCACTTCGCTTTCTCTCTCAACCTTGCTGCCCTGAAGCTCCAGGCCCCCTTCTGCCTCTGGGCCTTTGCGTGTCCCCCAGACACTTATAGACACCTATTCTCATCTCCCTCACCAGTTGCAAGTCTCCACTGCAGTCTCACCTTCTCAGAGAAGCACACCCTCCCTTTCCTGGGACCACAGCAGGCAGTCGGCTTCCACCCCCTAATCCCCTTCCCCTGCTCCATTGTCCTTTCTTCCCATAGTACTCATCATATCTGATATATTATTTAACTTATTGTTTACTTTTATAGTCAGCCTCCCCTTCCAAAAATGTCTGTTTTGTCCACTGATAGATCCTATGAGCCTAGGATAATGCTGTCACATGGTATACATTCAATAATGAATGAATGAATCAATCAATCAATGAATCAAAGCTATGAATTAGTGGGCTGCCTCCATTGTCACCGAGGTTCCAGAGACTAAATCCATGTTTGGTCACCTCTGGATCTTCAGGGCTTATCCCTGTTCCCTGGCCATAGTGGGTGTGCAAGAACCATTTATTGAATGAATGAATGAATGAATGAATGAATGAAGCCCTGCCCCTTCGGCCTGCCTGGATTAGAGACCCTTCCGCACAATCACTACCGTTGCCAGGTTATTCCTGGGCTCCTCCTGGGCCAGGACCTCACTTCCTCTGGAGTCCTGCCTCAGCCCTTCCTCTTGGGTCGAGGCCCTGCTGGCTGCTTGGAAGAAGTTGATAAATTAATCTCCACTCAGGTGAGGCTGCCTGAACACGCATAAGACCTGAGGAATTTCAAGAAAAGGCATGAATTGTAATCAGGGGTCAATCCCTTCCCCCAAAGGACTGAAGCAGAGTGGCGAGCATCAGGTGCAGTGTGAGGCTGTAAATGCTGGCTGGGGCTGGGCCTAGCTTCCAGCCGGCCCCAGAAAGAGGCGGCTGTGTCCTCTGTAGAGGGCTCCTTCCCCTTCCTGGGCGTCCTCCTAAGGACAGGGACTTGGTGCAGAGGCTCGGCTCTGAGCTGAGGAGCAGAAACTAAACTACACACTCAGAGTGGGAGCCAGAAGGCACAGCAGTCGGGGGCCTGCTCTTCCCAGCACCCCCATCTCACCAGGCTACTTTCAGGGACTGCCAAGGAGGTACGGGTGGGGGAAGGGCTTGGTGCCCCAGGCCCAGGCTGCCCCCCACCCCAATGATGTGGGCCTTGGGGGTTCCAGGCTGTTTTTCTAACCACAGTCATGTGTTCCTTCATGTAACCTGAGCCCCCTGACACGACATGAGTCTGCACCCCAGCTCCAGAGCCACATCTGCTTCTCATTTCCGCCGCAGGAAAATGGCCCAATTTCCATGAGCCGCTGGCCCAAGCCAAGCCTGGAGCCTCTCAGTGGCCAACCCCACCCAGCTGGGTCCCATTACTGGGCTGGGGGTGGGGGACAAAGAGAGCATTAGAGGCAATGAGGTGTGCTGTGGAGCTGGACGGAGGCCAGGAGGCCAGCAGTCTTGAGCAGGCTCTGTCAGGATGCCGCTGTGTGTCCAGCGTCTGCGAGCCTCAGCCCTCCTCATGAGTCCCACGCGAAGCACGCTGCTCTACTGATGGAGGCACTGTTAGGACTTGGGGATCAAGGTGGCTCTCTGGGGATCCAAACAACAGAATTTTCCCAAAAGTCAGAACCAAGGAAGGTGTGGCCACTGGACTTGGTCTGTGTCAGGAGCATGGCTGCTGCCTGAGTGGTGGATTCGGCCTCCCCCTCAGTAGTCTGGGCAGGTCCGGGCCTGAGTCCTGGTGCTGGTGGGTTGGACTCTGGTGTTCAGTGCTTCACCCAGCAGCGTTTATTAAGCACATAGTAGGTATCAGGCTCTGGGCAAGGGCTGGGAGACCAACATGGTAAACACAACTCAAGTTCCTTGTGTTTTGGGTGGGCAGGGGTGGGGCCCAAGTAAATAAATGAATAAATAATAAATGCGGTCCAGCCCAGCAGAGTGGAGGCGCATGTGGACAGAGAGACGCCAGAGGCTGGAAGTAACACATTCTATTTCCAATCTTTTAGTGAAGACCCTTACTTTTTAAGACGTTTGTAACCTGATATTTTTTTCCTAACAAAGTATACAAAAAACTCTGTCCTCTTTCCAATAAAGGCATCAATCCCATCCTCCATGTCTCTGATCCTGAATCGGTTCCCCACTTTTGAGTTCCTCAGCTCCTCTCACAGAGGGCGGTCCACACCTCATGAGCCACCCTGAGACCCCTGTTGCAGCCCTGGCAGCCTGCCTTGCACTCAGTGATTGGGCTCAGCCTGGGCTGAGGGAGGTGAGAGGTGGGTGCTCGGCCTGAGAGATTGCCCCTCAGCTTGGCCTCCAGCCCACAGGCACGAACAGCGGGGCAAGAGAACCCTGTGCAGCTTCCGGGAACATCATGGAGTCTGCACTCCAGCAACGTGTCCCTGACAGCACTAAACCACAACCCTGGGAGACTTATTTTACAGATGAGGAACCAAAGGCTCAGAGACGTTCTGTAACTTGATCAAGAACAAGAAGTCAGTAGGTCTGCAACGTCTCTTTCTGACTCCATGATCGAGGATCTTTGCACCAGCATAGTACTATTCTCGCGTACCTAAGCTGAAAATCCTGATTCTGTTACTAGGATTGGGACCTTGGGCAAGTTCTCAAAGACTTCGTGCCTCCATTTTTAAAACACATTCCTAAATAAATAGACTTTGTAGAGGGATAATTTAAATGCAAAAAAATGCACAGATTTAGTGCATGAATTTTGACAAATGTATACACATGTGTACCAACCACACAACCAAGGTATGGAACATTCCCCTCTCTGCAGAAAGCCCCCCTGTTCTGTGCTTGTGTTTCCCATCTGCAAAAGGGGCAAATAAGAGTGTTGTTTCCTGGTGTGTTAGGAAGGTCGAATGAAATAATACGGGCAAGATACTCACAGGCACCTGGCATGAAGTAAGTACTCAGCAAACATGCATTGCTTTTAAGACCTCATGCAGTGTCTTGCCTTCCTGACCCTCTCTTGAGGCTGGGGCAGGGATCAGGACTGATGCTGAGATGGTCTCTCTGAAGCCTCCTCATCCCCAGCCTGAGGGCATCAGCCTGCCTGAGAGAAAACTTGAGGAAATGTGATACACAAAAGGCTCAAATCCTCTGCCTCCAGAATCCTCTGTCCAGTTGGGGACAGAGGGATGGGCCGACTTTTGCCCTAAGCCTGGCCCAGAAGATAGGTCCTCTGTGTTTTGTTTTGTTTTTGAGACCTGTGTAGATCTCTCTCAGACATTGAGAGTTTGCAGGACCTGTTTCATGAATTTTCAACCCGTGCGGTCATTCAGGACCCATGCTCGGAAGGGCCCTTCATTTGGTTTAATGCTCTGAGGTCACCTTCTTGAAGCAAGGAAGCCGGCATTTTCATTTTGCACTGGGTCTTGCAACTTATGTAGCTGGTGGTGATGGTGGAGAAGATAGAGCGAGCTAGCTGGTCTCCTTCCTTGAAAAGCTAGTGCCATCACCCCCCACCCTTTCCCTTCCACACACTCTCCACGCACAGTCACATACTCATTCGTCACCTCCATTGCCCCTCCCCACAGTGGGGAATCCAGGAGGGCCTGGGTAATGAAGATCTGTCGGTGGCCAGAAGCTACCAACAAAATCTGGAAGCCTGCTTGGCCTGGAAATCCCCTTGGGGACAGCTCCTGCTCACAGGGCTTGCTGGCTGGGCCACCTGAATTCCCATCCTCTGACGATCCTTTCCAGCCGCCCCTGCCCGACTCTGAAGCTCAAGTGTGAAACCACAGCTGGGTATCAGCCAAGGGGGCTAGAGTTTCATCACATTCAACTTTCCACACCTCGGCCAGAGGCCAGGGGCCTGGGCTAGAAGGCAGAAGGCAGAGTAGGGGGCAGGTTTCAGTCTTCCTTAGCTTCCTATGCGTCCCAAAGTACCCTCTCTCTCTTGGGCCTTAGCTTACCCTCTGTGTAATGGGACAGAATTCTGTAGGACTGGAGCAGATGCCAAGGCCATAGGGAAGGTAGGCTTCAGAGACCAAAGTATTGAAAGAGATTGTAGAACTTCATTGTTCAGTAAAGTAGCTACAAGCCACATATGACTTTAAATTTAAATTAATTTCAATGAAAGAAAATTAAAATTTTAGTTCATTGGGCACTCTAGCTACATTTTGAGTGCTTAATAGTGACATGTGACTTGTGGCTTCCATATTGGACAACACAGATACAGAGATTTTCATCAACACAGAAAGTTCCGTTGAGATGTGTTTACCAGATGGGAAAATGGCTGGTAGCTTTACTGGCCCCAGGTGGGGAGGTAGAGGAAAGGGCTGTGAATAAGAAACATTTGAAAAATGCTCTTAGTCTTCTCCTGATCTCAGAAAGGGGAGTCAGGAGCGACCTCCACTAGGCAAAGGGATGTGCCGAAGGCCTCGAGTCCCCACTCCTGCAGTGGAGAGTGGGCTTCTGGGCCCCAGAAAAGGAAGAGGGGGCGAAAGCAGGTGCCCTTCCTAGCAAAAGCTTCCCAGAGCCACTACCAAATGAGAAACGTCATCGCTCCCTCCTGCCTCACGGCTCAGCTTGGGGACTTGCAGGCTGCGGTTCTCACAAGTTCACCTGGCTCAGAATCACCTGGAAGCTTGTTAAAACACAACTAATTCAGTGAAAACTCTAATCACACCCACTTTTACTTCATTTATGAGTCAGGTTAAAATATAGATACATGGGTTCTGTTCACCTTAGCGTTCATTATCATTTGGGTCTGTCTGGGTCAAATCACTGAAAGATATTGAGTGAGTGTGATCCGGGCACATTATAAAGGAAGCAGGGGATGGGTGATATGGACAGAGAGAGAGAACGAAGGGAGAGGATGGAGGTGGTGGGGCAGTGTGGAGAGGAGCGGGAGCACTCTTTTGTTCCTACTGAGTTATCTCATGCACTCCTCACAACACCCTTATAAACTGGTAAATGTCTAGCTCCAAGGGGATATACGACTCGCCCACTCCCACCCCCAGCCCCCACAGATGCAGGGTCACGAAGGTGATCAGGCTGGACTCCGCTTCCTTTTCCTCCCCTCTCTCCAACTCTGAATATTTTCAAATGAAACAAGCCTGGGAAGAGGGGAAGGCTCAGAGCTGTGAATACATTTTTTTGTTTTCTGGGCTCCTTGGGCTTTGACAGGAAGCTTGGCTGAGTGCAGGCGTCTGAGCCCTTGCTTTCAATGGTGCTTTTTAGGCTTGCCTTTACATGGAATGTAAAGAGTCGTGGTTATAAATATCAGCAGGCTTTAGAGGCCCACTCGGTCCCTGAGCTCCACACCCAACCAGGACACGGTGGGGACATCCTGCCTGCCCCCACCCCCAGCCAGCATCACCCTCCTTGCATCTGGGAAATGATGGGTGCTAGGTTGGGAAACTAAGGATGAGTGACACCCTTCTATTTTCAAAAGAAGGACTGTTTTCAACATCAGAGAAACTGATCGTATAGCCAGCTGTGGAGATTCTAGGATGACCCTCATTTTACAGGTGAGGGATTAGAGGCTCCCACTGGAAAACTTATGAAAGTCCTGGCCCCACTGGGAATGGAAGTCCCAGCTCGCACTGTGTTGTCTCCCACTCCACCCTTGCAAGATGCCTCCCCAGTACAATCACCCCTTTGATGACTGTTTGTATTTGGATAGTTCTTGACACTCTTCCTCTACTCTCCCTCACAATCGCCCTGTGAGGAAGGCAGGGTAGGACATGGTCCCATTTTACAGATGGCCGAAGAGGTAAAGTGAGCACTCAACCCATCCTGGGAGAGCTGCCTCTGCTTCACTCCTGATCACTAGCCTCTGCCACCACTCCTCACACAGGCAGGCTTTGGTGGCCTACCACCCCCACTCTCTCCCGTACGCACATCCTGTCTCCTCACCAAGGCCCAAGAGCACAGTTGATTTAGAATTTCCTGCCCTTCTAACAATCTGTGTGCACAACACAGGCTTTATTTAAACCACTTTGGAGGGCATCTCCTCTACCCCTTCCTCTGGCTTCATTAATCTGAAGTGGGATAAATCTTCAGCATTTAACTACCTGATTACAAACATGTTCCTGATTCCTGTCCTTGCCCCAATGGGAAGCTCATTTCTCAAAGGGTTAATTAACAGCCTTCGCACAGGCCACATTTAGCAACGAGTACAAAGCCGCACACATAAATAACGTCTCCAGCGGAAGAAAAGGGTGCAGATGGTTTGTGACTTTGCCGTCCGGAGTTTTTTAAACCGGTGTGAACCATGTCCTGTCGGGGCCCAGGACCATGAGTCAGGGTCAGGCCTCGCAGTGGGCCAGGCCAGAGACACTGGTGGCCAACGCTGGGCGCTGTTGAAAGAAAGTCTTAAAGGAAAATAGAGCGCTGAGCCAAGATGTGGGGAGAGGGGAGGGTTTGGGGTGGGGGAATGGGCCTGCTGACTGACCAGGGTGGAGGGGAGCCAAGAAGAGCCAGAGAAATGAACGAAAAGGACTAACATAGAGAATGAGTCGGGGCTCTGTGTGCAGGGAGCTGAATTTACCAAGGTGTCTGCACCAGAAAGTCAGACCCTGGGCCACAGGTCCTGCTTAGGCCCTGCAGTGTGTGAGGCCCAGGCGGCCCAGGCGAAGAGCAATTGAATGGGGCTGGGAAAGCGTAGCGTGAAGCACAGCCCCGAGGAAGCCACGGGTGTTGCTACAGCCGCACTGACAGTTTTCTGCCTCCTTCATGGGCAAACTCTGTTTTTCCACAAAGCCTTTAACTCCCACCTGGGGGCTCAAAGGCCACCCTCCCACGGCCATGGGGACACATCCAAGACTTTATAATGGTTGGCAAGGACAACATAGGGTTCTCTTTATGGAATTCAGCACCATTGCAAAGTACAAAAGCTAAGAAAGAGAGGGAGCAGTGTACATATGCACTGGACATCGATGAAAATGAGAAACAGGAAAAGGGAGAGGGAAGAAAAGATAAGAACGTGAGCTTTTGGTGTGTCAGTTTTTTTACCATTCTCTTTGTTTCTTGGGTTCTCTCATGTTCGCCCTCCTCAGCCCTGATCCCTGAGGTTCCCCTCGGCTTGGAGAGACCCCCACCACTGTCCTCACTCAGACTCTGTCCTCACGGAAGCAGGAGGTGGGGTCTGGGGAAGGGGACACTCATTTCCACCCTGGAGATGAGTGGTGCCCCCTGGTGGCAGATAGGGGCTCTGCCTCCGTGGCAACTTGGGCGCTGCTCCTGACCCAGGGCTGAACCTGCCAGGCGCTCAGGCCAGGGGCCAGCTCCCCATGCCAGGCTCAGCCCTCTGGGGGTGAGAGAGCAAAGAAAGAAGTGGGGGCCAGACAACACAGGCCTGACAGCAGGGCTCTGTGTCCAGGAGCAGCAGTTTCTCCCCAAGTAATTTTCCACAGTTTGCCTTTCCCTCTGCACACAGTCATGCTCACAGAGTTCGTATGGTTGCCACCATCCTCCAGGGGGTTATTCTGGGCTGGTCACCTGCTCAGTGACCCTACCTGCTTTGATTTCTGCCATCTTTGCTTCTCCCAGTCCCTGCTCCCAACTCCAGGATGTGGCCCCTGTGGACTCCTAAGACCCTCATCCTGCCTGCTCAGGGCCTAGCTCTTGGGAATACTTCTGCAGAATCCCAAAGGCACCATTGTTGCGGAGCTGGGGCCAACATTTCTGTTTTCTCAGAAGGATCAAAGCCCCGTCCCAATCCTGCCAGGAGGAAGCAGTTTTGACTCGTGCAAATATCTGCAGTCCATTTGGGATTTTACTTTGGTGAGAAATAAATACACAGTCATCAGCAGATGATGGAAATACGACTTAAGTAACTTTTTGGTCGAGACTCTTGGGCCAGAGCCCAGATGGAAATAAGACCTTATATCTCAGTCTCCCTGCACACTTTTGACAAAAAGAAAATGCGGGGTAGGGGGTGGGGAGAGTTGGTAGAAACCAAAGTTCAGAATGGAGTGTGCTCTATTTCTTGGCCTGGGAAAGAAAAAATAAACAACAAACAGCTACCCTGTTCAAGTGTGCGTTATCTTGCTCATCCTCGCCAAGACCTTCCTCTCCTCCCTTCTCTGACCGGGAATTTCTGTGCCTGCAAACAGCCCCCACGCCTACCCCTAGCCCAGGACAGGCAGACAATGGGCCAGAAAACCCAGCCCAGCCAAGGCCTCTCCCTGCAGCCCCCAGAGGCCTTAAGATTGGGAAACACAAAGCTATTTTTAATGTCTTATTTGTCTACCAACTGCGGCTCCACAGCCTGAGAAACAGTATCATTTGTGGGAGGTGGCATTGATTTTTTTTTTTAACTTGCTCAGACAAAGCTACATTTTTGCAATTTTCAGAAAAGCCAAAACAGCAACACTCTCCAAGGGTGACCTCTTCCCCAGGGTGCCCTTCTGCCCTTGGGGAATGCTCTCTCAGGGGTGTCTGGGAAAGCAGCCCCCACTGCTCAGCACTGGTCAGCAGCAAGCAAGGCCCAGGGCCCAGGGAAATGGAATTAGAGGCCCAGGAATCCCAAAGGAAAGCCAGTGAAACAGGAAGGAGCGAAGGAGTGAAAGAGAAATGGAGATTCAGAGAGAGAGATGAGGTCCTCTGGTGAAGGAGGTACAGCCCCACCTGGGGTTGGGGGCCCCGTGTGATGGGACAATAGGCATATCCCTGCCTGGAAAGTCCCTAATAGAAACATATGAGAGGTCACACATGGAGGAAATGGCTTCCACGATTGCTGTCTAGCTCCTACCTCACTCCCAGAGAGAGATCCGGGGGCCAACACTTCGCCCATCTCAGGAGGCAAGTAGAGGAAGGAGAGCCACCTGCGTGGGCCGCTGGGAGGAAGTCCAAGGACCTGAGCCGTAATCTTGGCTTGATCTTGATTCCTTACCAAAAGTTGCTCAACCTCTTGGAGCTTCACTTTCCTCATCCAGAAAACGGGAATGATAATTTTTATATGATGGAGAGTCAGTGAGACAATGGCACATGTATAACCACTTAGAGAGCATTCTGACCGTTCCTTTCGTGGGTGGTAAGATAGTGCAAGTGGGTGTGTGTTAGTTGGCAGTCTAAAGACTGGCTTTCAGCAGAACCGGGCGACTGTGGGCATCCAAACCTCTCGCTGGGTGCAGGCTGGATAAAATCAAAAGGTTCACCCTTCCAGAACCTCAGAGCAGCACAGTGAATGAGAAGGGCTATTCCGAAGAGAAAGGGAATAATGCAAGTGCCCCAGGACCCTGACAGAGGCTGCGATGACAATGAGGATGAGGAGGAGGAGGAGGGAGGGGAGAGTGCATGGGAAGGGTGGCTCACCAGAAAGGCCCAGTGGGACAATCACTGAGCCATAGTCCCAGGAGCTGAGCCTCAGTAAAGTTAGACATACCAACTGGACAGTTTGCTCTGGCCTCAGCTCCTGGCCTCTTTCCTGGTCCAAAGAAGGCCCCTCTGCCTGCCAAGCATCCAAGGCAAGTGGCTGCAGGTATGTGGGGCCAGGAGCGAGGCCCGTGGGAACCTACCTGTGACCCTTGACCAGGTCAGAGATGTTGGGAATAGGAAGAGGCCCCGGAGCATGGAGTTGTGAGGTGGACGAGATGCTGCGAAGGAAAAGGAGAAACTCTGCCCAGCAAAGGCAGGGGTTGGCTGGACCACACCAAGGTGTGGCGAGTGTGGCCTGGTCCTGGGCTCAGGGAAAGAAGATAACAAGAGTTATCTCATCCTGCCCACCCCTGCCCCTCACCACACACATGAGCACACAGCTCTGTGATGTAGATTTGATTACTATCCAGCTGAGGAAACTGAGGCTCAGAGAGTTTTCAATAACTCTATAGCCAGCTGCTAAGCAGCTAGGACCCAGACCCAGGCAGTGGGCTCCACCTCAGCATGACCCCAGCCTATCCCGTCCCTCAAAGCAGGGCAGGCCACCTTCCGGTGGACGCTGTCCATAGCAGCAGAGCAGAAATGACCGCAGCTTAGCCCAGAAATCTCAGCAGCAGCATCGTGGCTGAAGAGGCCCTCCTCCGGGAGGTGTCCACACTCATCGGATGGCCTTGTGGGTGAAGCCTGGGAGGGGCTGAACTTGGGACTCCCCCAGGATCCCGTGCCCCTGAAGCTTCAGGGGCATGAGACTGGAAGAATGAAAGCGCTTTTCATGGAATTGCAACAGGAAACCCACGAGAACATTCCTGCCCCGAGGATTCCGACAGGAAAACCACGAGAACATTCCTGCTCGTGGGGTTCCAACAGGAAAACCAAATGAACGTTTCTGCTCATGGGGTTCCAGCTGGGAGCCAGAGTCCATATTTTCTTCTAAGGAAGCAGGCTGGGGGCGCAGAAGGGTGGAGGAGAGTGAGGAGAGGGCTTGTCCCACCATCATGAGTGGTCACTAGTGCTCCAGATGGATTCAAAGACCCTTCGGGCCTCTCTGGGATAAAGGCGGGCCATTTGGGGACTGGCCCGCCTGGCTCTCAGCCCTACTGCTTTTGCTCAAAGTGGCTGCACTGCTACCCAGCTTTCACAGAAAGCACACAGCCCCCTGCCCCTCCAAGGGTCCTCGTAATCAATTAGGGCGAAGACTTGTGAGCATGTGAAAAAACAGTTTACTTAAACTTGATTGCCTCTTGAAACACCTCAGTCAACAGCCAGGTGTGCCTGAAGGTACACATCTGATTCCGCTCACCTCCTCCTCTAAGGGTCCCTTGTGCCCCAGCTGCAGGGCCTGTCTGAAGCTTCATGTTGGGAGGGACCCCCAGGAACAGGACAGGTTCCTGGCTTCGAGAAACTTCCACTCTAGTAGAGGAGCTGGAAGGTGCTCCAATAGGAAGTGTTTTTGAGAGTGCTACAAGGGAAATGACCACAGGAGTCATCAAAGCAACCTGTGTGTATGGGCACCTACTCCGTGCCATGCACTGTGTTAGGCTCCAAGGCAGAGTGACATAGTTCCTCCTCCTAAAATAACCACGGCCTAATGGAAGAGACCAGCAAGTAGATGACTATATCACAGTGGGAGGAGAGTTGCAATCAAGGTTTGCTTGAGATACAGAAAGGCAGGACAGATAGATCTGAGAGAAGATGGGAGGAGATCAGGGAAGGCTTCCTGGAAGAAGTGATACTCGAGCATGCTGAGGAGCTCAGCTGGAAATACAGTGGGACTTCAGAGGTGGGATTGGAAGATGATCTAAGCTTTAGTAGTTGTGGTTATGACTGGGTTGTGGAATGGTGATGACCTTAATGAAGGCAGGAAGAGATCACGAAGGAGTGGGTTTGGGGTACAGGAGAGCAGACGCAGTCACTGGATGAATCTGAAGAGCAGGTTTGGATGGACAGATGGTCCCCGAGAGCTGGAAAAGCTGTGGATCAACTTGGGACATGTTTTTTTTTTTTTTTTTGTTCAGTGAAGGAGAAAGAAAGAGTAAGCAAATGCAGGCAGGGGAGAGGGTCATACTTAGGAAGACAAGAAGGAATCCAGGCTCTGAGGCACTCTCAGCTCTGTGAGAAAAGAGTGTGACATTTGGAACATGAAAGACATTCAGAGTCAGCTCCCGGGGCTTTTTCATCCACAGCCATCTAGATGTCCCCCTTCCAAGTCATGGTGTTGAATGTTGTCCCTTATACGACGACCAGAGCTGATCCAGGTAGGATGGCAATTATAAGGGACAGCTGTGGTTAAGGTAAGGGAAAATTGGTCCACAACAAGCCATTTAGCAAGTTATCAAGAGGGGCTAGGGTCAGAATTTGGGGCCAGGATTAGGGGAAAACAGAGGGAGCAAACCAGAGATGAGGCCAGGGACACACAGCAGCATCACATGGTGAGGCCAGGAGCTGGAACACCACAGCCAGGGTCAGGGAAGGATAGGGACAGGCCTGCCACCAGAAGGAAGGAGGGCCTGAAGTCAGACAGCGGATCGGGGGCAGGGGGCCAGCAGGCCCCTATGGGGTCCAAGAGCCGACTGTCAAATGTCAGCAGTTTTGTAAGAAAGTTGTTTAAACATTGGCAAAATCAGCCACAGCGGGAACATTTATGTCATGGAAATCAGCAAATGCTACAAGTCTGGGCTACTTTTCTTTTTTTCCCCTCCCAGAGACAGCTGAGACCAGGGCCCATGAGACCAGGGTTCTCGACTTTACTCCATCACGTGGCTCTGTGCCATGGTAGCCTCACCTGCAAGTGACTGTTCTCACCCCTGCCCACCATGAAGGACTTCTGGGGGTCACACAGCAGCCATAGCTGGCTGTGCCTCTGGAGAGCATAGCACTGCAGAGAGAGTTGCATATGGATTTCCTAGCACCTCCCTGGATGTCTGATCTAAATTTAGGTCCTTTTAGTCTACATTGAATCCCAGCCACTGCCTTTCCTTCCTTCCTGCAGGCTCTCTGGAGACGGCCACAAGGAAGTCTCTGCTGGAGGGCAGGCTGCCCTTTGTTGTTTCACCTGCCCAAGTCCCCCAGACCTTCCCCGAGCCTCTTCTGACCACCTCTGCTGGTGCTCAGGAACTCACAGTGACTCCCTACACTTCTCGTGTTCCAGATGCCCTGCCCCTGCCCCAGGTCGTCCCTTCTTGTCCATGGCTATGCACACTCTTTGCTCAGCCACCCCCTGAAACAGCATGTCCTCCTACATCAGGACACACCGGGCAAGTCCCTAATCTCTCTAGATCTCATCTGTATTCTAAGAATGATAATGATGCCTGCTCACAAACTTTCATAGGGCCTACAACAGAGCCCATGTGTTTCTTTGCAAGTAACAGAATCTCTGACTAATAGGAAGTTGAACCATAAAGAAATTTGCTTACTAAGAAATCTAGTGGTGGGTAGTTATCAAGTTGACTGTGCTACTCCAAGTTGCTAGGGCTATAACAGGTCAGTGTCCAAATTCTCTTTAGCATCCCCTTATGGTTGCAAGATGGCTGCCACAGCTCCAGATATCACATCTTCTTATGACTTTCTCCAAAGTAAGGATGTAGGGTGATGGTCGAAGTAGAAAGAGCTCTCTTTGTATGTTTTTCTTATTTTATCAGGCACAAAAAAAGCTTTCACAGCCATATTCCCCTAAACCCTCAACCCTGCACTATTCTCAGCAAAATTTTCTCACATCTTACCAGCCATAACTGGGTTAGTTGACTGATTCAAGACACAAAGGAGTCTTGGAAAATGTCACTTTTTCAGCCTCTATGGTTGGAAGAAGGCAAGGGAGATGGGAGTTGAGAAGGGCTACTGGGTGGTCAATTAACATGACATTTTAGAAGGCAGCTGAAGATCAGACAGGAATTGATCAGATTCCCATTGCATGGATTCACGGAGCTCAGTCATTTCTTTTCATGGTTTGTAACAATTGATAACTAAATATATACAGATATTAATTACTCCACTAACCTTAGGATTCAAGAAACGTAGCATTTACAATTTTCCAAAGTTAAATTACATCTAGTTAAAACCCACATTTGTCACAGTTTTAGAATGTTGGTTGGTGGAAAAGGTTGTAAAAGGACCCTAGGATTTGCCCATCTATGAAAAGATAGTAGGGGCTTAATTATCAAGCCATGGTTGTCCCTGGCACTGCCCTTATGGTCCGTGTAGAGGGGATACCTCTGCCCTGAAGCAGACTTGACCTGGGGACCTTCAAGCTTCCTGAGCCTCAGCACCCAGGGCCCAGTTCTTGCAGGCTCAGAGCAGCCCTTGAGCAGCCCCTCCCGCTTTCCAAGGCCACACGGCCTCAGCAATTCTGTGGGGGCAGATGTCTACCATCCATGCCCCGGCCCCACAGACTCTCCACCATTCTCCTCTTCAGTCCAAGAGATCCCATGGACCCTAGAGCCATGCCCCTCTCCTGCCCCCACTGACACACACCCCGTTTAACCGCCGGATGGGCACAGGCCCTCCAAATCTCAGGGCAGCCCACCCCAGCCTGGCAGCTTCTTCTTTTGGCCGGAAACACAGACCAAGGACTTTTACTTCCCTCATGGTGATAAGGAAAGCTCAAACCTCAATAACTTTAAAGCCAGGTTTTCCAGAAGAGTAAAGGAAAACGCACAATTTCCTTTTGAATCTTGATAAGCCAGCCATCCAAAAAGTGAAAAATAAGACCCAACTTTTTAACAGGTTGTTCTGTTACTTCACAATGAGCCCACCTGCCACACGTATTAGTACATGGGGACAGGAGGTCCTTGGTGTCTAATTTGCTCACCATTTGATTTCAGTCTCTGGCTCAGAACCTGAGCAGTGGGTCTCAATACATTTTAGTTCAATAATTACTTATTAATCAGAATTTCTTATTTCTGACAGAAATTCAAACTGGATCAATTATTTTTTTAATTTAAAAGAATTGGTTCTTGTGACTGGGGAAACCAAAGGTAGGTCTAGCTTCAGACATGATTAGAAAGATGTAGAGTCTAATTTTATCTCTGGTTCTTTGGTTTTCTTTGCCTTCCATGTTGTTTTCATTTGGCCAATATCGTCTTCCTTGCATCCCTGGGCAATGGCTCCAGTAGCTTCAGGCTCTCTTGGTTCTCATCACTCAGTATCTCAGAGGAGGAAGGCTTTCTTTCCAGCATCTATAGCCAGAATCTTAAGCAAGACTCTTTACAGATTAGGTATCTACTCTTGAACCCATCACTTGGCCAAGAGGACTGTGTCCTTGGAATGGCCACTTGACTCATTCCAGGAATGGTGGAGGCTCCAGAAGAAACAACTTCACCAAAAAGAGGGGGGTTTCTTCTAATAAAAATGAGACTTATGACCAAAGAGAGGGCTCTGTACAGGCAGACAGAAATAGCAGACATTCCCTACATATAATGTTTGGAGCTAAGGCTGGTGAGATATTTTTTCAGTTAGGTCCATTCATAGTGGGTGTAATAGGATGAACTAGCTGCTGTAACAAAAAAATCTCCATATCTCAATGTCTTAACACACTAGACTCACTTGTGTCAAAAGCAGGGTGATAGAGTGCTCTTTGTGTAGTTATCCAGGGACCCGGTTTCCCTCCATTTAGTGACTTCCTCATCCCCTGGGGCTCTGGAATCCTGTGCTTACAGTCACCCAGATGGGGACAGGGGAAGTGCATGGGAGACCACACAGGGAGTCTTGAGGGACCAGGCCTGGGACTGGTGTCTATCACTCATGCCCAATATTCACTGGCCAGAGCTGAGTAACTGCACATGGCAACTGCAAGGTAGGCTGGAAAATGTGCCCAGGAAGTAAAGCAAACAGCATTTGGTGAGTTCATAGTCTCTGCCAAACTGAGGGAGGGTCCCTCACAGGACCAAGATGGGGTTTGGGAGGAGGTGGGGACAGCAGGAAGGGTAAGGTAGACTAGAACTTAAGTTTGCCGGCCTCTGCCCTCCAGACTTTTCATCTTAGGTAGGTCATTCTGCCTCTCTGAGCCTCCATCTGCCCATCTGTTGAATATAAAATAACCCCATCTAAAGCCCCTTTCTAGGCAAACATTTTGTTTCTATGATTCACCCACTGCCTGAACCTTTATACCCTTCCCCAGCTCTCAGTTTCTATGATCTTCTAATCTCTGACAACATCCCTTCACCCAAGTTCTCTTTTTCCCTTCTCTACTTTATTTTGTCCATAGTACCTATTATCAGTTAATATACGAAAAATTTTTGTCATTTATTCATCATCTTCCTACACAGGAATAGAAGTCCATGGAGGCGCAGCTTTTTTGTGTTTAGTTCCCTGCTGCATCCCAAGTACCTTGAAAGTACTTGGTATATTATAAACACTCAGTAAATACTTCTGAGTGAATGAATGAATGAAATTTAAAACCTTTCTCAGAAAAGTGTTGTCCAAAGTTCATAACAGAGCAACACTGCCATCTGGTGCCAGACACTTGAATTGCAAGCACAAAATTGTGAAGTGATGAAGTGCGTCAGTCTCTTGGGACAAGCCTTGTCAAATCAACCCTATTTCATTGCTTCAAATACCACCATCTGACTTTGGATGGCTCAACAAACCAGTGGGCTCTAATTTTATGTCCATGTGTGCTCCCCTCTAGATCGCTAAATGAGACCCAACTAACCACTTATCAGATCCTCAGATGCACCAAAAATGTAAAGCTTGCTCTGATGCTGCTAAAATCAATAAACATATGGGGAACGTTATCTCTTCAGGAGATGAAATATCAGAAGAAAAAAAAAAAGACTTCCACCTTGAGAGAGAAAAAAAGAGAATATATGACATGAGACTAGTAAGAAGGAACATGGAAATGCTGGAGAAGAAGAAACGGCCTTTGAGGAGGAGCCAGAAAACTAAATCCTACCTCCAACCTGACCTTGACTTTTTGTTGGTTTCCTCATCTGTAAGATGATGACATTGGACTAGATGGGCTCTAGACTATAAATTTAGCCTAACCCTAAAGTCTTTAAGAAGAAATAGAAGGGTTGTAGGGACCCCCATTCTGGAATTAAATGCCTAGAAAGACAGAGGTAAGTGGTCATCCACTGGTCAGAAGTTGGTGTCCTCAGTTGTTGGGGTGGGTCTCTTCATTACTAGGTAGTTGTTCTAATGCGATGGGGTCCTCTCGTAGAGGACTTGGCTACTTCCCTGAGCTTCCCTCTAAGAGCTTTTGGACCAGACTTGGTAGGTGTGGCCTAGTGCTCTTAGCACCATGGCAACAAGGAGATACCCCTCATGCCTCCCCCACACACACACACACACATACACGAACACTGTGTTTTGTTTGCATTACTCCTTTCAGTAGCCTGAGGGTTGATTCTAGTTGATTTCTGATTTCCTTCAGCAAGCTTTGCTCCTCCAGTTCTCACATTCAGGTTGGTTTCCTGCAGGGTTTAGGGACGTGAACCTAGATGGACATTTGTGCCTTCTTCCAGAGCTTCACCCATCTGCGACAGAAGCAGCTTTGGTGGCTCTGCTAATAATGTCTGCAGATCTTTCCTGCCAGCCTCTGGCCCAGTTCAGTCCAGCCCAGATGTCTGGCATGCATTCCAGGATTGTGTGGGATCTCAAAGATATGTTGGGCCTCTGATTCTAAAGGGCTACTTGGAGGAACACAGTACGTGCAGAACAGCAAATAAGCCATGACAGTGTATGTGTTAGCAAATGTCCAAATAAAGGGTTCAGGTTGAAGGGAGAGTTGACTGGGAAGCCTTCCTGGAGGAGGTGGGATTCCTATGGTCTCTGAATTCGTAGAGTATCTGAGACCTTAGGAGCAACCACCTTGTCTCTGCAAATCTTAGCCCCCAGATTCAAGGGGAGGAACAACTGTGAGTATCCTCCCCCTGACATGGATGTCACTGAGATGTAGGCCTGGCTATCTCATGACACTGGAGCATCTGGATGCTTAGAACACTTAAGGACAGACCCACAAAGACCCACTGTTCTCCTCCCTCCATCTTCCTGCTTCCTTGTTTCCCCTACCACCTTACTCAGGCTTACTCAGGGTCTCTGCTCTGTTCACGGCCTTCCCTTCTTGTGTGTGCTCAGCTTCTGCTGCTCTTCCCATGTGGCAGCTCCTCCCACTCACTCCTAGGAGCGTTCACCCAACGGCATAATGGACACCAGATCATCTGTGGTCAGCTCACCATCACCAGCACCCCCTTTTAAGGTCTCCTTTATGGCACTGAAAGCAGCTGGGAACTACACTTCCTAGAATTCCTTTGGCAGTATGATTCCATCTTGGAAATGTCAAAGAGAGGCTCTGGTCCAATATTTAACAGATGGAGGAAAAGAAGAGATCATTATTAAATCCAAGAAGAGATCATTATTAAATCCAAGAGTTTTCTATGAAAATTTAGCAGCCAAATTGACATGTGCTGTAAGTATAAAATACATGTCAAATTTTGAAGACTTTGTACCCCCAAAATGTAAATTATCTCAATAATTTTTTATACTGGTCCCACGTGTTTTTTTTTATTTTGGATGTATTGGTTAAATAAAATACATTATTAAAACCTATTTTTGCCTGTTTCTCTGTACTTTTTAATGTGACTACTGAAAAATTTTAAATTACTCATGTAACTCACATTATATTTCTATTGGAAAGAGCTGGATTAAAGTGTGCTTAAAGTGGAAGAAAAAATGAAAACAAAAAACACTTCATGGCCATATGAGACAATAAACAATATCACAATGATGATTGTGGATTAAAGCTTCACAAGTGGTACAGATGCCAAGAATTTAGAGCTCGAAGGAGAAAAAGAGGTCCCTGAGAACTGCAGTAGGGAAGGGAGGTGGTGAGGGCCCTGATCCACACGCGGAAGGACAGTGGGGATGTGGACTGGGTGAGGGGTTCCAGTAGTGGATTCAGTGTGTTAGGAGCAGAATAACTCAGGCTTGGCAAGATGCAAAGGCCACGAGGGTTGCAAGCAAATGTGAAGGAAAGTGTCATTGTGTCCACTGCTCTACAGTCATACCTTCATTCATTGTACCCTATAGCCCTGAGCACTGGAGGAAGGAGAGAGGCAGGCACAAAGGTCCTGCGCTGAATGCTTGGAACATGGGTGCTGTCTCCTAGGGTGTCAAAGGGCCTCTGGGCACCAGGTCACAGTGCAAACCCAAACCCAGATCCAAACACTTCCTCTTGCTTTGCCTAGAATGAGCACCTTGAAGGACTATGCTTTCCAAAAGTGGTGCAATTGCAGGTCCAGGCTCCAGTGGGGCACCATGCTCTGCCTTGGCTCCAATCCTAAGGGCTCTGCCTCCCTTACCCAGCCCCATCCTAACTTCTTAAGGTTCCTGGTGGCTGTAGACCTAAGTCCTGGGGAAAGTCACAGGGGATAATGTGTTTCTGTCTGACATGAACTTACTCTCTCTGGGTATCATGAAGTTTGGCGAAACGAAGCCGTGGGGACAGGAAACATGAAGCCGCGTCTGGAAAGTGCTTGCACTTGCATTTTGCAGAGTTTCTGGCAGGGCTGTCCCTAGTCAGCATCAGGATCTTTCTGAGAAAAACTGGGAACTATGTGATCTTGGCTTGGTCCTGTGAGAGTGGCTGCCTAGACCCTGGGCTGGGAGGCGGCTGGAGCTAAGTCCAAGTCAGACGTTGAGTCATTTCAGGGAGGGCCAGCTGTGGTTTCAAACCCAGAGCCTGGACCAGAGGAGCTTCGTCAGGCCAGCCAGGCCAGAGGGGGAGCCAGAGCGTCCACTGTGGCACAACAAAGAGCAGGTAACGGGCAGGCCTGGGAAAAGCACCGATCCCCAAACCTTGAAAGCACTTTGCCTCATTGTTGGGAGACCTTCGAAAACAGGAGAGCTTGCCCGCCATTGCCTCCTCACGGGCCTTTTACATTTGCTTCCAGAAAGAAGAAGTCTCAGCTCAATAAATCCCTCCTGAGCATCTGTGTTGCCCAATACTGAATCAGGTACTGTGGGGGCAATGAGAGGAAGAGTAGAGACTCTTTCAATCTCAGAGTCAAAGAGCCCCAAAAAGTCACTGAGGCCAAAATTACTTTCCAAAGTAGAAATTTCTGCAACAACGTCCCTAGCAATTCGGTGTGGCCTTGGTCCTCTGATACCAAACAGTTTTAACAAAAACAAAGACATAAGCAGTATTTGAAGAACTAGCCAAGTACCTGAAGAGGTACCAAAGCATGCAGTCCAGACTCTAAGTGCCACGGGAGCTCGGAGCCAGGAATGGCCAGCATGGCCATGGTGACAAAGATAGCCAGTGTGATTAGAATGGCCAGTATGACAGGGATGGCCAGTGTGCTTGGGGATAAGCAGAGAAGGCCTCTTGCATCAGGGGACTGAAAGTGAGACAATAGAACATGCAGGATCTGGGGTAGGGAAGAAGAGAGAAAGGTGTAAAATCGTTAAAAAAAAAAAAAAAGAAAGAAAGAAAGAAAGAAAGAAAGAAAGAAAGAAAAAATAAAAAGACCAAGGAGGAGAAGGAGGGGAAGGGAAAGGAGAAAAAGCAGAGGTTGACAGTAGTGACTTGAGACTCAGCAGGAATTTCTCCGATCCCAAAATCTTTGTTGCCTAAAATCTCACCATGAAATTTTCATTTGGGAGGACTAAGTTTTTCATTCTTTATTTTCATCCTTCAAAATGAAGCTGAGATAACAAGTCGGGACCCTAATAGGGCATAAGGTGCTTACCAGGCAGATAAAAGTGGAAAAGAGACACACTGCCAGTCACCATTTTGCCAAAGATTAGCCAGTTCAACCTGTCGCTAGCATGTCCATAAAAAGCACTATGGCAGTATGGAGGAGAGAGAGATTAGGTTGGTCCAGTGGTGTCAGGGCCTGTTTGGATCTTCACCCCCAAAGACCTCAGGAAAACTCTGACATTTCCCTTTCAATCTCCCCAATGCTCAGCCCTCCAAACAAACCTCCAGAGTGAGAAGAGAAGCAAGGTCTCTCTGAAGCGATGTGTTCTTGTTGGCCTGAACAGGTTCTCTGTGCTCCCAGTCTCCTTTCCAAAGGGCTCACAGGAAGAAAGCCATGGAGAAATTCTCATAGAAAAATGGTTAAGATCCTGGGCTCTGCAGTCAGACTGCCTGAGTCTGAGTCCTGGCTCTACAGGCTGGATCTAAGACCTTAACCTTCATCTCTCTAAAGCCTAGTTTCCTCATTTGCAAAATGAGGTTGATGAGAGTACTTATTTCATAGGGTTGTCGTGAGTGTTAAATATAATGTACTTGAAGTACTTAGAACACCAGGAATCATGCTGGATAAACACTGCTCTATTATTATCATCAATTTTCTGCAAACTGCCAACACAAAGATTCCTTTGGATGTTTCAGAATATAGACAGCATCTTCCTAACCAGAATAACAATTTTCAGCATCATTCTTACATTCATTCAGTTCTTACTTACTGAGCACATACTGTGAACAGGATTTTATAAGGAGTATAAAAGACACAAAGATAGCATGGAAAGCTACCCCATCCTGAAGGAATGTACAGCCTAAGTAAGCACAAGAAGACATGCTCTCAAGGGAATACAATATGACATAGGGGACAGGAGTGTATGCCCTACAAGGTCCCATATCATTTAGTATTAGATTAGGCTACAAATAACTGAAAATCCCAAATGACAGTGGCTTAACCAAGGTGGAAGTTTCTTTTTCTCTTCTATAAACAAAGTCAAGAGGTGAGTAGTCCAGGCTGATTTTGGCTCAACAACCATTAAGGGTCCAGGCCACTTTCAATATAAGCCTCTACCTCTTCACTCAACATGGCACTCAAACTCTAACCTAGCCATCCTTTTCTCATCATCATCACCACCTCTTCACCAAAGCCAGACTTATGGAGTACACACGATGTGCCAGGAACCATTCTAATCGCTCTTCAAATATTAATTCGTGGAATCCTCACAATAGCTCTATTCTAGCAATATTATTTTTATTCCCATTTTCCTGCTAAGAACCTGTGCCACAAAAGGATTTAGTAACTTGCCCAAGGTCACACGAGTAGATGGCAAGGCCAGGGTTTCAACTCTTTCTAGTTCAGTTACTAGAAAGAAGCAACACATAGCTCATATTCAGCTTCAAGGGATGCTGGGAAATATCATCTTTATTTGGGGCTGCAAATATGACAAGTTCTATTACTAAGAAAGATGGAGAAAAGATATTGGGGACCAACTTGCAATCAGTGTCATGGACCCCCACTAAATTCATTCCCTCTCCCATAGTGGGGCTACCCAAGCAATAATTCTGTATCACATGACCCCTGCCCCAGCCCCTGCTTCTACCCAAGAGAGGCCGGTCAGGGCTCCTATACTGGAACCAAGAGAGAGGTTCCATCTTTCCATGTTGGACAGTGGCATATACCCTTGAGTGCTGTGGGAAAGAGATTTCAACTAAGTCCTCAAGGCTGCATTTAGCCTTAAATGGATGCTCTGAAAGAGAATGATACCCAAACAATATTTTCAGCCGCCAATGCCAGGGCTCCCTGAGATACTGCATTCCTGCCCTTGGGTGCTATAAGATCCACTCATATCCTTGTGATAAAATCCCCTGTTTGCCCCATGAGTTTCAGACAATTGTCCAACTGCCATCAGAGACTTCTAACTTCAAAACCACATGAATACAGTAAGCGCTGCTAGTGGAGTCGATGAAATGCTATGGAAGTTTGGAGGTTTGGCCTCTGATCCCCGAGGCCAAACCGCCAAACTTCCATAGCATTTCATCTGGAGTATTATAGGAGACACATAAAGTACTGACCACACACCAGACACTGTTCTGCTTTACACATAGTCTCACTTAGTCCTCAGAGACCCAATGAGGCAGTTGCTACTACTGCTATCCTCAGTTTACAGATGAATAAACCAAGGCACAGAGGGTCAAGTGACCAAAAGTCAAATAGAAGTGGTAGAACTGAGTCTTGTTCCTGGTCAGTTCGGCTCTAGCTTCCATGGGTTTGGGAGTTTGGTGTCTGATCTGGGTTTTGAAGAAAGAATAGGACTGTGACAGTCAGAGGCAGGACTGTCTGCGCCAAGCAGAAAGCATGTGGGAGCCACGTCACAGAGCCAGGAGGTATGAGGTAAACTTGGAGAGTCTGGGGCCGTTGCAACACATAGGTGCTAAGGAGCAAGAGTGGGCAGCCAGACCGGAAAGCAGGGCTGGGAGTCGATTCCAGGTGGGGACTGTGAAAAGAGTTTGGGGTTACTCTGGGGAGCCATGGAGCGTGTTGAAGCTGAGAAATAATATGCTCTGGACCTGGCTTTAGGATGATGGCTCAGGAGCTTGGGCTACATGACTAGAAGGGGAGATGGTCAGGAGGCTCTTGCAATAAGTGATCCAGTAGAGATGCTCTTAGACTTACGATGGGGTTATGTCCCGATAGACTCACAGTAGTTGAAAAATCATAAATCGAAAATGCATTAATACACCTAACCTCCCAATATGTTTAAGCCTATCTTAAACATATTCAGAACACTTGCATTAGCCTACAATTGCGCAAAAACATCTAACACAAAACCTGTTTTATAATAAAGTGTTGGATATCTCATGTAATTTATTATTTGCATCACTTTTGCATCATGGTAAAGTCAAAAAATTGTTAAGTCAAACCAGGATTTCAAGAGAGATAGAGAAGGAAATATGAAGACGTGAGTTCTCAGGACTGAGAAGCAGGACTTGGAGTCATCTGGGAGACTGAGAGGAACATCAAAGGCGATTCCAGAGAGGTTCTGGGCCCACTAATGGTGTAAGGTGAGAGATATGGGGAGATATGGGGAGGGTAAGTTCAGGTTAGACAGCATGAGTTCGGGTACCTGTGGGACATTCTGGTGGAGAATCTCATAGGCAGAGACATGGGAGAGAAGTCAGGAGTTGAGATGCAGCTCTGAGGTCACACATACAGTGTGTTCCCTGAAGCTGTAGCACAAATGATACCGCTAGGAGAGAGACTACACCAAACCTGGTGGGAGGCAGCAGAACAAGCAGCCAGCAGGAGCCAGGAAGCAGCCAGCTCAATGGCTCGAGGACGCTCAGCAAAGTGCATGCCCTAGAAGACTAGAACAGGTTCTCAAAGAGGAAGGCAGGGCTCTTGGTGCCAAGCGTGGCAGGGGTAGGAGGGCAGGAGGTGGCTGAGGGCTTGCAGCCTCCACTGGGGGTTCGACTCCTTGCAGGCCCTGCCTCGTTAGAGCTCCCTCGAGCCTTCCTGTTTGTTGCTTTGGACATGGCTCCAACACTAAGGATCTGCAGAGTCGAATCACTCAGATTTATGATGGAAACTGGCCCCGGGGACTGGGGCAATTTACTGCTCACAAACGGATTCCAACTTGTCCATTAAAATGCCTCATTCTGGTCCCAAAACCCGGGCACGTTCACACCTCTGGTGAAGAGTCTGGCCTGCCCAGATGATTAGCGTGTGGGCTCGGCTCTGTGGGGAGCAGCACTGAGACCCAAAGGAAGCCAGTGCAGCCTTCAGAGCCAGGGCTACCCCGTCCCATGTTGCCCTGGGAGAGAGGGGCAAGGCCCCGACATGGTCCACTGCCCCAGCCAGCCCGGGACAGACTCTGTGGTACAGGCCTCCTCCCCCCAGAGGGCCATATGGGGCTGAGTGGGGTGACAGAGGACTGAAGAGTAAGGCTTTGCTATCAGGCCTCAGCTCTGCCTTTGTGACCATGAGCTCCTTGGTCCAAGATTGTTTCCTCTTCTGCAGAAGGAGGACAATTTCCTTGTGAGAGTGTTGTGGTGATTAAATGACATAACTGTATGAAGCATGAAGCCGGTGCCGAGGCATGGCACTCAGTAAACAGGAGTGATCATATTACCCACCCGCTGCAGTCTGGCCTCTCCCCTCAGAGCACGAGGAGAGGAGGGGCTGTCTGCTGAGAGTGGGCTCACGCAGCAAGAACAGCTGAGCCATCTTCCCTCTTACATTTGTCTTCTTCCCAGAAGAAAGGGACCCACAGCCCTCGGTCCCCTGCTTATCCTTTCTCCACCTCTGAGCTGCAGCCTCCACTCTCAGGCAGGCCTCCCTCATGTCCCTAAGGCCTGGAGCAAGCAACCTAGCAAAGCTCCCCAGAGACTCCAGGATATAGGGCACAGTGAGGGCCCAGCCCAGGAGCAAAGTCCCACTCACAGCCAGAAGCTCCAAGCTGCCCAGGTAGAGGCAAAGGGAGGTAAGCTGGGCCAGTAGGCCTGGGAGGGGACAGGCAGGGACAAGCTCTCCTCCTTGAGCCACTGGTCTAATGGGGTAATGGGCAACCCGGGGTATCCTCCCCAGGTTTTCGTTGTGTTTTGCTGTTTCTTCTCTCCTCTATCATTATAATCCTATATCCCCACCATGTAGAGTCCATGTTGTCTTTACCGGTCTATATGAATATGGAAGCAATTGACCAATTTTGAAACAATGCAAAATTCTTCACTCTCTTGCCTAATGTTCACCTCCCTGAACTGCCGACTTCCCCGACCCTCGACTCAGCCCCAGGGGGACTTGTTTTCTTTGCTGTGCTTCTTTTTTTAAAAAATTGGGATTGGAGCCAGGATGGAGAAGCAGATTGGGAATTTGACTATTTCTACCACCTTTGCTGGAATCCACACTGAGCAGAATGTGAGAAGACACTTCTAAAAGGAAGGCAACACCCTCTTGCCTCTCAGGCACTCGGCCCTGGTACCCCATCCCCAGAGTATGGGGGGCTCTGGGGTGACAGAGGTGCATCCCAAGGTAGCTGAGGCAGCTAAAGAGAGGTCAGATGTGTTCCAGTGCTACCCCCGCCCCCGAACCCTCTGCCCCCTAATGCAACCCTGTGACAGGGTCATTGGCCAAGGCAGTGAATGCAGAAATCACTCATCAGCCCCAACCCAGATGTCAGGTGGGTCACAGGGGCGGGGATGATTTGGGAGGCAGGGATGAGTTGGGGGGTGGGTTTTGTCACTGGCAGGAGATGCAGCTCCTGCCCCCAAAAGTTTCCACAGCCCACATCAAGGGAGATGAGATTGATAAACGCAAATCATTTAGAAACAGTTTAAGATGCAGGATTTTAAAAGCTGAGGTTCTGGAAACAAGTCCTGTCAGTGTTTGTAGAGACCCCAGGAGGAGTGTAGTGGAGCCTTGGAAGGTTTGCAAGCAGGGCAGGCCTGCCATGGGGGTAGTGGGTGAGGGAGAGCGGCTTGGGGAGGGCGGCCATTGTGGCCACCCACGCAGAGCCCCCAAGCATCCAGTCATTGCACCGTGTGTCTCAGCCCAGTGGCCAGCCGTGACCCGGTGTGGACGAGGTACACCAGCTTCTCTCAGAGCCTCTCAGGGAGGCTGAGGCTTGGATTTCGTTTCAGGAGTTGCTGACATTTCAAGGAGCAAATACCTGATTTATCTACCCATAAACCCCTCGTTGGGGCAGAGTCCTAAGGATAGGGACTGGAAGAGGAACCAGATGGTACCAGGGCCAAGGTACCCTGGTGTGAGGAGTGGGAGTGGGTAATATCAGCTCATATATTTTTTTGACTAGATGAGGACAAGGAGATAATTTGAGACAATCATCTTTGGAGTAGTAGGAGATGGTCCAGCAGATTCTGCATCTCACAGCTAATGGCAGAAGAAGCCCCACCCTCACCTCAGGGGACCCCAGAGGTGCTAGGGCTCTGCTAAAGAGCTTGGGTTCCCTCCTAACACCCCCATTCCCACCCCCATCATCAGCATGAAAGCCAACCGAGAAGGCCTGCTGATATTTCCCGAGAAAAGCCACAGCCACTGGAATTACTCCCAGATACACCCTGTCCAGTGCGGCCTCCCTCACAAGCCTGCGAGGGCATGGGAGGAAACCAAGATCCCGCCACCCAAGCTAAAGGTTTCCGTCTGACTTTGTGGTTCAGCTGAAGTCGTGTTCTTAATTGTCCAAATAAACAGTTTTCAGCCTGGAGGCCAGGACACGCCAGAACATGCCGCTTCCATTGCCAGCACCGACTGGGTGCTGCGGGCACAAACACATTTTCTAAGTCACGGCCAGCACTCAGGAATGCCCAGTGGACTGATAGCTCCACCTTGTTCCCCGTTCCCACCTGGTCTGGGGTCAGCATCAGCAGAGCTCTGGGCTCCGCTGAACTTGGCCTTCAATCCTGTTGTGCTCTGAAATCTGTTCTAGGATCAGGACTCGGGATTCTGGGTGTGGCCTGGGATGTAAGAGCCCAGAGGAGCCAAGTCCAGGCAGCCTCCAGTGGCTGTTGCATGGCACAGAACCTCATTTCTGGACAAACTACCAGGTCAGCTCCACCAGGAAATTTTTGAGAAGCCAAAGGGCTAAAAGGAAGACCATGCTGGTTCCAGGGATCATAGGTGTCATTGAGGGAACTAAAATTTTATTCCCTTCCCACCAGCCTTAACACAAAGGAAAAAGCGCCGAGGAGAGTGTCCCCTACAGGGACACCAGCTGTGAGTGTATGGTTTCTCTGCAAGGAACTTCTAAATGCAGACAAGGCCGCTAGGCCCCTGCTGGGAGTTTTGAGGCATCCTTCCCTGACTTCCAGCCAAGGATTGGTTCTGTCCACAAGGACATCCTCGGTCGTCTGACTATCCAGGCGTGGTGGCCTCAGCTGATTTGTCTATAGGAGCTTGTTTCCTGGGAAATACCAGCTCTGGAACTGATGCAGGCAGCTCACAAACCGACTGAAACCGCGGGGTAGGCTCAGGTCAAGGAGGGCCTGGGTGCCCAGCCTATCCCGGAGTACAGGGGAGCCCTGGGAGCTGGGCCCAGAGACCCAGTCAGGACAGAGAGCCAGGAGGAATCTGAGGCAGGAGCTTGACAAGCTATAGACCATCATGGCCTAATAGTATCCCCTTGGCCGCTCCAGCACAAGGGTGTTTTTTGGGGGCTGCTCTCTGATGGAGACAGGAAGGGGTTGGCAAAGCCAGACCCTTGTTCCAATCAGTAATTCCTTCTTCCTTGGGCCTGGGGCCACTAAACCATAGGGCTCACATTTTCCCCAAACTTCTGGGGCCTGTGACAAAGGTAATACAGTAAGTTAATAGCACTTAGGAAAGAAGCAAGGCTAGGAGAGGGAAGAGGGAGGGCCAACTGACACATCTGTCACTAATCACAGGGAAAGGCTCAGACCAAAACTCATTTCGGACCCAGAGCCCCTGGGCCTGTTTTGGGAAAGCTGACTAATCCTATAATCCTGCCCACCAGGCATTTTTTTTCTGCCTGGCTTCCAAGTGGGAGTGGGAGAGAACCCTGGGGGCAATTGTCCTGTTGAGGAATGTACTCTCTTAAAGGGGAAAAGCCATCTTAGGTTTTGTTCCTTGCACAGAGCTCTCTGGTTTAGGATTGTCAGCAGTTGTGCCCTGATGGCAGTGTCCACGCTCTGCAGAGGCCAGCCCTTGAAGCAGGGGCCAAGGAAAAGGCGCAGGATCCTTGCCTTCCCACTAGTCAGGGGACCAGGGCAGCCTTTCTCCGGCCTGCTGCTCAGACATGAGCTGAGACCAGCAGCTCAGCCCCACCAAGGAGCTGTTACAAATGCAGAATCTCAGCCCCTTCCAATCTGATGCATCACTTTCCTTGCTGGGCTGGGCATCTCCAGGAATGGGAATGAGCACAGCCCCACTCTCCAAGAACAGCCAACCTTTTCAATCCAGACAGCGTCCTCACTTTGTCCACATAAGCAGTGCTGTGGAGACCCCTGCTCAGGGCAGAAATCCTCAAGGCAGCATGTGCACACACATGCACAGGCACAAGCTTACTGCCCGTCTCCCTATGGTGACTTTGGGCACCAACCCAGCAATACACAATCAATACAAGTTAAGACCAGAACCAAGTCACAAAGGAGCCAAGTTCCAGGAAAGTTGTATGCAAACTAGATTTGTCCCTCTGATCATATTTTCCCTTTCTTTGAAATGACCATTTCAGAAATGTGTTTGCTTAGTGGTGGTTGGGGTGGGGCGGGGAAGTGGGTTGAGATGAAAATGTGTTTTACAAAATTACACTTGAAAAGAAAGGAATTATTTTCAGATGATATAGACAAACAAAAATACTAATCTCATCATTAGACCTCACCAGTACCACCAAGGGGCACCTCTGTTATAGTGAACCCCCAGGCTGTTCCCTGCTGTCCTGTGGCCTCTAGTGCAGTGTGTGAAAGAAGAGGCATCTCTAAGGGCCAACACGTCCCCTGTGAGTGTGTTGACACCTCCAGCCCATTGTGCCACAGGTCTCTTGCAGGCAGTGAGCAGAAGGGGGAGGCAAGCCAGCAATAAGTGTTCAGTGTCTCTTTCAAAAAGTGGCCTGAGACTTTGTTTACAAGAGGTTTGTTTGAGTCTCAGTGGAAGGAAAGGAAGAAGATAAAAATGGGTTTGAGATAATAGAAAGACCAAAAGAAAAAAAAAAAAACAATGCAAAGAAAGCAAGGTCCAGAGGGAAAATTTATTTTTGCAACAAGGATTCCAGACCTCTGGAGACTGTTTCCACTGAGCCAGTTAATCACCAAACGCGATTCACTGGGGGAGCCCAGGCTGGCCTTCCCGAGGGCCACCTGCTGGCTCGGGCTCTGGGTGTTGGGACTGGCACTGCAGCTCCGGGGAGGAGGGGTTAGACTGAGAGTGGAAGGAGGACAGGGTGGTGGTGGCCTGGAGACAGACCCTGCAGTTGGGCCTGTGAGACCAAAAGATCTCAACCTGGGCTCTGGGCATGGGCTTCGGGCACCCAGGACCCCTGCAGCTGTCTGCACCTTCACGTGGTTGGCACATATGCACACTTTGGTTGACAGTAATGCTGGAAGAGAATCTGCAGACTTCACAGCTTCTCGTGGGCTCCCCTGGTGTTTGAGACCAGCAGGAAGAGTCCAGTTGGGGTCAGGCTTGAATTAAGCTCCCTGAGATGTGAGGGGGGCAGTGGGGACCTTTTGCTTTAGGTGTGCCAGTGAATCTGTTTCCCAAGAAGAGGAAGCAGCTGCGGGTGACCAGACAGAGAAGTGGCACCATGAGAGCTGTCACTCTGGAGGTGGTAACTGGAGAGGCAAGGAGAAAAGGAGAAATGTTTTAGGGTGGCTTTGCTAGAGTCCATAGTTCAAAGATGGTCGACACTGGGTGTGCTTGTGGGGCAGGGAGAATCCTGAAAGCCTATCCTGGTCTCTGATACCCAGGCTGTTCTGGGTACAAAGTAAGCTCATCCACAAACAGGGAAGACACTCAGCACACGCATGACCACGCATGAGCACCTGCCATCCCCCTTCCTCGCCCAGCCCACCTAGACAGGCAGTGCTCTGCAGAAACCATCTGCCCACGCTGACTCTTTGAGGCTGTGCCTCTGCAGGAAGGGTCATGCCGAGGCCACTGTCTAGCCCGGCCTGAGTAGGCAGGGGCAGCCAGGCCCTTCTGAAGGGACAGCTGGGCCCAAATGTTCCTGGAGCTGGTTCCCAGAATTTTTCTTCATATCGTATTCTGAGGATTGGGGAATAGTCTCAAAGTGAAATTATTCCATCAGTGCTGCTTCATCTGTAGCTGCACCAGCTCCAAAGCACGTTGTGTCTGCTCGCAGTGGGGACAGGGAGGAGGGTGGTACGGGGCAGGGATCAGGTCATTGTTAAGCCATGGGACTGGGTGTTCACATCTCTTCCCCTTCACACCTCCCACTCCCCAAAAGACCCTGACCCCTAGAGTCCTGGCCCTGGAATGTCAGAGCACCTCTATCCCCGCCGTCAGGGTTATAGGAAAAAGTTGTAATTTGTGAGATCAAACCACATTAGCCCGGAAACTGGGTGATTACACTTGCCTTGAAAACTCAAAGTGAAATACGGCTGCTTGCATCCTGTTTGATTTCTCCAGTGTGAGCCAAGGGCAGTTTGCCCATAAGATTGTAAGACTTTGTGTTTCTTGGGGGTAGGGCCTGGGCCACATGCCCCTATAACAACCCTTCAGCTTTGGTGAAGCACTTGTATGTCAAGCACACCAGCTTGTGCAAAACAGCAACTTAATAAATGTGTGCTGGATAAAAGGATGGGAAGATGGGCAGAGGGACAGACCCGAGGCAAGCCTCCAGCAGGTTCTGCCATTTGAACTCTCCATTCCAGCCAGTCCAGAGGGAGGAAGCCTAAAGAGCGTGGAGCTGTCAGAAGGAAGCAGGTGGCCCTTGGGTAGGTGCCCCCCGGGGGAAGGAGAAAGAACAACTGTAAAACATCCATCGATAAATCAAAAGCCCAACGGCCTTAGAAACCCTCTCAGTTGGACCTGGCAGGAACTGGGTTGAAGTGTCCACTTGCTTAAAACCTGCCACAGGCTCCCATCCTCCCACCCAGCTTTCAAGATGCCCCGTCAAGCTGCTCTTGATAAATAAACCCGCCTTTGTGTGTGTGTGTCCTGGAGGAGAGAGAATGGGCTGGGGGAGGGGAGGAGGATCTGTTTGTCAAAATAGACCTCCTGAATGCTTTTAAGGGCCTTCAGTTTGGATGAGTAAATATTTTCCCTTTCAGATGAAAGGTGCAATCATCACCGTTTTTTAATTACTTTAATTAGAAAAGATTGCCTTAATCTTTTACTTATCTGTACTATTGTGGGAACTGCCAGAAAATGAAGTGCAGGGAAAACAGGTGGAGTTTGACCTTTGCTCTAAGCATCTTGAATTTCTTCTAGGCTGGTAATTAAAAAGAATCAGGGGAAGTTCCTTGCAGAATCTAGGAAACACAAACACACACAATTGTAGATACAAGGACGCGAGCTCTCACACACTCTCATACACATACACATAGACACACTCTCATGCATGCAAGTGCAATGAGTGGAAGGGAAAATGAACCCCAATGTGGCAGACCAGGAAGTTCTAACTTTGAGAGCAGTGTTCCTGCTCCCAGAGAGGTGGCTTAATGAGTTTCCCAGGGTGGCCTAAAATGATTAATTAAGCAGACAGCCCCTTACTCCCTCCCCAAACAATGGAAACCCAGTAACGGTCTATTTGGGGAGGGAGCAGGAGCTCCCCCGCACACACACACGAACTCCAGGGGCCGTTGGGGATGTGGTGTAAGACCTAGGAGCCCCAGATAAGGGACAACGGCAACGGCCTATAACGGCCACCAAGGCTCCCCCTGCCCAATCCCTGGCTGGCAGAGCTGGGCCTGATGAACAGCCCCGTCTGCTTCTGGCCTCTGGCCTCCTGCCTTATGTTTGGGCACTGCCCAGGCCAAAGGGGACTCTTGGCAAAATGGTAAATAGTTGTCTCTGGCCTCTTTCCCCCTTGGGGGTTCTCCCCCTGTCCCTTTCTACTGTACCCCAGTTCTGGGCTCGTAGTTGGATGCTAGGAAGGGATTCTGGAGGCTGCCTGGGTGTCCAGACCCACAGGCATGGGGCAGGAGGGGAAGGGGAAGAGGAGAGGGGAGGGGGCTCATCTGGAGCTTCCCTTGCAAATCAGCCATGTGGTGGGAGGGGCGGGGGTACTTGCTCTGTCTTTCAGAGCTGTCAGGGATCCCCAGAGTGCAGCATTAACCATTGACTGATTCAACAAACATGTATCGAGCACTTCTGGTGTTCAAGATGCAATGGTGAGCAACGGTATAAAACACAGACTAGCAGGCCGCAGCCGTGGGATTCCTGATTTTGTTGCCCTAAGAGGGTCCTAGGGTCCACGTGATTCTCGTGCACAAGCAGGTCTCAGTGCTCGGGCGTCCAGACGTACCTCAGGTTTCTGCATCTGTGACCTGGACCAGAGAGTCCCCTTCTAGAGCCCTATGGCTCTTTCTCTTTGAAGGTGCCACAGGATTCCGCTGGGTGCTGAATGTTGGGTCCTCTTTTCCACAGACAAGAGCATGGCCGTCCTTCTCAGTCGTATCCCCCAAGGACTGGAACAGGGGCAGGGCAAAGGCTTCTCTGGCATAAGGAACACCCAGCTAGGGGGTTGAAATCCATCCTGGGCCTTGTAAACAGGCCGTGCAAAGGGGATAGGAGCCCCTCCAGCCCCGAGAGGCAGAGGACACAAAGATGGGGAGTGGGCGGGGCCAGGAACCATATTTTCTTTCCTAAAATGCCCTGGGTGCTTGGGTTGGATGTCCAGCATGGCGTTTATAGCATTTGCAGCCACATCCACGGCTGTGACTGTGTCTATCTGTACGTTTGTCATTCTCCACAGGTGTCTGTCTGTGTGCTCGCATGTGCTACCTGAAGGTCCGATCACATCTGTGGGTATAGGTCTCTCTGTCTGTTGGAGGTCCTCTGAGAAAAATGGCTCTGGCTTCCACTTGTGTGAGCTCTTCCATCTCAAACATGGCTAAAATAAACCTTGCCGAAAAAGCTTTAACAACAATTTTCTTTCTGTGCCTGGCATGGGCCATAACACCAGTGGCTCTCCATGGTCAATTAAGAAGCTTGGGAAAACACTGCTTGTAATTAAAAGTCTAGAAGGGCCTCAATTAGGGTAGTGTTTGCCCTGCCAGGCCCGTTCCCAAACCCCGCTCGGCAGCATTCCACTCCTGGCTGGAAAAAGACTTTGATTCGCACCAAATGTTCAGGGGCCATGCTGGACTGGGCCCTGGCACTGCCTCCCACCACACAGGTGGGTCTGCGCCCCCAGGCCCGCCTCCCGAGACTTTGCTGGACAAGGCTCGCGTGAAGCGGGTCCTGGATCTCCCCACCTCCTGACTTCCTACCCTGTCTGTAATCCTCCCGCTTTGGGAGATGCAGACCCAGTCCACCCTGTTATGGGTGTCAGCGCTCATTCCAAGAATTAAAGTCTATGAGTCAGGCATATATGAGGATGAGGCAGCTGTGGTCAGCCTAGAGAGATGGTGGTGCTGAGGTGTAGTGAAGACACCCAGTGCCCCTTCTTACTCTACAGAGGCCGCTCCCCTAGGAGCAGGAGCCTGGCCTCGAGCTACAGCCACCTCAGGAAATGCAGCCAAAGGGCTGCAGACAGGACCAGGACCAGAGCACACAGAGCCTGACCGGGAGGGTCGGGAAATAGCACAAACCTCTGACCTCTTGAATCTCTATGGATTCAGACAAGGAGCTAACTGGGACCTGGCCCGGGGTGTCGTGTTTGCCCCCTCCTGTTGATGGGAGTGGGGAAACCAATGGTAGAAACACTGGGGCTAAGGATGTTGTCCTTCTTGGGTGAGGGCTTGGGTGGGTAGGAAAGAGAAGTGCTGCGTCAGCTCAGGAACAAGCTGCTTTTCCCTCCCAGGACATACTCATGCGCACACGCACGTGAATGCACGCGCGCGCACACACACACACACACACACACACGCACACGCACACACCCTGGGCACGAGTGGGGCCCTTGGTGTCCCAGATCACAGTCACCCCCCACACAAACTCACATTTCTACCCCAGCTTGTGCTGACACTCATTCACAGCCATGGACACGGCCACAGTCGGACACATAGACAGACACTGGAACAGAGGCTGGCAGGTCCCATGGGAGACCAGGCTACATTCTGGGGTTCTCAAGTCCTCGGCAGTCCCTATCCCCTCTTGCAAGAACAGAGGCAGACAAGAGATTGGGCAAAATCACTGTGCAGGCAGATAGTCTGTGATGCAATGCCAAGGTCAGGTCCTCAACCCCGCTGGCCACGCCCTGGGGGAGTGGGATGGGAGAGTTTGGGGAAACCTTACAGAGGCCGCCTTATTTACCCCAGCCCTGCTGATGCCCTGAAGAGATGTCCTTGCCCCAGCTGCAGGGGCATGGCAGGGGAACGGCAGGGGAAGGGTTACAGGCTAACCAAAAAAAACAATTACTAACGGGAAAGGCAGCACATTCCAGCCCGGCTTAGCAGGCCCGCCAGGGCCCGTGGGTGGTTCTTGGATTATGCATTTCCTTGAAAACAAAAAGGGAAGTTCAGGGCAGTTCAGCTGTGCCCTGAATCTCACTCTAGGGCCTTTGTCTCCTCACAGCCCCCTCACAGAGTGCCAGAGCACACACACGATACCACTGTCCCAGCCAAATGTCCACTGGGAAAGTGAGAACATTGATACCACTGAGAGCCTGTGAGAAAAGTAGGAGGCGACTGGAAAGAAAGATTAAACAAAGAAACGGGAAAGGAGAGGGAATGGGGACCCTGGAGAACTCTCCTTGCCCAGAAGCCCCCATTCTGTGGGTAAGGTTGTAGAAATGATTATGGATTCACTCAGCAGCCTCTGCTCCGTCCCAGGCACAGTGCCAGGCACTTGAGTGACCCTTAAGGGGTTCACTGTCTAAAAGCCATGGTCTCTCCATGTACCTCTTCATGGTGTCCTCTATCCAGTTGTGTCTCAGGTCTCAGCTTCTTGTCCGTCTATGAAAACCTGGCCTCCTGAAGGGTTCTGATTATTGTATTCACACTGAGAAGTGAGTGGCTTATGACTGAAAGGAGACCCTCCCAGGTGTATTTACTTTTTAAGGAGGATGAAGATGATGGTGCCTCCCTGTAGAGAAACAGGAGGTGGCAACTGTCTTGCCACAAACACAGGGACAGAGTTAAATGACCCCCGAGGCTCACTGGACACGTTCTTCTCCCTTAGCCCTCACCAAAGCCCTATGAGCAGGCAGCAGAAGTATTTTGTTCCCTGCCATAAATGGGGAAACTGAGGCTCCAAGAGAGATCAAGGGTCTCATTCAAACCACTGCACAGGCTGCCTCCTCCCTAGGTGTCCCTCTCCTCAGCTCTCTGAATGGCTTGCTCATTCCCGTGTTTAAGGTCTCAGCTTTAACACTGTCCCTCCGAGAGGGCCTGTCTCCCACCTGCCTACAGCCTTCTGCTCCACATCACCTCTCTGCTCCTCTCCCTCCAGGCACATGCTGATTTTGTACGTGTGTATTTGAGGTCTGTCTTCTTTACCAGACTTCAACTCCTGGAGGGGTGGGCTTGAATCTGTTTTGTTTGCTGTATATATCTTAGCAACCAGGATGGTGCCAAACACACAGTAGGTGCTCAATGTCTGTGGAGTGAATAAAGAAATGAGTAGTTAATAGCTTGGGTATGTGGAACCAAGTCAACTTCCAGATCTCCATTAAGATTTGTGTTTATTTTCCATCTTTCTTCCACACAGAGGTCAGCAAGATGATCAGAGCCTCTTCATTCCAGCCCTGGGCTGTATCTAAAACAGCTTAAACTTTAAAAAAAAAAAAAAATCAGATCCCATAACCAGAGGCCACATGTACTTCTGCGAGGACCAGACACCTGGCACAGGGAGTGTTGCAGAGGCCTGTTATGTGATGCGACCTCATCCAGAGGAGGTCCAGAGGGGGCTGGCCAGCCCATGCATTCCTTTTGGACATGCTCATTCACTCAACATTTCCACAGAGGTTTACAAGGAGCTGAGGTTCTTAGACATGGCACCTGCCCTCAGAATGCACCTAGACTTTTCAGAAAGACAACCAAAGAATGAGACTGGTGAGTTATGTTCAGACCCAGCATAAAGCGAGATGCCCTGGGAGCCATAGCTCTGCTGGGGAGGTCGGGTGTGAACTAACAGAGGGACTGACCAGGGTGGGTGTTCCAGGCACAGGCTACAGCATGAGTATAAGCACAGAGGTGAGGGAGCACTTCGTGGGCCTCAGACATGCAAGGAGTTCCCTGGGCCTGGATCAGAAGGTTCAGGCAGGAGAGAAGCCAGAGAAAGGGCTGGAGAAGGGACAGACCAAGTCATCTAGGGCAAGGTCCACTGACTCAAGAAGCCATTGGGGTAGGCAGTGGGGAATTCACCAGGTCTTTTAAGAGAAGAAAGATTTTAGCAGCTTTGCTTTTTAAAAAGTAATTGTGAAACAGAGCTGATGGGAGGTAAAACTGGACAAGTTAAGAGACTCACTATTCCCCAATTGAACACTGATGGCTTTAACTTGGGGGGTGGAAGTGAGGGGACCTATGTGAGACATTTAGGAGCAAGAGGGAGAAGCGTATGGTGAAATGACACGAGAGAACAAGGGCAAGGGTGTTGTCAGGGATGAACCCTGGGATCTTGTCTGCTCAGCTGAGTAGAGAGGGTGGGCAGGAGTCCAGAGGGAGAGAATGGTGTGTCAACCTTGGCCACAGATCTGGCTGGCTATTTGGGATGTGGGTCTGGAGGGGAAGGTGCTGGGCTGGAACTCTGGAGTTATCTGAACCCAGACATTGGTGCTGTTCAGAGAGAAGATGAGGCAGAGAGATTGAGCTGAGTGAGAAAAGAGGGCCAAAAACAGAAGTGCCCCTTCATTTCTCAGCTAAATCAGATCTTAGCATCTTCAAAGTCCATTTCATGTCTTCTCACCCCATCCTATGTGTGAGAGTGAGCACTCAGCAAAGACTGGAGGTTGGGGAGGACTTGCATCCAGCCTGAAGGGAGGTAAATGGGGATGAGTGGAAAGCCTCGACTGGGGAGCAAGTGTTCAGAGCAGGATGAGGGGCGATGAGGAGCTGTGCTCCAGAACTGTAGGTGTCTCTCTAGCCAGCCCTAGTTAAGGCTCAGTGGCCCATGGGAGTCCTGGGAACAAGGACCAGATGCTTAGAATGACCTCCCTTTTTTGGGGAGGATATAGAGAGAACAGATCCCGGCCCACTTTGCCGTGGTATTCAGATGTTATGTGCATAGCCCAGGGCCTGTCTGATCCACATGGAGTCTCCAAGGGCTGAGCACTCAGGTGACAGGGAGAAGTGCATGCCCGAAAATAGGAACCTTGAGCTGGGCATCGTTTTCCACTCTTTTCTTTCTGCTGTGTTGTGAGACTTTTACTTCCCTTCTCATTTTATTCTTTTCATTTCATAGGCTGCACACTAGCTTGTCTCAGCCAAGATGGCCCTAGTCTTCAGGAATCTGTCGCTAGGCCTCAGCCCCTTTCCCTGAGTCACTTCACAGAGGTCAGGCTAGGCCTTGGGACCCCAGCTTGCTCCCTGCTCTCTCTCTACCCATTCCCCAGTGCATTCCTACTTCTTACCTGATCTCTCCACTCCAGCCAGGCTCCCTGAAGAAGACCCAGAGGACAGGCCAGCAGACATGGCCAGTTTATCTCCCTTTGCTCCTCTAATAATGGCGACATTGCCAGTGGCCAGCTGCTAGTGGTCCACTCTGTCCCACAGGCCTGTGCCCAGCCAATCTCAGGTATCAAGATGGCTCCATCCCCTTTGGGACCCTTGCCCATCCCCGCCCATCTCTCCTTCATTTCTGCTTCTGGTATTCCTTCCCCTTCCCTGCCTTAGCCCGGGTGTATATGCGTGTGTGTGTGTGTGTGTGTGTGTGTGTGTGTGTGTGTGTGTGTGTGTGTGTGTTATATGTGTCTGTGTATATGTGTTTAGGGGGTGGGGTGGGTGACCCAAACCTCAGTTCTGGCCAGTGAGACCTGCCTGTTGAGGTGGAAATCATTGGGATAATTAACAAGTCTTCTTATCTGTGCTGGTGAAGGGTGGAGAGGTAGAGGAAGCCAACACGCAGCCTGTTTAATGGGCCAGTGAGGCCCCCAGAGAAAGGATGGTGTCCCCCAAGCCATTCTTAGGGCCAGAACAGAGAACTAGCCCCTTGTCCTTCAGAGACATCACAAGGCCAGGAACCCAGCATGTTCCTGTGGGCAAGAGAAATGGAGGTTCAAGGGCTCCAAGGAGGAGAGCTAACTCTCAGTTCATAAATGGATCTAGCCAGGGAGGTGGGGTGCCCACGGGATGCCCCTAGGGGCCTTCAGAGTTACAACCATTCCTTCTAGGGCATTGATCTCTCACCTTGCCCTAAACACAGCTCACCCAGAACTCCCTTGGGCAACAAGTTTGGGGGACCATGAAGGGCCTAAACCACAGAGGCTGGAAGGGCTGGAGGCAGGCGACCAGCTGGCTCCCAGCAGTTCCTCTGGAGCCACTCTGTCCTCAGCCCAGGCCTCCAGGTGTGCTGAACTCCAAGGTTCAGCAGCAGAAGTCAAGAGCAGGAGCTCCCCACTCTCAGCCAGAGGTGGAATTGAGCACAGGCGAGGCCCTGCATAGCTGACGTCAACTTTAAAACCTCTTCGTCACCAGATTGGCACTGAAGTCCTGTGGGCTCTGCCACCCACCACCCCAAGCAGGATTTTGTGCTGGGGCAGAAGGAAGGGTGGGTACAGTAAATTATTGTTGGTTTGGACTGAGATAAGCTGAATTGACGTGTATGAGAGCTTTTCCTCTGTCCCTACTGATATGTACGCCTTTATTCTCCCTGCTTTAGGCCTCAGTTTCCTTCTCTATAAAAATAAAGATTTGAGATGAGAGCTGTGGTTTTCAAATTATGCTCTCTGAGCCCAAACATTCTATGGGGGGAAATCCAGGCCATAGGAGCTCTGGTCTTATCAGTTATACATGGGCTTCATTCCTAAGATGTCATTTGCAGAATGAGCCCATAGCTGAGAAACATTCGGTCACCTCAGAGCTAGGTGATGCTTGTGTCCATCTGGCTTGACTCACATTCACTGCAGGAGGGGAGAGATGACAGATCCAGGAAAGACGAACTTAGTTTGAGTCCAGTATTGGACACAAATACATATGCCTAGCACACAGCAGGATAAGGCTGGGCAGTGGGCTCAGGAGGGTCTGGCAGACCCAGATGAGAATGGGCACCCTCATGGGCATGCTCACTCATATATGCCTATGTGCCGTGACTGCATGCACCCACGTGCACACAGATACACACATGCAGCTGCCCCCTGTAGCCCTGCCTACATGAGAGGCTCCAGCTAGAGGAATTTCCTTATGTCTCCTTCTGAGCCCTGCCCCACTCCCACTTACTTCTAATTTGGGCTCTTCAGGTTGACCTAGCAGAGCTCTGTCTGGAGATGAAGAAAATGTCTCTATCTGTTTTTCAAATATTTGGGGCTTGCTAAAGACCAAAACTTTTTTTAAAGTGTGTGTAATTTGAGGGCAATTTGATCCATATGTTTTTGATTCTCTTGCACTTAAATCATCAAAATATTGATTTTTAAGAGCCATTTGATGTCTAAGAAACCTTTTTAATAAGCTTTTAAAGCTCTTTAAACCCAGAGCCTGGAGCCGGTGCCAGGGCCCAGGCTGGCCGCTGGCTGGCCGCACCCCTTCCCCAGGTCACGATTACTTGGAGCCTTGGAGCCGAGCCTCACTCCCCTCTGCAGGCCTCAGGTCTGCCTGGCCTCCCTGCCTCCCCGCCTCCCCCAGAGCTACCCAGGGCTCCCAATTACAGTTTCTTGCTATCCTGACAAAAGGGCTCATTCCTACCTTTCTTTTCACGGACCTCTCTTTGCTTCCTTAAGGCACCCTCAAGACACAAATGAAGAGGAGAAAATAGGATTTTCAATTTTTAAAGACTGCATAATATTTTGTTGTATAAATATGCTATGATTTATGTAACTAATCCCTATTGATGGCCATTTCAGTCATTTCCCATTGTACACCTTCATGCAAGTTGCTTATTGTTTCCTTTGGCTATGTTTCTAGAAAAGAAAATACTGGGTCAAAGGACATGCACACCTTGATGCTTTTACACAGGCTGCCATATCATTTTTCTGAAAGATTGTACTTATACTTCCATAGGTCCCCCCTCCTGAACTCTTGAGAGGAACTCTAATTATTTTTATTCAAACAATGCCATACCACCTGAGCACACAGAAGCTCTCTCACATGGCAGTTTAAAGTAGGGGCTGGAACCAGAATGTCTGAATTTGTATCCCAGTTCTGTATTTTACGAATTGGGAAAGTTACTTATTCTGACTGTGCCTACTTTCCCTTCTATAATTGGCGAATGATAATGGTACCTACCATATTTGTTTATTATGGAGATTAAATGAGATCATCTATATAAACTTAAATTACTTAGAATAGCAACTAGTGCATATTTGGTGTTCAATAAATGTGGCTAATATTATTATCCTTTATGCTATTTCTTCAACCTCAACACTCTTCTCTTTCTCTTCCTCTCTTTATCTGACCACCTCCTGCTCACATGTCAAGTCTCTGCTCATACACCAAGTCTCTGTGCAAATGCCACACCCCATGTCATGTGTCCCCTCAGCATCCACCTTGATGATGCACTCTCTTCCCTGGTCATTATTTGTATTTACATTAGCATCTATCTTCCCCACCCCTACCAGGCTATCAGCTTCAGGAGGGCAGAGTCAGGATTTATCTGATTCCCAGAGCCTCATACAGAGCCTTGCAGGTTGCAGACACTCAATAAATATTTGTTGACCTGAACTAAACTGTAATCAAATGGCCCACATTGGTTAGGGATGATTTTGACTATTTCCGAAAAATTCTATTAATCTACAAATGATAGAGATCTGCCACTTAGAAATAATCAAAAGACTGTTCTGAGACTCAAAAGGCAAGTCCCCAGGATGGAACTCAAAATGTTTAAAAAGATAATAGTATCACTGAAGGCTCCTCCATGGACAGTCTGGGTGGATGAACTTGTCCTGGCTAAAAAGTCTGGGTGTGATCAACCACTGGTGTTGCCAGTCCTGTGAGCCAAAGCTCATCTCAATATTTATCTCTGATTTGTTCTTTCACTTCCAGATACTTCTTCCTGTTCTATCAACTGGTGAAAGACTGTGCCTCCCACACTCGTTGCTCTGTGCTAGACCAGGTGCAAGTGAGGGATAAAGGATATTCTGATCCTCTCCAGACACTGAACCTTGGAGAACAACTATGATCCCAAAGATGGATGAGAAGTGCCTTCCTGGTGCTTCTATTGCTCCTTCTGGAAAAGCCCATTGCTAGACACCTTGCCATCACAGGGGCCATCCATGAATTAAATGACGTTGTTGTTATTTGTGTTATTTGGGTCCTCCAGAAGCTCACCAGGGTCTGGAGGCCCTGGAAGAAGGCTCCAGGCAAAGTCTGAATTCCAGGAGATCAGAGAGAAAAGGCCCCTGAGTTTTCTCCTTCCTGCCCCTACTGCCTTCACCCCATACTCACAAAGTAACCCAGTTCTGCCAAAATCAGTCCTATATTAATTCAAATTGAATCAATTCCATCCCAATGATTCTGGTATGGTATAAACCAGAGTCCAGGTTGCTGGACAGATAGATGTAAAATAAATTATTCCTGAGGTACAACATAAGAAGTGTTCTTTGGAGATCAGAGTAATTCCCACTCCAGCACAAACCAATTCTTCATGCTTTGCTCTATTGTCACACTTTCTGTCCTTATAGGTCATTGTGGAAGAGACTACGTACAATCCCTATCATAACTTAATAGTTCACATGTGTTTGTGCATGTGTGCATGCTCGTGTGTGTGTGTGTGTGTGTGTGTGTGTGTGTGTGCTTCCATGTGTGTATATTTCTATGTACAAGTTCTTGGAGTATAAAGATAATACGGTGAGTTTCCTCTGACTCTTCCACAGATCTCACACCGAGCTCAGTACAAAGCTGCTCTTCAATAAATTCAGGAATGAATGAATGAATGAATGAATGAATGAAAACCCCTAAACTCCTATTCCCAGGATCTGGGAAGAGGGCTAGACTAGGAGTCAGAGTTCTGCATCCGAAATGTTAAGGGTCCCATGTGATGTGGGCAGGGCTTGCTCCCTTAGTACTTGTGCCAACCAGCAAAGGGTTGAACTGGCTGACCTCTCTAGTTTTTCCTGGCTCTGAAGACACAGTGTAGCCTCCCACCCCCAACAGGCCTGTTCTCAGCTGCCAGCCCCCCTCAGTCGCTCCAGATGCAGAATTCATCAGACAAATGAGGGCCCCCATCCAGCTCGGGGAGGGCCTTTTGCTCCCATACCTCACGGGGATCAAGGCTGTTTTGTCTAGATTCTCCAGGAACAGAGAAAAAGCACAGAGGCTTTTGCTAAAGCCCGGTGGACAGGTCTCTCAGAGGACAGGGATTAAGTTTGTCTCAGTTGGTCTCCCCTCTAGTCAACTCTCCCGTCTGGGAACCAGCTTCAGACTCTCTAGGGTTTAGCCTCCCTCATGTGTTTCTATTCTCCTAGCATTACCCTTACGCCTTTTTCAGCAGTCCCTGTGGAGTGACTTCGCAAAGCAGAGTGGATCCCAAAAGAACAAAGCAGATTTTGGTCCAGGCTGGTTCTAAAGGAATCCCCTCTTCCTTCAACAATCCCAGCTTGGGAAGGAAAAGAGACTCTCCCGACTTTTCAGCCCGGGCACCTCTTCCAGACTCTCACTCCACACCCAGAAGACCATCTCTACCGGTAAAAAGTCAGACAATCTCGAAGGGCCCCAGCTTCCCTTAGCCCCCGCCCAGGACCCTTCAGGCTCTGACCTAGCTGTTGGTGATGGGTTTGTGAGTTGACTCCCACAGGATAATCTGGATTTGGAGGGTCACACAGGGGTTAGCAAGTCTGGGAGGACTTGCCTAACTCCACATAGAAAAGGGGGGCAGAGGGTCTCTGTCTCTGAGTGACACTTCTGTCTCAGAGTAGCCTGTTTGTCCAGGGAGAGAGGCCTAATGCCTTTCAAAAGGATCTTACTGTTCCCACCCCAGAAATCAGCTTTGAGCTGTAAGATGCCTTTTCTATGACACCACAGTGAGGGACTGTGAGCTTTATGTAAAGAGTGGATAATCGGTGGGGCAGAGCTGGCCAAACTAGTGAGGAAAGCCAAACACTGCCCGTGCTTCCAGGAAACACCTCTATAAGCTACATGAGGGCAGCACCGCATCTGTTTTGCACACTGCTATATTCCTGTCACTTAGCATAGGGTTTAATTCATAACAGGTTTCAAAAAAGGTAGTTGAATCAATAAGTGAATTAATTAACTAATTAATTAAAGTATGCATGCTGGGTCTCTGCTAGAATTCAAATACCTCTTTTCCAAAGAAAATTCAATTTTTTTCCCCCAAAGAATATCTAATGTGAATTTTTTCAGACGATTCAATACCTTACTAAAATGTGTAAGGTATTGACACAGAGCCAATGTTGCTTCTGTGAAAAGCCTCACCCCAAAGTAACGTATGATGACGTGGGAAACTGAGTTTTACTGACCGTCTGCAATGGGGTGAAACCCTACCCAGAGAATCCCGAAATGATGTCTTATTAGAAGAAAGGGGGCCACGGTTTGTATTGAAGAAGGTGGATATCAGAAGTGGAACCAGTATTTGGACTAATTATTTTCTTATGGTAAAGGTTGATTAAAGTGAGGTAGGGTGATGAGTGAAAAACAAAGTGTTATGGGAGTCACAAATACTCTGTGACAGTAATTGCACTATTGATGGAGGGCAGAGAGAAGTCTGGCTCTCTCATCCTCCAGACCATACCCTTTAGGACCATTCTCTGGCCAAATCAAAAAGTCAGCCACGAAAGCAGCCTGTGCATCACTCAGGATTCTAGGTGAAATTACCTTCTCATAAACAACAGTTTGAAGTTGGACTAATCTAGCATCCCAGTTCCATTTGTCAAGTAATGTGTTTTTGAATCATAGTAGTACTATGTAGTAGTACATACGTAGTAGTACCTGTGCATCCAAAGTCAAGATTCTGGACAGTCTACTCTTGGCAACCACTATACACGTGAAGATGAAAAGTAGGGTAATGCTTAAGCTTTATGTAATCTCACATTTCTGAACCCAGGTTAAAAATCATGTCCTAGAGTCTATTTTGGTTTACCTTAGAGAGAAAGGTGGCTATCTCTTTCAGTTTCAAACTATATTGTTATACCTTGTCTGTAATATTTACCCATGTGCAACACAAAATGTTGGCAAAGGCAGATAACTCCCTGACTAACTAATAAAAAAATCTAAAGCTATTTCACTGTCCATGTCCAATTGAGCCAAAGAGTTTAGATTTGTCCAATGAACCTCAAAAAGCTGTGAAAGATTATTTATAATGTCAGCTAAGGTTAATAATACATTTCTGTCATCCCTTTCCAATGTACAGTCCTCATTATAGAAATTACCATTTGGATGGTGCACATAAAAAAGTGAATCAGTGTTTCCTCCAGGTAATTTTCTAGAATAGCCTCTGCGGCTTTATTTTGTCAGTCCCTGGAGGCATGCTTCAGTGAGACATGTTTCATGGAGGGTGTTGAGATCTTAAATACCTAAACATTTCTAACAAGTCAAGGCTTGATTTCCACACTAAAGAAAAGTCCCCTCGTGGGTCATAGACTGTATTGTGAGTACAGGTGCTTAATGATAGAGTTGGAAAATCTCTTGACATCGCCCTTAGGGAGAACAACAGCAACAATAACAAAAAACATGACAATGACCAGAAATTTTTTCTCAATAAGACTTTTGTTATGGAGCAGCCGCTATGGAAACCAGTAATGCAAACTAGTAATGGAAATCATTACTGCAAAATAGGCAAAAATGAATGCAGGAGTACTAAACAAAGGGGATATGTTAACTTGTGGCTCTAGGCATCTAGACAGTCTTGAAGATTCGGAAGAATAAACTGTCTGCTTCATGCTGTCATCTGCTTAAGATGAAGGTCTCAGGTTAAGAGTCTCCATCTGAAGATCTTCTGCTTCTGCAGGATTATTCAGAGTCTTCACTGGGAGGTTTCTGTTTGGGATGGCCTTCCAGCTGTCAAAGATGATTTGTGTTTCTTGAATTGGGAAGCATAGATCCAAAAGTCAAATCCATAGAGTTTTACTGCTGTATTAGGTATTAGCAATTACTGATAAAGTGTTTTTCCATCAAGTTTCAAGGGCTGCCTTTCTGAGATGTCTCTTCCAGAAAATCAAGTTTTAGGTTGTTCAGGGATGAATCAAAAGGATTTAATAACAAAACTGGCATATTATATGGATTCCTTGCAGCATCTGTCCATTGCTGCTCCTAGCAGGGCAGAGTCTAGGATTAGAGGTGATATTCCTAGGTGCTTAGGTATTCTTGTTACCAACTTATGAGGAGACAGTTGATGTATTCTCAAAGGAGTTATATTATTGTCAATAAGACCAAAGGCAGGACTTTGGACCAGGGAAATTCAAGTGTTTGTGAAAACTGAGGTAAGTTGGGTTTGAAAATTCCATTCATCTTTTCTACTTTACCTGAAGATTAGGGATGGTATGAACAAAGGAAATTTTGAGTAAGCAGTAATATCTCAAAGAGCATTTTAATGATCTTCTCAGTAAAATACCCATCACTAGAGCAGTAGATTAGGACAACCCCCCAACACCCCCCCCCAGTAGAAAACAAATAAAATAGCTTGTTTTGATTCTCTTCAATAAGGAAAGACTTCAACAATTATGAAACACACACACACACACACACACACACACACACACACAAGCCAACAACAAAGAAAAACAAAAACAGCAGAACATATTCATTTTCCAGCACAGAAATATTTGTATAACATTTGTTTGGAGATTTTGAAATGGGCTTTGGGGTTTTGATTCTCATGCATGTCCTACCCTTATTATTTTGCCAAGATTATGTTATTGGCAGGTGAGGTATGCACTGGAGTAGAATTCTGTAAACTACAACCCAAAGGCCAATTCTTGCCTATAAACTCTTTTTGCAAATGAAGTTTGACTGGAACATAGTCCTGCCCACTTGTTTACAGACTATTGCAACTTTTGCACCCCAAAAGCAGAGTTGAGGAGTTGCAACAGAGACTGTGTTGTCCAGAGAGCCTAAAACGTTGATTATCTGGCCCTTTACAGAAAAAGTTTGTTGATACCCAGTCTAAGGCACCACTGAGATGAGCCATTTGGTCATATTGGAAGTTCCCAGACTGTTCTTGGTGGAGTTACACCCTGTAGTAAAATATGCACAAGAATTTGGGTTATAACAAGAATCCTACAGAGTGGGCTTCCAGCCTTGGGGAGAGATAGACTTGGACTGAGCTGATCCGATGGAGGTTGATTGTGCCCCTTTTATGCCTCCTGTCTGGGGCTCCCAATCAGATGATGCCTGTCTCTAACTGTGCTCCTCAGCAAAAGGGTATTGGAGATTTTTTTCTTCCAAATCAACTGTCCAGGACACAAAGTCAAGATGAAAGGAAAAAGAACTTGTAACACTTTCAGATGGTGATATAAGATAAAGTTCCTCCTTTGAAGGCCACCAGCCAAGCCAGACCTTAAGCTTGATGGTCCTTGGGGCTAGTTTTAGCTATAGACTTATTGGTATTCATCTTATTGACCCTGTAAGCATTTTCTCCCTTATAGACAAAGTTCATGACAAAACAGGACAAGACAAAGGTGAGATTAGATGAATAACATCTAAATTGAAGAAAGCCCCTGCTCAGAAAAAGCTGTTATAATAGAAGTAAAAATGACTTTTATTGACTTAGGGTAGCAAGGCACACACTAAAATAACAACTTTTAAGTAATTCTTGTCAGAAGAAATGAATGCATTGTATTTTTTTCTTCTGTGTGGGGCTCAGAAGTTGTTAGGGCAGGGTATCAGAACAAGACAAGCACTTAGACTAACTACTTTTTTAAGGTGAGGATCAATGTATGAGAGGCAAGGTTCTAAGCACAAAAAGGAAGTCTTATGTACATCACAAGTTATTTCACCTTTGTTACACAACTAATGGGACACTTTTTCTGGTTCTCCCTCTCCAATCATTCTATAGTGATAGTGGCTGTCACTTGGGCCAGGCACTGTAGACAATTTATCTCTGTGTTCCCCCATGCCAGACACTATTCATATTTCATTTCACTTAAATCTCACAACAACACTGTCAAGTTGTCATTATTCTTCTTTCCATTTGACAGAAGTGGAAATCGAGACACTTGCCCGAAACGTGTCAGCTTGTAAGTGCTCAAGCCAAAGCTAGCTCTTTACCTGCATCAGCACCTCACTGCCTCTTCCATAAACACTGAAGCCCTCATCTCCAGACTCCCCTCTACTTTGTCCTCCAGTAGCAGAAATGCACCTCCCAAACCTTCTCACACCCAGCAGTTACACACTTTCATACTTAGAAGGCCTCTACCCATTTCTCTCTCTCCTTGCTCAAAGTTAAAAAAGAAAGCCATGGAAGTGACTGATAATCATATTAAAGGGTATTCAATTTCATTAGTGAAGCAGGAAATACAAATGAAAATCAAACCATAATGAGATGCCATTACACACCCACCAGACAGAATAGCTCAAATTAAAAGCACTGATAATACCAAGTGTTGCCAAGAACATAGAGCAACTGGAACTTACATAATGCTGGGAATACAAATTGGTATAGCCACTTCAGACACTGTTTAGCAGTGGCTGCTAAATCTAAATATGCATCTTCCCAGATGAATATCCAACAGATTTGGTACATGTTTAAAATACTCATAGTAGCACTGTTTGTGATAGCTAAAAACTAGAAATTGCCCCCAAATACTCATTAACAGTAAGATAGGTAAACTGCACTATATTTAGAAAATGCATTACTCTACAGCAATTAGAAAGAATGAACTACAACTCACAGAACAACATAAATAAATCTCAGACATAATATTGAATAAAGAATCCACACACAAGAGTATATACTGCATTGTTTCATTTCTAGGAAGTACCAAAACAGCCCAAGCTGTTTTACCCTTGGTGGGGGTTGCAGGGTACATAAAGGCTGGAAGGGGGCAAGATGGGGGTTTCTGGGGGTACTGATAATGTTCTATTTCTTAATCTGGGTGCTAAACACAGGTATGTTCCCTTTAGGAAAATTAATTGAGTTGTACTCTAACAATTTGTACATTATTCTGAATACATATTATACTTAAAAATAAAAGTTAAAAAAAGAAAAAGGCTAATATCTCCTTTGTCCATCCTACCTCATCCATCTCTAGCCAATAAAATGTATTTTCAAGGGGAATGTGAGCTACAAATCTAGAGAATCTGTATCTAAAATGCCACACACATCTGTCCCTAGGAAGGAGCTTCCTAGCATCTGACTACCCTATCCGCCTCGCTCATACTCCGCAGTGCACACCTTTGTCTGGTACCCTGACGGTGGTTGGCTAGAGGTAATGGGGTTTTAGAATCAGACCCTGCTACTTATCTAATGTAGGGCATTAAACAAGTCACTTTATCTCTCCAAATCCCTATTCCCTGTTCTTGAAACAAATCGGTAGCACACACCATTTGCAATCCACCCAAAAGTCATTCCTTCCCATCTCTTTGCTTTTTGCTATAGCTGAGTGCATCAGCTGTGTGACTTCTCAGTTTCTCCAGATGCTAGATCAAGGGCTCCTCACCCTTCAAAATGTAAAAGACGGGAGAGCAGAAGCATGAGACGGCACGTGTGTTCTTAGTGACATTGTCGTGCCAACTCTGAATGATTGCGGAGAGAGAGAGGCCGTGGGTGGCCTCTCCTGAGGGACTTGAGGGGTGTGGCTCCTCAATGCCCCCATTAGGACTGAGAGATGAGAGAGCTTTCTCCAGGCTGCCGGGCAAGTTCTTGGAGAGGATAAGGAATCAGCCATATTGGATCAAACTGTGAGTTATTCAGAAGAGCCTTTTTCTGTCATTTTTGACAAGTACTTGTTGAGTATTCATGAATGCCAGGTGCCATGCCGTGTGCTGGTGAAACAGTGATCGGCAAAACAAATAGGACCCCTGCCTATCAGATGGCACAGTGGTTCAAGGGAACTTGGGTGCTGTCAACTCTCTAAATCACCATGAGCATATTCTCAACTCTGTATTTTGAAACGCATCAAGAACCCAGGGGCATTCCCAGTGGCCCTGGTTTGAGGTTAGTCAAGCCAGAGGCTCTGGGAATTTTGAAGGAAAGCAAATGTTTATTGAGCATTTTCTATGTGTAAGAGAAGAATATATAAACATGGGGCCCATTTTCTCCCGTTGGGAGCCTAAACTCTGAGGTGGTTGACATATGAAAATTGTTTGATCTAAGTAGCACACGTTATGATACCCAGGGGAAACACAGGGAAGATCCAGTGCCACGGAGTCAGCTTTGAGAGTGAGGTGGTAGGTTTTCTTCAGGCGGAAAGGATGGGAGATGAATCACGAGAACAAGTGAAGAACAGTTGGGGAAGAACCCAAGCTGAGGATGAGCAGAGGAGATGAAACGAACCAGGAAGGTGGTTTGCAGCTTGGTCAGGAGACCTTAAATACCAGGCCAAGGAATTTGGAACCGTATCCCAGGGGCAAAGGGAAATTTCAGGCCGGGAAGTAATGTGACAGAGCGAGTGCTGTGGGAAGGTTACTTTGGCATCTGTGAGGGAGATGATTAAGAGGGAGGAGACTCCGAAGGTAACAAAGTGAGGTTTGAGCAGCTTCAGAGGGGGGTCACACCCCCTGGGCTTTATTCCTGGCTCACTCTCTCTGCTAAGTGAGACTGTGTAAATCCTGCTGCGGAAGACCGCTGGTAGCCTCCCAATGTCCATTTCCCTTTCTCTCCTTTCTAACAAAATCTTGAGTTTGTCTGAGACAGCAAAATTTCCAGTTAAAAATATTTGCCTCCTCCAGGTCTAGCTAAAGATGTCCATGTCACCCATGTCTAGCCCATGATATATATAAAGAATTTTATAGTATGGCTTCTGGAAAGGTATTGTTTTCTTGATAAAAAGACATAGGTTCAACTGGCACAAAGTTTTCTAACACTCTTTTTCCAGGCTGGAACTCAGATGTGATGCCTGGAAGTGGCACAGCCATCTGTGACCATGAGGACAGAAGCTACAAGCCCAAACTGGCAGAGCCGGAAGCTAGCAAAAAACTTGATAGCTGTACCAGCCTGGACTGCTTATCTCCAGATTTCCTATTATGTGGGAAAAATAACACCTTACTTGTTTAAAGTTTATCTTAAGTAGCCAAATGTAACTATCCTAACTGATATACGGGGCAACCCTGAATGCCTCAGTTTCTCCCCTATCCATGGTCTCATAACCTGGTCCAGCAATGGGTTATGCATGTGCTCTTCAGAAGCTGTCCGCAGCTGAAGAGGCTCTCAGTATGCACTGCCTATTTGGTCCCCACTCTCTCAGCCTGCAGGGCTTCCCTGCCTTGCCCAGACTCTCCAGGGACCAGGAGACAGTGGCAGCTGGGGCAGTCCACTGGTCTCCAGCTGTGAATCCAAGGAAAGAGGCTTAGGCCAACAGTCCAGAGTCCTGAGATTCTGGACCACCTCTGCCGCCACTCAGGGTATGGCCTTGACCCAGTCATTCCTTGCTCTCTTGGGCCTCAGTCACCCCATTTTTGAAATGTGGGGACAGATATATATCAACAGTTTTCAAAATATATCGATTAATTTGCATTTAGCTGTAAATAACAAAAGCAAGCAAAGAAACAAATGACAAAAGTCAAAGACAAAAAAAAAATAGCATATTCAGACTGACTTAAATGATAAAGAAACGTATCATCTGATGAAATCCAGAGGCAGGACCACGCCAGAGACAGTGTGGTCAGCTGCTCACTGATGTCATCAGGCATTCTATAATTCTCCATGGATTAGCTTTGTCCTCATTCTGGCTTCCCTCAGGGTCACAGGATGGCAACCACAGTACCAGTCTTCACAACCAGGCATACCACCAGCCAAGAAAGAAGAGAACTCATCTTTCTGTGTTTCATATTTTGGAGCAAAACAACTTTTACCAAGAGCCCCTATCAGACTTCCTTTTACCACTCCCTAGTCAAAAATGCTTATTTTTAATCAATCATCAAAAAGGAAAGTGAGATCACCATCTGGTGTGAATGTGTGTTGGAGAGCTAACCATGACCAGTACAGAAGGGGAGCCCTCCTTTCTAAAGAAATACTACATGCCCTCATGATACAGAGCAGATAAGAACCAAGCCCCTCGGACTGAAGTTAGAGATGGGGGGAGGCCAGAGCCCCTCGGTGCTCCCAGAGTCCAGTCACAGAACCCTGGAGCTCTTTTACACATTTTGAAAACCACTGGGCTTGATCTTGAAGGACACTTCCCACTTTAATACTCCATAGCTCTCTGTGTCTAAGATTAATGCCTCTGGCAGATAGGGTTAGTTTGAAAGGGGAAACTACACAGTCTATTGAGGTCGCCCTAAAGATAGGGCCAGTCAAAGGGCCTAGGCGCTTTCCCCAGGCCTGCTGCAGCTTGGGAAACTGCATGGACTGTTCTGTGCTCTACAAATAATAACAACACGTGCATATACAATGTTTTCCTGTTTGCCGGGCTCTTGGGCGCACATGATCTCATTCAGTCTAAGATGCAGCCCTGTGAGTACTGTACGGCCCAAATGGTTCTGTTTTAGAGATGGAGAAACCAACACACAAGCAAAGAGGCATTTGCTCTAGAAATCCAGGGCCTGGAAGAGCCCAGCCTGGACCACAGGCTGCCAATTTGGCCTAAGGGTGAATGATACTCCAGGCAAAAGATGAGGTGGGGGGTGGGCGGCGTCTAAGGAAATAAGAACAGTGAGGGCTTTCTGGACAGCTGAGTTGGGTCCCTCAGTCTTTGTGAGCCCCACTCCCCTCACCTGTGGAGTGCCATTACGCATCGTGCACTCCTCAGGGTCACTGGGAGGATAGGGGAACCCTGGATCGAAGGCCCCTGAATTGTTTAGAAGAACTGTGGTGTCTTCCTGGCAGACAGCGTGGGGAGAGCACGCTCTGTTCCCTCCTCTCCAGACTACACCTGAAGGAAGACTGGGCCTGACATACCTGGTGCTTGGCCACCACCTCCTCCTGGGGGTGGCTGAGGCTGTGGCCCTGGCTGGGAGCCTCCCCCACTCCCTCAAGGCAGGCGGCTGCTAATGGCTCTCCCCAGGAGCTGGTTCATTAAAGATTTGTTCTGTGGAGTTGCAATCAAAATAAACAGATCAGCCTGAAAACCAGGGAACTAAAAACCAATTAAGAGGGAATGGAGATGAAGGGCGGGGGTAGGGGCAGAAGGGGAAAAGAGGCCGGGGCTTTCCAAAGACACCGTTACCATGGTAGCCAGCTTCCAAAATAGTCTGGGAATGAAAAATAATGAAAACCACTGTGGAGAGAAAAGCAATCCTGGCAGGAGAGTCCCTACCTCAGGATTGGCTAAATCCCCTTGCTCCTGGCTCCCAGAGGGCACCTTGATGGGTCAGAGCTCTGGCGACCTGCCCTTCCCCCCACTCCATCCACTCCTTTCTCCCTCCTAAGGTTGCGAATGTTGTGGACCCTCTGTGGGACCACCACCAGGTGAAGGAGCCAAACACTGAACCCCTGCCCCATGGGGAAACCAGAGAAATATAATTGGGGTGGGGGTGCTGGAGACAGACTGAAGGAGAAATTTCAGGGCACCATGAAGCCCCTAGCCCCCTTTCAGAGGGCTTCCAGGAGGAATTGACATTCAGACCAAGATCTGAAGTAGGAACTGGCCAAGAAATGAACAGAAGGAAGAGTGCTTCAGGAAGAAAGAAGAGGGACTGCAAAGGCCCTGGGGATAGAGGGGGTGGGAAAGAGAAAGACCAGAAGTCAACAGGGCTGACAATTATGGAGCTAGGCATGCTCTGTGCCATGCTTGGCACTTTTTATATGCACTGAATCCGAAGATGCGAGAACCTGACCGGCTGAGACGTCCAGATTTGGAGAAGGTGGTGGAGCCAAGACCCCAGTACACATCTGTGGACCCTGCATCCACTTTCTTTCCCCTCTTCCTGGAGCCAGGCCTTCTGGGGAGCTCCCAGTTCCCTGGCCCTTCCCTCACCCTGGCGACAGAGGAGCCCAGCATGGCATTTCTAGAAGTCATTTCCTAGTGATATCTCCGAGGAGGCTCTGTGACCCACCAGGAGGCGTCACCACTTAACCATCTCCAGACCCCCTTGTGGTCTGGTTTCTGTTTCATTGGCGAGGCAACAGGAAAGCTGAGATCCTATTAAGCTGACTTGCAGATGCCAAAAAGAAATTACAGCCAAAATGAAGTTAACCCTTTCACACCCCCCACATCCACTCTCGCTTCCCGGGCCACAGAAATAGGAGCCCTGAACCACATTACCAAGGAAGGAAGCAATGCCTCAGCCCCCCGGGGAATGGGGTCTCAGGTCCAGAGGGACTTCTGGCCTCCCAGGGCAGGTGTGATGGGTCAGGAGCCCATCCTTCATGGGCGTAAGTGAAGGTGTGACAACGAGGCAGCGCCCAGCCTGACAGCTCCTGCGAGTGGAAAGGCTCTTAGAGGGGAAGTGAGACTGTGCAAACTGCACCAGTTTCTCCCAAATGAGAAGAGGCAAGGTGAAAGTCGTGGGGTTCATCTGCCCTTGGGGTGGCTCTCAGGGCACTGACTTTTCAGTGGCCTCTCTTTCTAAGAAGCCAAGCCAGTACCCCAGGAGAACCCATTGGAAATGGGGCATCACCGAGAAAGCAAAAGCACAGCCATCGGCTCCTAACTTAGTGTCCGCTGAAGGCTCTGTGTAGAATAAGAGGAATATGGGCCAAGGAAAGAGCACTGGACTAGGAGTCCAGAAGCCTGGCCTAGAGCAGAACCCTGGTCCTGTCTTCTAGAGTAAGCATAAGTTTCATGATTGATTCCCTAGGTATTGATCCTAGTTCTACCACCTGGGAGCTGAGTGACCATGGGCACGCATGAGCCTCAGTCTTCTAAGCAGTTAATGGGTACAATAACAGTGACCAGTTGGGTCTATATAAGGATGAAACAAGGCTCCAGAGTGGCCAGAGCAAGGTGGGCATGGAGTAGGAACTCACTAGCAGTCCTTCCTCCTCTGGGCCTCAGCTTTGTCAGCTGCAAGATGGGGTGCCAACTATCCTAGATTAAGTGTGTAAAACACTCAGAAATCTGCAAAGGCTTCTTTAGATGTGCGAGAGGTCTCTCGCCGGGGAAGACACTGAGAAGTGACTCCCTTTCCAGCCCCCACTACCCTTAGTGTTTCTCTGGCCTGCCATCAGTCATAAGGCCTCCCTCGCCCTGCACAGCCTCTTTCTGGTGGCCTTGAGGCATCTCTGCAGCCAAAGACAAAAGAACATTTACGGGGCAAGTATAAAAATCTCACAGTGAGCGTTAGAAACTGGAATTATTATGACCTCTCCCCTGCACCCCTCCCTTCTAGCTGAAGAAAATGAGCTCCAGGCGCAGAAGGTGACCCACCTGATGTCATGGCTTCTAAGTGCCTGGATTTGGAACCCAAGGGCTGTCCCATTCCAAAGTCCGTGCTCCTGCCCTGCCCTATCCCACCCCCAACCCCCAGTATACCACAGAATGATCCCAAGGCCTAAGGGGCCTATCCAGGACCAGCATGAGGAACCTTCTGAAAGCTGGGGTGGGTCTCTCTCCTGTAGATGCTGAGAGGGGTCACCTCTCCACCAAAGGAGAAAGTGACACACTGAACCACCACCAGCTTCCTGGCTGGCCAAGGACAATCTGGAAGGAGCCAACAAGGTGACATAAAGGGCAGTTGAGCCAGGAGGTGGTGACACTCAGCCCAGGGTTTGAATCTGGACTCACCTGTGTACGTTTGGACAAGTTCCCTAACCTCTCGGGCTCACAGTCACCTCATCCATAAATCCGTAAATCCAGGAAGAACACTTATCTCATCTCACAGGCTGTCAGGAGATTCAAATGATGTGACTGATAAGTGTTGAAAACTGTCAAACCTTGTTATCTTTGGTAATTAGCACACTCATTATTTGTTTGTGTTTCCAAGCAGCAGATTCGCTAAGTGGGTTAAACAGCCTCTCACTCCCCATTCCTTGGGCCTCCTTATCCTGTTGACACTAGTCCTGCTTTGTTCACACTGAAAAGGTGAATCGGTGCTGGCCCCATAGAGCAGCCCCACACCCTGGGTGAGCACCTGCAGAATCACTGAGCTTCGACTGTTTATCTTGAGTGTTGGTAGTGCTGGCCTTGAGATAAACCAAGCAAAGGGAAGCAAGTGTGGCAGGTATTTTCTTTGACTCTCATAAATGAATAAACCAACAGAAGATCAATAACCACCTATTGTCACATTTTGGTGGAGCACTTGCTAAATGTCAGGCACTGTGAATGAATTCTAAGAGCTTCACATCATCACAGCCCTATGATAAAGCAGTAACTGACTTTCCCCCCTCCCTCCCTCCCTCCCTCCCTCCCTCCTCTCTCCTTCCCTCCCTCCTTTCCTCCCTCCTTTCCTCCCTCCTTCCTTCCTTCCATCCCTCTTCCTTCCTTCTTTCCCCCAGATTTCCACCTCTGATTCCAAGAGCTACGCATTCAGGCAGTGCCAGGGCAGTGCCAGAGGAGGGAACACTGCTGGCTTCAGGACTTTGGCCTTGGGCAGGAGGGAAGGGCCCAGCCCTCTGAGAAAACATAGGAGACCTGACCCAGTCAGAGCAACAGAAAGAGATGGCCAAGTGCCAGGATCCTGGGCCCAGAGAAGGGTGTTTGCTTAGAGATTTTGGTCACTGGCCCAAGCAGGGAAGACCTTTTGCCTGGGTGTCCCAGAAGGAAGGTTTATCAACCAATCGCTATCTCTAGAGCAAATGACAGTGGCTCCAATGGCAAAGCTTGGGCCACCATAGGCACACAATCAAGGAGTAGCAAATCAAACTAACCAGGAAATCAGATGCAATGGTTGCTTCCTCCAGCCCCTGAGGAATGCAGGAGAAGCCCCCAGACAGGGAGGCCAGGTCTTGAGAGAGAAGCAGGGAGTCAGAGACCTCAGAATACCTGAGAGAAGGGCTATGGCCCCAAAGGAGCTGGATTCAGGGGCTGACGAGATGCCTCCAACTCTGGAGGGGGCTCTGAGTCATGTCTCCTGAAATACTCAGGTGTCGTACTCCTGTGTTCCTGGGGATCCACAGAGAGATGATAGCCTCTGGGCTCAAGGGGACACTTTTTCTCACGGGTCAGCCATTCATTCCTTACAGCCACCCCTGTGGGGCATGAATCATCACACCCAGTTATAGCTAAAGAACCTGCAGCTCAAAGAGGTTAAATAACTCACTCTGGGTCAGTGTTCTTATCAGGGTCGTTTGGTTGCAAAGAATTACATACTATTATATTTGATGGGATAAAAATCATTAAGTAGTGATTGTTTCAAGCCTTTCCCCTTCCCTTTCCTGCTAAAAAAAACTTCTGCCCACTTCTTCATTTCTACCTGCCACCCTTGAAGACATCCCTGCCTTGCAAAGTGTTTCTTTGGGACTTCAACAAGCAGAATTGAAAGGAGAAAAGAAGAGGAAGACTGGAGAGGCACTGGGCTGGCGCTGAGGTTGCTTTGAGGTGGAGTTCTGGGGAGAAGAGAAAGAATTGTGCCCTGGGGAGTCACAGAGGCTGAGAGAGAGGTGGAGGATGGGCTAAGAGGTATCACCTTTCATGACTGAGAAATGCAGGGAAAGAACTGAAGTTATAATGACATAACACTTGGCTTCTAAACTCTGTTCATTTGAACCAACACTACTCACTGAGACTGTAGCACATGAGTCACAGCTTTGTAGGCATTACCTTTGTAAGGCTAGATGAGGAAACAACTGTGGACCGGGACTGAGGCAAAGCGGAGACCAGCACATTTGCTTTTCTTTGTGTGAAGTTCTCTTTTTTGCACTCACCCACTTGCTCTGTTCACTCTTAGGAGTTTCTGCTCCTTTACAACTCTGGCTAGCATATGGCCTATTATGGTCACCTGTAGCATCTCTGGCCTTTTTCTAAAATGATGACAATCCTGCTTGAGTTTCCACTGTGAAATGTCTCATTGTATTCCTGTTTCCTAGTTCAAAAATCACTTTCCCACAATTAAGTTTCTCTTTGGAAGCTTTGTTTATCTTAAAAGTTCCTTTCATTTCCCAAGAGAGGCCAGAACTGTGGCCTCAGTTACTTGAGATGGAGAAGGGATATGATCTGATCTTCACACATTTTCCCCTACTTCCTCCTAGGTCCATCTAGTGTTTGCCCAGCTCCTCCTAGGTCTGGCTCATTCCTAAGAAGGAGAGAGAGACAGGCAAACATCTTTAACTTATGGTGAAGTTCTTTCCCAGCTGGTTGCCCTGCTATTTGCTTTAGCCTAATGACCTTTGGTGCCCTTGCTGTAGGCAGGCATCCATGGGTCAGCTTTCCCATGAGATGCATGTCTGGGCTCTTCAGAAGGCCCTGAAAAGACCAAAGCCAGTCAGCTCTAGAGGCTTTTGCTGCTGGTGCTTCTCTCTCAACAGGCAGCCTATTAGTGGGAGAAGGATAAGAGGAAGGGAGGAAGAGGAAGGAGAAGAGAGTGACAGCAAGGGGAATTAAGTCCAGCTACCTTATCTGGTAGCCACTCAACCCACAGGAAACTCAGGAACGCTGGCCTTGACAAACTGTGGGAGAGATGCTATTCCCTCTCCCTTCTGCCTGCTCTCTGTAATCTTCCTCTGTCCTGTTTAGGCCACACAGGGGCAGGCCAGAAATTCCATGCTCCCATTCAAAATATAAAACATAAAGAGCATTTTGCAAGCACCTTCAAACAATATTTTTCACTTTTAAAAAAGAGATTTAAATGTGGGCAAGTGATTTTTGAACCAGGAAACATGGATAATGTGTCCTTTAAGAATGGGCATCTTGATGTCCCCTTCTTTTAGCTTTAAGGAAGAGAAAGGGCTCTCTTGCCCTCTTCATTGCAAGAAGAAAAATAATCTCTCCCTTTATGAGAGCTACACATTTCCGCCAAAGGCTACCAACCCTCAGCTCTCCCCAGTCTTCTTATGTAGACCAGGGGGTTGGGACTTCCATCCAGGGGCCCATCACATACCCAATGGAATGTGAATGTGCCCGCCTACAGGGCATGATGCAAGAGACAAGACTGTCAACCAAGTGTGCATCTGCCCAAGGAGGTATGCACTGATCCCACTGGCATTTTAAACTGGCAGGCCATTACTTTGTTTTCTCTCTGGACAGAATGTGCCTTCACAAGGGCCTGTGGATAACTGTGATCACATAAAACTGTCAGATGAGCTGATCTGGACAACCTAGGGGCAGGTCAGAGTGAATTATTGTGCTTCGCTACTTTTGAAGAAAGGTAGTTTTACCGCTTTCAAGGAGATACATTAATGGGAACCAGGTGTGACCAGGAGAGGTCCTTAGGGAACTACTTCAAGGACTATGTCTTGTAACCAGCAAAGCAGTTGTTTATATAGCCGAACTTCAAATGTGATTTTAAATGTCTTGTTTCAATGTCTCTCTTAAAATTGTTTCTCACTATCTTTTTGTACTCCTGTGAAGAAAGGAATGGCTAAGCAAAGGCCACTTCCTCTCAGACACATCCAAATTATTCCAAACTTCAAACGACCCCCTCCCCACAATCGAAGATGATAGCCTGAACTAGCAGCTCATGGGGAAGCTTGCATTTCCCAACAGGAAAAGGAGTTTGGCCAAAATTTCCACACAAAGACAACCTTGATCCCAATCCTAAACCATCCCAAGGTGAGTGACTCCAGACTTAGGTGCTCAAAAATACTGGATGAGCTTGGCTGAGATGAAATATTCAGGGGGAGAAATAGAGAAAGCTGAAGTTGCCCTGTCTGACTGGACCTGTACCAGATCTAGGAAACAGGCATTGAAATTATGAATAATTCAACTCTGCGACTACTGTGTACCTGATTCTGTGGAGGATGCTCTGATGAATACGTCATGGTCCATGTCCTCCAGGAAAACTGAATCTCATAGTTTAGAGGGGACATCTATACTAACAATGGCACAGGCAAAGTGAAGATAAATGCAACAAGACAGAAATAAACAGCATTCCACCATGGGGCAGGAGATCCACAAGAGGCTTTGTAAAGGAAAAGATTCTATAACTGAGAGATCGAGGAGACACTAATAGTAATGATTTAAATTAACAAGCTTAGTCTAATGGATAAATGTACAACCCTTCACTCAGTCATTGTACAATTCATATTTTTCCCTTGGAACATTATAAAAACTAACCATGCATAATGCACAAATTAAAAATTAGAAATTAATAGCAAAAATAACATTTAAACATTATTTTTGTAAACTTATAAACACATTCCTAAGTAACTCAAGTGCTAAAGAAGAAGTCATAATGGAAATCAGAAAACATTCAGAACCTAATAATAATTAAAATAACCACATTTCCAAATTTCTTGACTTAGCCACAGGGATGTTAGAGAGAAAACTGCATTTTCATTTATGGCTTATGTAAGAAAAGAAGTAAGTGCTACTACTTAAAGAGTTAAGCATCCAGTTCAAGAAGTTAGGGAAGAGAGAAACAATAAAGTAAATCCAAATAAAGTAGAAGGAAATAATAAAGATAAGGACAGAGATTAATGAAATAGAAAATGGGCATAGCAAGCATGAACAAAACCAAATCTGGGTCTTCGAAAAGACTGATAAAAGAGAAGAATCTCTGACAAAGCTGATCAATGTAAAAAGAGTAGAAGTACACATGAACACTCTGGTGGAGCCAAGTTGTCACACCAGCATGGTCTCCCCATCTTCAGAACGTATGTACAAAAGAAATAGTCTTCTAGCTTGTTTAAGACACTGTCACTTTGGGTGTCCACTTCTTGCAATCAACCTAATAGTAACCAACACAGAGGCTATAGCCACGCTAAGCTGAGGTGGCAGCTGGGACAGTGGCCAGCAGCACAAGTGATAACCACAGTAAATGGCAGACTTCCATGAATGCTTTCAACAGCCTCCTGGCTTCTCAAGTGGGCTCCCTCCAGGACTGCCTTTTTGGGCCAGACCCACTGGGCAGGTCTTGTTCCTCTGGGACAGGGGCTGTGTACCAGTCTTTTATTTGCAAGTCCCAGGAAGCCTAACTCAAACTGATTTAAGTAATAAAGACAATGTATTCACTCATTTAGCTTAGTTGGATCCAACAACTCAAATTATGGTTCCAAAGATTCAACATGTTGGTCCCTCATGGTCTCATGCTACCCCTCCCTCCAATAGCTCCAGATATTTCTCTGGTCTGAGAAAAATGGCTTCAGCAGTTTCAGACTTCTCTGTCTTCATCTCCAAGACCTCCATTAAAGCCTAGTGATTGGTGCTTTCCCATTGGCCAAAATTAGGTCATGTGTCTTTCTCTAAGCCAATCCAATGCTGATTGACTTCAGCCAATCAAGACCTACCCCTGGAGCTGCTGCTAAGTTAGATTGAGTGATTTGGACAAACTGAGCCTCAGTTCCCTCATGTATTATAAAGGATGCTAATAATTCCTAACTCATAGCTTTTCCGATAGTATAAATAAAATCAGTATTTAGACACTTAGCACAGTACCTGACACACTCTGAATTGGATCAATAAGAGTTATTAAAATTAACACTGGGGCTCCATTCCCACCCCTGGGGTGAAAAGGTTGTTTGGGTCTCTCACTTTGAAATGAGTGTTAGTCTAGGGCTAGTCCCTGAGAGGAGGGAGTAGTATCAGCATAAAAAGTGACCCCCCCAGCCCTAGGAGGTAAACTGAGGCAGTATGCCATAGTACAGCTGAAAGCACAGGGACCCAGGGAGTCTATAGTTTCCCTTAATTACCCAATCACCCCAAGGATAAAGAGGTAGAGGTGACTCTGCCCAAACAGAGTCCTAGGGTGTCCCTCCCCATTTTATGACCTCCCCAAGGATCACGCTTGGGCCCTTGGGGTGGGACTGTCCTATTAAATGGCCACATGCAAAGTAAGAGGAACAGAAAGGCTTCAGAGTCCCCCTCTGGCTCGGCTCATGGTGGGTGAGTGACAGGGTCATATGCCCTGACAGGCCTTTACCCTGGGAGAAAAATCTTTCTAATAGCCCAGAAGAATGCCCTAATCTGACATCTCGTTTAGCAGATTATTGGGCCTGGCTTTGATCTCTACTGGGCATAATGAGAGCTCCTCTCGGGCCAATCAACAGTCATTAATTAGCAGAAAGGCCAGCAGCTGGGCCTGCCCAGGAATGAGGCCCTCTGCTTGAGAATTAGGAGTGGAAGGTAGAAATGTTTGTGGCAAGTCAGACCCAGACGAAGCTATGGGATATAAGAGGGTCACCAGGACCAGCCCAGGGGGCTGTCTGGGAAAGAGCTCTAAGCCAGACCTTTACATGACATATGTGACACACGATGCCACCCAGGAACTGGGCAGCAAACGATGCTCTCCACTCCCTGTAACACATTACCCAACAGTGAGAATACAGAACCAACTCGATGCCTGGTAAGCAGTATGTGACTCCATGACACACACACACAGCTCCACGATGTGCAGGTAGAGAGCAGAAACCACCTAGTTCTGCATCTGACCTCTCCCTGAAGGAGAGATCTGCCTCTCTTGACTCCCATTTCTCTCTTCTTGGGCCCTGGCATTCCTCCTATATAGCCTTTGGGTCCCTAGGAGATAATGGGCCAGAGAGAGTAAGTATTGGGTCCTACAGTTTTATCATCTCTAAGAGCCTCTCAGTCTTATATTAGAGTTGGAGTTTCTACAGCAACACAACCAGGGGGAAAAACTAGAAGAAACCGAACTGATGACCTGGGTCAGAGAGACCAGAGGCAGAGTGGGATGGAGACACATACTCCAGACATAGTTGAGGAAGAGGTGGATTTATATACCTTCCATCCTCTGTGACTCACTAAATAGCCATGTAACCTTGGGGTAAGTCCCCCAGCTTCTCTGAATAGTAGCTTTGTCCTAAAGACTGGGTTCTTTTCTACGTAGAGATTGCTATACGGGCTGTACTTAGCTTCTGTATAACACTAAAATACAGAGTTCATACATGTATTTTATTGTAAGTGTTCAAAACTATTAATAAATTTTTATATTAATGAAATTAAACATTAAATTTATATTTATTTCAAAAATTTATAAACAGATAAAACTTGAAGTAAAATATTCATTTACAGAAATATAAACTTAAACTTAATATCATATCAGAACAAATCCCTAAGAGATAAAATTTTTTAAATAAATTATTTAAATAATTATTCATATGAATTACTACTCAAAAGAATAAATTATAATCAATTGTAAAAGATAAATATTACTTGATCTTTTATAATACAATTATTTAAAAAAATTAAAGGTGTCAGTTCCAACACATTTGTATACAAATTTTCCCTGCTGCTATAAAAAGTTAGAAAAGCTCTTTTAACTCTGTACCATTTAGGGGAACAGCATGGAGAGAGTTATAAACTAACAGCAAATACCTTCTTTTGCTAAAAAAATCATCTTGGGGAAAAAAAAATCTCTCTCTTGTTTCACAGATTTGAGAAAAGCCATTAAATTCTTTTTTTCTGGCAGAAGTAGGCAGAAACTGAAAATTTTTTATTGGCAGTAAGCATTCATTTTTGTTTGTTTTGTTTAATAAAAGCCTTCTTACTCTCCTCAGTAATGAAGAGACTCCTGCACCCTTGGTTGCATTTATTTCAATGCTCCAGTGTTCTTTGAATTAGAACTAGAGCTTTAGAAGAAGCTTTGCTGTGTTGATTAGCGTTTTTTTCTCCTCTTGAGAATTATGGAAATGTACCCCCTTCCCCAAATGCTTTCTAAATGTTTCTTTTTCTATTTTGAATTTTAATGTAACATATAACTCTCTGGGTGGTTTCAAGACAAATTACTCTGATTTTAGGTTTTTAAAATATATGAATTAATAGTATTACACTAAAAAGCAGTTGATATGTGATACTTTAAATGTACACACACACAGACTAGTAAAAACTGTCTTTGCAATGACTTGTTCTAAATAGGTGATTTTCAAATCTTTTCTACTGTCAGGATTCTTTATTGAGGGACTTGAACGTAGAAAACCAGCAAAAGCAGGGGTCCCTGAACCAAGTAGGTAAAAGGGCTCAGAGCCCCGCTCTCCTCCCTCACACTCTCCTCTTACACACACTAACATGGTGAGAGGAGGAATGATGCCTCAGATGTCCAGTGGCACATAACCTAACATTTTAGGTGAAGTCTAGGCCCTTTCCAGCTCTGAACTTCCACCAGTCAGGTGTGTCCTGGCTCATTCACTCCAGCTAGATGACTGATGCCATCTTCAAGGCCTCATAGTTCTTCCTGGTTTCCAGAATTCGGGTTCAGATTTTACAAGAATTCTTAGCTCTCTCATTCTCCTCCTCATGTCGTACTCTCCTCCTTCCTCTATCGCTGTCATCACCTCCACCACTCTTCACCCCTTACCTCCACTCCCTTGCAGCCTTCCAGTTGACCTCGATGGCACAGAGGTCCCTAAGAAGGGCACATCCATGGATGGATACATAAACATACACACATATCTTCATCGTCGTCATCATCATAATCAGCAGCAGCATCTCCAAGTCTGCAAAGAGGCTTCCTGGGGCTTATTACCTAGAGATGAAAGAAGAGCCTGGCAGCCCTTCCTGAATACCTCTATCTGCCTTTGTGCATTTATTTATTTATTCAATTCATTCTTTAGATAAAAGTTTACTAAGCACTACTCTATGCCAGCTACTGTGCTAGGTTCTGGGATTACAGTCGTGAGACCTCACAGAGCTTACAATCTAATAGGGAAGATGAATGTTAACGAAATAATTATTCAATAGAAATACTTGATGACAATGCTGTAAGGATGCCTCTCCACTCTCTGTAGCCCTTTTGCACTGCCCGTAGACACACAGAGTGAGATCTAAAGGCCTTTAAGATACCAGCTTACCCAGCTCCTACCTTCAGGAATTTCTGAAAGCCTGAGAGGCCTTGCAAAAGAGCCCAGCTGTCCCAGCAGGTGCTCCTGAGCCACAGAAAGCACATGGACAGTGGCCAGTCCATGAGGCTCCTCCCCAGCCCTGCCTTCATGGGGCACCCTCAGGGGGAATCTCAAGGCCCTTTCTCCACACCATCTCCGCAGAAGTCAACTGCATCAAGGTGGATCCAGGTTTTATGGGACATGAAACTTATGCACCTCAGGGGCCCTCTTTAAGAAACCAAACACAAAATTACAAAACTAAATTAAAACATGAGCTTTCTTTAATGCTTCTCATTTTTTTCCTAAAAGTCACACCAGCTTATTCATTTTTAAAAACTGACAAATACATAAAAACCAGGAAAATGCTATTTTAATCAATTAACTTACAGGCACACCTTTGTAATACTTTTTACATTTTTGGCTGCATGTTCTCTGTCTCATCATATGCCAATGATTTCATAATACCATTTTCTGTAGAGAGAATAAAATAGTCTTTCCTCTAACATGGTTGATCAAAATATATACTTTGCTATTTAGAATTTAGAGAAGTTTATTTCAGCTTCTCAACTGCTGTCACGTGAATTTTTAGGATAGCTGTGGGTTGGGGGTAAATCCTTAACAAATTTCACATATGAGCTGTAAGATGAAAAGAACTTTCCACAGACTAGTCCACAGACTGGCTCTGTACATTTTAAGTCTTGATTTTCTACCATTTCCCACATCCTTCCTGTCCGGAGAGCCATAGGACACATTCATGCTGCCTCACACCAGGTGAGTCAACACCGTGGGCAGTAGGAGAATTCCTGGAAACCATGCCTCCCCCAATAACTGTAATGACACACAGAAGTGACCAAGAGCCACATTCATAAAATATTATATAGGTATACTGCATCCCACATAAATATATCCTATTTTCCCGTACTAAATGCAACCCTAACTCAAGTTTCCCTGAGCTGGATCCCCAAAATGCCTGCAGTTATTCCAATACCACCTAGTGGGAGGGGAAATGTGACAAAGAAAAAGGGTGAAAAGAAACAGTAGCCTTCAATGATTGTGATAGAAATACATACTTTTGCAAGTTTTACAAAAATAAGTGACCCTGTGAAAGCATTGCCAGGGCCACTCCTGAGGCCTTGAAAGGATCCAGTAAGGCTCTGAGAAGGGGTGCAGCCCTTAGAGATGAAAGAGGTGAAGAGAAGGGGAATTACCGAGGCGGGAGCCCCAGGGCCAAGGCCTCTGGCATAATTATTTTAATGAGTTAAATTAGCTCAGATAAACTTGTACCTAGGAAACCTGGGCTGCCTGGAGCCCTGACAGGGAAGGAGGACTTCAAAGCCCCCATCAGGTCATCAGAGGCGTAGTCTCCCTTCTGGGCCCCAGGCCTGTCCCCAGGCTGAAGGCCAAGGCAGGGCCTGCATCTTACCTCTCTTAGGCCCCAGGACCCAGTTCACACAGAAGCATCCACACTGATTCACAGAGCCAGACACGCCTGTGCCCCACTCCAAAGCCCTTTTGTACCTAGCACCTCGCCTAACAGAACACACACACACACACACACACACACACACACACACACACACACACACACCCCTAAGAGCCGTTCCCAGACACAGGACCCAGGTCTTGTGGGCCTGAACAAGGCAGACCCCCTTCTGTGCAGATAGGTGGGCCGGGGGAAATATGGAAAGGGTCCTTCCCTCCTATTCCCCACTCATAGGGTAGGAGTAACAGTTGCCACCTTTCTCCTTTTTTTTTTAACTTCATCGAGGAATAACTGACAAATGTAATTGTACATATTTAAAGTGTGCAACGTGATGATTTGATATACTTGTACACTGTGGAAGGATCACCAAGATCAAGATAATTAACAGACTCATCACCTCACATTGTTAACATTTTTCTATGTGTGGTGAGAATGCTTAAAATTTATTTTCAGCAACTTCAAGTATACAATACCGTATTATTAACTATGTACATTAGGCCCACTGAACTTATTCTTCTCATAACTGAAAATTTCCATCCTTTGATCTATATCACCCCATTCCCCGTTCCTCCCAATAGAATGGCAACTATGATTCTATTCTCTGTTTCAACAAAATCCTGCCTTTCTCCTTTAATGCACACGCCAGCACTGCGGTCTAAGGCTCTGGCAGACGTGGAATGTCTCTTGCCTTTCCTCCTCTTTTATTCCACATATCCCTCGCATTCAAGATGCAGGGGAGAGCCCTAGACCAGACAGTGGGACAAGATGCTGACTCTGTGGTTTAGAGCAGAGCTATGCACTGAGCTTCAGATCATGCCAGCCTCACATGATGCAGGCTGAAGAGCTGGGTGATGTCACCCACTGGCCCTAGCCTCCAACCCAGGACAAATGGAAAACAGTAGCGGGGGGAGGTGTAAGGCCTTGGGACTTCCCATGGCTGTAGGGTTGGCCAAAACCCTGGCTTGCCTTTCTCAGGCCTTGACACCCAGAGATCTGCCTTCATCGCCCTGACTTCTAGTTTCCAGAGCAGCACAAATCCACAGGCTTTGCCAAGGATCTTGGCTGATAAGCAAAGAGTCATCACAGAACACCAAGATGGGAGTCAGACCCTGGGTTCGTTAGAATTCTAGGTCTTGGAAGTTTGGGGAGAATGAGGGGAGATAATAGCCACGGATGGGTGGGTGAGGGGGTTCATTATCCTGAATAATAAGAGCCGTGAGCAGACAGATCTGCCAGAACTAGCTGGTAGTGAGCCAGGGCTATGAGGCTCTTCCGCTCAGGAAAACCCTGTTCTCTGCCCTGAGCCAGAGGGGGAAGGAAAACAGGAAACATATGTTCTGTAGGGGAGGCTGAGCACCCAGCCCCAAGAAGCCCCCAGGGAAGGATTGCTCCCTGGATGTAAGTTTCCCAGCCCCACCTGGGGACCTAGCCCTGACCAGCCTTGAGGGAGAAACATGCTTATCAAGCTTTTACAAAGAGCCCAGAACTGGTAGGCTGACATCCGCATTTTCACTCACAAACTCCTGTGCAAACTTGGGCCAGAAGCATAGCTTCTCTGGGCCTCTGCTTCTCCTGTCAAATGAAAGTGATTGTCCCTGTTTCCTTATCTGCCTTGCCTGCTTAGCTAGGAATGCCAAAGGGTTTCCTCCCTCCCTATCCTTCAAGCCTCAGTCTCCAGGCCTTGGCCTCCAGGAAGCCTTCCCAGATTGCTCTAAAGGGAAAAATCAACTTGCTCATGTGAGCTTCTCTGGCCTTCACTGTTTACCCCTCTTTGAGGGATCTGATACATACTCTGCATGACACAGAAGTACTGACATCTTTCTGATCATCTTGTCTATAGAACTATGAGTAACTTGAAGCTCAACTGGCCTTATTACTTTTCATGTCCTCCCCAGCAGCCAGTGGGCATGTAAGAAGCCTCCATTGGAGATACAAGGCCAGGGTCAGATAAGTCATGCCCTGCCCTCAATCCCTCCCATACCTCTCCTGCTTGATCCAGTCCTGACGGATGGGGACTTACCAGCACAGTAACAGGGACACCCAGGGATGGTAGCCCAGAAGACCCCAGGAGAACCCTCTGAGACCCCTCCCAGCTGCCTTTAGCCAGGACAGGAGTTCTAGGGAGTCTTTGCTGGTCCTGTGTCCATCTGACCACATTCTTCTCTTACCCAAGCTCCAGGCCCAGCTGGCTCACTGAACTCTGTGTCTCTAAAGGCCAGAGCTTATGTGTGAAGGCCTCTGAGAAGGAGGAGACCTTTGGAAGCACCCAGGGCTGGCTGAAGTGTTAGCCCATGATGAATGAGTGCACTATCTCTTGGAGTGTGTCTGCCCATGTCATTTCCTAGGGAGTGTTTTTTCCCTCCATTCCTCTTTAGGAGCCCTCTCAGAACAGGGCTGGCTATGGTGCCTGGCAGGTGGCTTAGGGAAAGGTCAGGGGCCTGGTTGGGAGAAAGGATTCCAACTTTTGGCATTTGTCCTAGCTGGTACAGAGTCTCTCCACTCAGTGCTGGAGCCTCCCCAGGATCATGGTTCCCACACTTATGTAGTACCCTCAGTCTTGTCTTTCCTTCCTCAAAAGCTGCTGAGCCCTGTGAAAGTCAAGGGGTCTGATCAGGCCCAGGGCTGCTTATAGAAGGCTCACAATGGAGCAAATACCTCTGTGGTAAGGGTTTTCTGTGCCTCATCCTAATAATCCTCACAACAAGCTTGGGAAGTAGACACCTGAATCACCAGCCTAATTCTGCTCTTGGGTGTTAGAATTCCCATTTTACAGATGGGAAGACTAAGGCACGAAGTGGTAAGTTACTCATTCAAGGACATGTAGCTCATAAGTGGTAAAGCCAGGCCTAGATCTTAGGTCCTATAGACTCTGGAGCCTGCACACCACTAAGCTACATCGTCTCACAACTGTACGTGTTCAATAAATATGTGTTGGATGAAAATACAAGGCAAATAGATCACCAATGGCCAAAGACCCCTGGGCTAGTAGTGTTAGGTGGCCCTAACATTCTGAAGAGTCTTTCTAAAGAAGGTGGCATTTGGGGTCAAGGCTTGGTAGTGGAAATACAAAGAGAGGCTTTAGAACAGGCTGTCCAACAGAAATATGATACAAGCCACAAGTGCAAGCCATATGAGCTACATTGAAAATAGAAAAAGAAACGTGAAATTAACTTTAATAATATATTTTGTTTTATCCATTCCATGATAAATACAATCATGCACCATTTAACAATGGGGATATATTCTGAGAAATGCGTTGTCAGGTGATTTTCTCATTGTGCAAACATCGGACACCATTGAGTGCACTTACACAAACCTAGATGGCCAAACAGGGCCCACTATGCACATGGGCTGTAGGGTACAGCCTGTTGCTCCTGGACTGCAAGCCTGTGTAGCATGTTACTGTACTGAATACTGTAGCACAATGGTAAGCATTTGTGTATCTAAACATCTAAACACACAAAAAAAGCACAGTAAAAGTACAGTATAAAAGATTAAAAAATGGTACACCTTTATAGGATGTGAATGGAGCTTTCAGGACTGGAAGTTGCTCTGAGTGAGTGAGGGTGAGAGATTGTGAAGGCCTAGGACATTATTACTGTGCACTGCTATAGACTTTACACACACTGTGTAGCAGCATCACCACAAATGTGTGAGTAATACATTGGGCTATGACATTATGACAGCTATGACATCGCTAGGTGATAGGAATTTTTCAGCTTTATTATAACCTTATCGGACTACTGTCGTATATGCAATTCGTCATTGACCAAAGCATCATTATGCGCACATGACCGTATTATCATTTCAACAGGTAATCGATGTAAAAAGTTATTAATGAGATATCTTACATTCTTTTTTCATACTAAGCCTTCAAAGTCCAGTGTGTATTCTACCTGAGCAACATGTCTTAGTTCAGTGGTCAAGAGCCACAAGTGGCTAGTGGCTGCTGGATCGGATAGGGCAGGTCTGGAGAAGGCCTGGGTTTGTGACCCTGGGAACCTGGTGAGTCTTGCAGACCCTGGAGGGCACAAATGCTTAGGCCTGGCTGAACACAAAATTACACAAGTCTGTAAGTAGCATGCAAGGTAATAAATGCTGCATAAACAGAAACCGCTATGTGTTAAGATTCGGGAAAAGCAGCGGATGGTTTTAATTTGCTGCAAAGTCGGCATGTGTTTGTACTTTCCCATTTACAGTAGGCCCTATAAGGAGGCTTGTAAACAGCTCAAGGAGCATCAAGGAGCCCCACACTCCATTCAGCTGTTCTATGTTCCCTGATTACCCGGACCCCGGGTTACAAGCAAGCACAGATTAAACCCAGAATGTTTTCATGAGCCAGGAGCACGGTCTATGAAATGTGATGGGAAAGAAATCTGAGAGAAAAGCCAGCTTGGGAAATTGCTGCCAGCTGTGGTATGTGGGAGCAGGGGATGGGGGTGGGGCCCCAAAAGGAAGCCCTGAGTGCTGCCCTGTATCATCTGGGGTCCACTCTAGCCCTGGAGATATCACCTAAGAGAGAACTTTCAAAAGCTCCAGCTGGCCTGCAGAACGAGAATGATATTGTCTGTCGGAATCAAATGGAGGCCAGGCTTGTGACCTTCATGGTTACAAAGTCCCTCGCTTAGAAGGCTCTGTGCTCAGAAGGCCCATATTTGGTTTAAGGCTCTGTTCTGTCGCCATCTTGAAAGCCTGTTTTTGAACCAGGGTTTCTGCATTTTCATTTTGCGCTGGGCCCCACAAATTATGGAGCTGATCCTCCTGAGTGAAGGCCACTGTAAGAAGCAAGAAGTCCCTCCTGCCCAACGTCCCCTGCTGGCCTTTCTGGGGACCAGTCCCCTAGTCCAGTCTTTTCAACTGTGCAAGTAAAGACCATCTGAAGGGAAGGCCAGAGCTGGCCTGATGTGGACTGCCTGAGACTGCCCTGGAGAACAGCACCAGGATGTTGTGTATTTTCCAAAGTTCGACTCACAATGGTCTCTTTTCATTTAAAGAAAATACCGCAACCATTTCCTAGCAAAGGTTAAGTCTTTACACTTTTAAAAAAATGTTTTTTATGCTGCCAAGGAATGTGCTTTTTAAAGCTGGCTTCCTACTCTTCCTGAAACTAAGGTTCCCTCCCCCTGCTCACAGGGAGAGCCCTGGGGTCCTATGAGAGTAGTGAATGGCCAGTGGTCACTGCCCCCAAAAGTCAGGGGTGGGACAGAGGGCAGAAGAGTAGGGAGCTAGTGCGGGGTGACCATCCCCTGATTTATCCAGAACCAACCAATCAGGACAGTAACTTCTGATGGCAGAAATCCACAGAACTCACCACCCCAAATCTGTTTCAGGCTGGGACCTCCACCTCCTGCCTGACTATAAGCTCCTCCATCCAGTGCCTCGCCCAAAGTGTTCAGGCCTGGCCACCAGCTCCTGCCACCTGGTCCCTGTCTACCTTTCAGGAAGCAGAGACTCTATTTAATTCATGAGCTAGATTAGGAATGAGAGGATGTGGGTGCAGGTACCCCTAGGATGGAGGCTTGAGTAACAGGAAAAGAGGCTCCTGTGCCAGCACCTCTCCACACTTCCTGTCCTGTCTGCTCACCTGGGGCTCACCTGGGGCCCGCACTATGGCCCACTCCATCACTGCTCACGGATGTTCCCAAGAATGTTGTTCCAGCCATTCTTGCCTCTCCCTCTGACATCATCAATTCTCCTCTCTCTTTTGGATTATTCTCATCAGCATACAAACATGTCTCAATTAAAAAGAAAAAAATTTTTCAGAGAAAGAAAACTCTCTCTCGAACACTCCCCTTTCCTTTTTTCTGCTTAGAGCGAACTTTCGGGAAACTGTTATCTACACTTGCTATCTCCAGTCCGATTTCCCCTGTTCTTTCTCTCTTTTTAATTTTTTAATATAAGCGTAATGAATTTCACAGAGTGGCTGCTCCATATAACAAACACTTGAATAAATAAAACGTAAGCACAATCTTAGAAGCCCTCTCGAGACCCTTTGTAATCACTACCCACTTCCTCCTTCCCAAATGTTACCACCGCCCTGACCTTGAATATTGTATATTAGTTTTGCCTGGTTTTGAACATTATCTAAAAATTTGTCCAGTGTGTACTCTTTCGTGTCTAGTTTCTTCACTCAATTTTATGCTTGTGGGTTTCATTCTTTCTGTTGGGTGTGGCTATGTTCTCACTGCTGAATAGAAGCTATTGTATGAGTATACCAATATTTGTTTATTCATTCTATTGATGATGAACATTTGGGTTGTTTCTGGTTTATGGCTGCTATTTACAGCTCCTAAGGACCTTCTTATACATGGCTTTTGGTGTCCTGAGTGTGTTTCTACGGGGTATATTTATGGGAGTAGCCATGCTGGGTCACAGGGTAGGCATGTGTTCATGCAGTTTTCAGCTTGCACTTCCACCAACTATGTATAAGAGTTCTAGTTGCAACACATCTTTGGCAAAGCTTGGCGTTCCCAGTCATGATGCAACACTGCCTGCTTCCTCAGTCTCTAGTTGTTGGCCTACTCTGCAGATTTGGGACTTGCCAGCCTCCACAGGTGCATGCAACCACGAGCAAGTTTCTTAACATAAATCAATTTTCTCCATATCTCATCTCTTTCTCTTCTTCTCCTTTTCTTTTCCTGATAAATTTTACCAGAGGCTTGTTAATTTTCTGGTCTTTTTATAACATCAAATTTGTGGATTCTTTCTAGTGTATGTTTCTTTTCTGTTTCATTAATTTATGCTTACAACTTCGTTATTTCTACCATCTTATTTTCTTTGGGTTTAGTTTTTAATAACTTCTTGAGTTGGATATTTAAATCATTTACTTTCAGACTTGCTTTTCTAATACAAGTATTTGAGGCTATAAATTCCCTTCTTAGTCTGGCTTTAATTGCATCCTACCTATCTTGCAGTGTAGTCCTTTTATCATCATTCAGTTCAAAATATTTTTGAATTTCCATCATAATTTCTTCTTTGGCTATCAGTTACTTAAAAAAAATACGGCTTAATTTTTAGACATTCAAGAACTTTCTAATTGTCTTTTTTGTTCTTGCTTATGTTAAGCTTAATTCTAATGTAGTCAGTGAAAATTTCAGTCTTCTGAAACTTGTTCAGACCTGCTTCATGGTCTCACATAGGGTTAATTTTTATAAATGTTCCACCTGCACTTGTAAAGATTGTATATTTCAGTTGTTGGAAGCTAGGTTCTCTATATATCAATTAATTCAAATGAGTTGACCATCTTGCTCAAATCCTTTGTATCCTTACTGAGTATTTTTCTGCTTGATCTATCAGTAACTGAGAGAGGTATGTAAAAAATCTCCCACCTACATGATTGTGGCTTTTTCATTTCTTCTAGTTCTGTCATTTTTCTTTGTTTACATTGAGGTAATTTTATTAGATTCATATAACTTCAGAATTGTTTTAGCTTCCTGGTTAATTAAATCTTGTATCATTTTGAAGTATCACTAACTCTAGTAATGGTTTTTTGCCTTAAAATCGATTTCATTTGATATAAATACAGCTACCCCCAACTTTCTTTGTACAATATTTTTTATGATTTTTTCTTCCAAACTTTTTATATATTTACATTTAAACTGAGTCTCTTGTAAGCAGGATATAGTTAGGTTTTCTTTTGTTTTTGCTCTGACAATTATGTATTTTAAGTGAAGTTTTTAATTCTTCTATATTTATTGTAATTACTATTATAGTGGGTTCTAATCTATCATCTTATTTACTTATACTTGTCCTGTAGGTTATGTGATCTTTTCTTACCATCTTTTGGATTGATTCAATATTTTTATAGTGCCATTTGACTCACTCTTTTGAGACTAATTCACTTTGGTGGTTATGCTATTCATTTTTATGTAATGTTGTTGTAATATCTATCTTTGACTAATCAAAGTTGGATACAAGTAAGTACTTCTACCATTTCCAGATAATGCAAGGACCTCAGATTGCTTTAACTCTCTCCCATCTTCCTCCAACATATGCTATTACCATTTTAGATATTTTTATTCACTATATATTTTTAACCCCACAAGATACTATAATTTTATATGTAGTCAATATTCACTTACATTTACATACATCTTTACCTTTTATATTGTTCTTCATTCATACCTTCATCTCCAAGGTTACATTTGAGTTCATTTTCCTTCTGTCAAAAGAATACCCTTTAATATTTTCTTTGGTGCAGGTCAGCTAATGATGAGACTTATCAAATTTTGTTTTTCTAAAAGTATTCTTATCTTCCCTTGATTTTGGAAGGATATTTGTACTTCTGTGGACTTCTACTTGGTAGTTTTCTCTTTCAGAGCTTTGAAGATATTTCATTATCTTCTGGCTTCCACTGTTTCACTTGGGAAATCAGTTATCAGTCCTCTGTGTCTTTTTTCTCTGACTATTTTTAAGATGTTATCTTTGTTGCTTGCTCTTCAGCATACAGTCAATTTTTCTGAAAAGGGATGAGAAGAAATCCGAGAGGTGGATAGACAGGGGCGCTTCTTGACCTTAGATCTAAGGGTTCCTCATTCACATGGGCTAAGGAAAACACCGAGAGAACAAAAGCTCACCATATGCATGGGAGCCTGAGGGTGGTGGAACCAGAACTTGGGGTCTTTCTCAAGAAGAATCTTGTGTCTTATCGCTAAAGAGCAGGATAATAATTCCACAGTGTGTAGAAGAGGATGGAAAGAAGGAGGAGGTCAGGAAGGGAAGATATCTGAGCCATTTACAACCAACCGTAATGATGAGGTTAGGATCTTGACACCTTGACACCTAAATCCCACAGCCAGTGAATGAGATCAGAGCATAGCACCAGAAATTCGGCCCTATAAAGGCAGTGATTTTTGTCTGTTGTGTTCATCGTCGTATCCCCAGCACCCAGAACAGTGCCTGGTATGTAGCAAGTGCTTAGTAAATACTTATCCAATGATTGAATGGCATAACTACTGGTTCTGCCTCAGGGGTCCCCCACCCCACTAGGTAGGTGATATGTTCACCAGACACTCTTCCCTATCCCCTAATGAATTCCCAAGCCCCTCAAACAAAACGCCCTAACTACATGATCAGCCTCCCTGTCTCCTCCCTGGTAACCCTCGAGCCAGTCCTCATAACATAGGCTGAGAGAGAAGCCTGTAGCCTCCAGTTTCACCTCATGCCTTGCCTTTGGGTGAGTATGTTACAGTAACACATGTGAGCATGTATACAGATAGCCGGTGGCGTTAGCCACAAAGTAATTAGTTTAGAAAATGTTTTTGTTTTAAAATAGAGGAAAACCCTTTGATATAATATTCAGAAGTTATTCCTTTCCTATCAAAATCCAAGGCTGCCAGTAGAACTGCACCTACCGCAGCGGTGGCAGAAACAAGGCTCTTGGCACGGCCAGCTTATTTAGCAGAAGGTACCCTGGCCAAGAGCCCCACCCAATGTGTTTCTAGTCTCCAGACAAGGCTTTGGTACAGCAAACAGCAAAGAAATAGAGCTATGAAAACATGCCTGCTGAACCCTGTATTCTAAATCTAACCTTGGGAAATTAGAGAAACTAAGAATTCCTAGGCTGCGTGCCCTAAGAAGAAAGAGAACAGCTGGCATGGGGCCACACAGGGCTCCAAATGGTTTGGAACGAGAATAGGGTCAGGATAAAGAGCAGAACCTGGACACTGCCAGAAAGTTGGGCTAAAACATGGACTGGAACTTTTTTTTTCTCTGTCTCCTGTAGAGGAAGGATTGGTAATTAACACCAGACACATATCTTATATTGTCTGAAGTTGCTCAGCCTAGAACTGCCTAACTGCTTAGAAACCATGTAGAGTTCGTCAACCTCACTGTAGGTGGGGTTCTTCTCCGCACATCCCTTTTGCTGCCATTACCAAGTTCAGAGTAAAGACCCCTCAGACATGGCTTAGGAGACACAGATGAACCACTGGGCCCAGCTAACCAACTCAGGCTGGGTCAGAAGGGAAGGACAGGTTGGCAGCCAACATCTCGCGGCGAAGGACCAGAACCGGGCCTGCTCCCACCTGAAGTTGCCTGGTTGTGCCACACACAACACATGCTCTGTGGGTTTTGTTTCTCCTCTGAAACTGGTCTCTCCCTGTTTTAGACAAAGATAAACACACCCTGGAAACTCATCTGCTGATCATTAGAGGGGGAAAAAAAGAGACTCACGGGATTCTGAGTTCCATTTTGCAAATGGCCAGAAAGGTGTCAGTCAAAATGAATAATTATTTCTGGTTAAGAGGACAGAATATGTTTCTCTGGGCATATCCGGGGGTTCTTTGTGTTCCCAGGCAGCGATAGCCTGGCCTGATAGAGCTGGGCCCCTCCGCTCCTTGCCCCACCTCCCGAGGAAGACGTGGTCCCACACCTCAGAGCACTACCAGCGCTGGCCTCTGAACAGATGGCCAACGCTGTCCAGGTCTCTCCTGCTGGCCCTTGCTGGGTGGTGGGGACTCTGCAAGGCCCCAGTCAAACCCAGGCCTCCAGCAACATCCTCTCTTCTTGGCCCCAGAGAGCAGAGGGCAGCTGAGGGGAAACAGAAATGGGCTTTTGATTTTTCTGCAACTGCTTTGATTTTTTTGTTTTTCAAGAAGAGAACACTCAGCCCCGATCCCAGGGGGAAATAGGGAGGACAGAAGTGAAGGCTATTTCTGAGCCCGCAGCCTCCCCCAGAGACAGGGTGGAGAGAGAGTCCAGCCCTCACTTCCTGGAATCGGGCGTGTGGGCAGCCTTCTGCAGTTTGCAGCTTTTCTTCAATCACCTTATCTCATTTCTGACCCTCACAATGACCCCACAAGTGAGCCGGAAGGGGTTATTGTCCCCACTTTACTGCTGAGGAGGCAGAGGCTCTGAGTTGTTAATAAACTCCTGAGAAAGATGAAGTTCGAATCCTAAGGCAGGTCCGCTGATTCCAAACCCCCTGCCTTATCTACCAGCTCCAGTGCTGGCCTGGGCTTGGCCCTGTCCGCTCCCTGTGTTCAGGAGGCATCTCTGTGTCAAGCATCACAGAAATCACAGACCGGGCTCAGAGGGAGAAGAACCGACTCCCTGTCCCCACTCCGCCACCACCAGACTGTGCGGCCTTGGACACGTCCCCGATCTCTCTGGGCCTCCATTTCTTCACCTGCCAGTGGTGATAATAGTCCTTTCCCTGCCTACCTCTATCAGTTGAGGAGAAGATCAAATCAGGTACCATAAGGGAAACAGCCTTGCAAATTCTAGCATGCTCTACCTATGGGGCTGACCAGTATTACCTTCGTGACGAGTGAACAGAAAGGCTCCCTTTCTCAAATTGTCTCCCTCTCCTCCCTTCTACTGGCAATGCAGGTACTAGTGAGTCTTCTCTTTATTAAAGTGCAGATCCTTCTGGGAAAGGATGTACTTCTAACCATTCTCAGTCATGAGGTCCTCAGAGTAAATGAGTTTGTCAGCCACCCAGAGCTCAGGGGACAGTTATAGGAGTATGTCCAGTGCCTACCTTGATAAAAACCACTAGATATATCACACAGGAGCTGGTCAAGCTGCTGTGGCCAGACCCTGGGAGCTTTCCTTTGAGTTCAGCACTCTGAGGGTTCTGAGTGTGGGGCCAACTGAGACTGGGGAAGAGCTCCCCCCGTTCTCAACACCCCTAACCCCTTCAGAGATGCCCCGGCCTCCGCCAGGGCAGGAAGTGTTCCTGCCCTCCTCCCTGACCACCCCACGCCCAACAGGGACACTCTGTGGGGTCAGGTCACTGTGGGACCACTCAGACTTCATCCTTCCACAGAGGGCCAGATGGGACCCCAGATGCTCCCATTCCTGTTCTCCATCCACCCAGGGACACAAAACAGCCTAAATTCATCCATGTGCCTGTTCTGGGCTGCGCCCTATTCTGCTGCTGCTGTATGGGGTGGCCAAGGCCAGCGAGAGACCAAAGCAGCAGGTGCCAGAGTTGATCTCCCACCTGGATCATTCTCCCAACCTGACTCTGTCCCACTGTCCCACCTCCAAGAACCTCTCTTGCTTCTCCAGGGGTCCCAATACCTTCCTGCAGCCCTGGGTCTGGAGGTCACTGAGGACGTCAGAACTTAATGAGGGACCTTCCTGATAGCAACGCTAGGCCCAGATGCATGGGGTTCTGATGGTGGAATATTTAGGCACCTTGAAAGGGGAGTGAAAATGACATGAAGGGCTGAAGTAATGGGAAAAGAGGCCACCTGCCCCTATTGTAAAATCAGCTCAGCCTCTGGTCCCACAACCTGAGAACTGAGTGCTCTGCAGCCTATAAATTAGCAAAATGTGGCTGAGCAAGAATTTGCCTGGAGGGACGGGGGAAGGGTGTCCCAGCACCTTTAGATGTAGGGTGGGTGACAGGCACCTTATCAGATGTCCCCTCACTAATTCACAGCTTATTCACTTAGGTTCACCTACCCCGGCCCCATCTAAGCCTGACCCATCTGAAGGGGGAAGAAATAAAAGAAGGCAAGTGTGAGGAAACAATTTTATAGCTCTTTAATAACTGTTTTTGCAAGGTTCTGTTTATTTTGTTCAAAGTATGTTATAAAAATATTCTGCAATTAAAGAAAAAAAAAACAGGAAAGTTCTTTCTAAAACAGGTTTGAGGTAAAGAACAGGTTGATCCTATTAGCTTGGGGCAAACACCTCCTGCACCAAAAGAAGCCCATGAATGTCTGGGTTTGCTCTCAGGGGAGAGGGGGAGGCGGGGCCGTGAGGCCTGAGGGCAGCTCTCTGTCCTGTGCCCTAAGTGCTGCCACAGGGAGCCACAGTTATTCACACCCAGGCGAACAGAAGACAGGACAGCCTTTCTCCTCCATGTACTTCCTCCCACAATTAGCCCAGCTTTGCAATCGGAGCCTGAGTCAATGACTCAGCTTGCCCTTTCGGGAACTCAGTCTCTGCAGGCAAATCCTCAACCTTTCAGCTCCTATCACTCTGCTCCTTGACGTCTGAGGATGCAAGGGGAGGGGCAGGGACCGCGGTGTGAACTCACGAAGGAGAAACGGCAGTGGCAGTCTGGTGGCAGTCCTGTTCTTATTCTCCACTCCTCTCTCCCCCATCCTGTAAGAGGGTGACTCATCCCTGCTTGTAGCCGTGGGCATTGCTGTGACCTCCTGTGGGATGAGTATCTTTCCCCACCCCAGTGATATGGCCAGTGTGGGACTTGCCTTAGCCAGTGGCAAGTGAGAACAAATGTATTGAGTCAATGTCAATTTCTGCCAGTTCTCTTTGTCTTTTCCCTGCCCTGAGATGGGGCTGTTCCTTGAGTCAGGATCCCAGGCTCAGAAGACCTGAAGGGCAGAGCTCAGCTGACCACAGTCACCAACATATAACATGAGTGAAGAATAACTGCTGTGTTTTTAGAGGTAGAGATCTAGGGACTGCTTGTTACTGTGGCTTTACCTCACAAAAGCTGACTGATACAGAACCTTATGCTCCTCCCATTTGCCTGAAACCCATGGCCAGAGAGTCCTGCTCTGCTTTCTTTGTCTTGGGCAGGGTCCTCACCTCATCTATGATCCTCTGAGGTCCGACAGTGAACTTTATGTGACATCCAGTACTGGTGGTCTGGCCTCAGACTCTCAGCTAAAGGGCACGTTTTCTCTGTTGCCATAACCCTTCTGCTCAACTTCCCAGTCACACTCTCAACCAATTTCCAGCCCCCTTTGGGCTCACAGGGACACTTCTAGAGCCTACCTACAGGGCACAGATGCCCAGGGCAGCTGGAGAAAGCTGACCTCAGGCTCTTGCTCTGCCTCACCCCGCTGTGCCGCCACGGTCACTCTGATGTGGCCGCCCCTGGGTTGGTGCAGAGGCAGCCTCAAGGTGACCACCTGTAACCTCCCATGAGGTGGAGCAAGGCCCCTTACCTTCAGTGTTTCCTCAGCCAGACCAGAACCTGAGCCTGAGTGGGAGAAGCCAGAGGCTGCACCTCGCACAGCCTGCCACCCTTAACCAGGCTTCCTGGGCGAGGAAGGAGTGGCCCTCCACTTCCCCTTCATGGTTACCTGAGCTCGCCCCACCGAGGAAGTGGTCAGCCCTGCTATCTAAACCACCACACCTGCCCCTCAATGTGCTAGAGGAGGATCTGTTAGCAATCCCTCTATTACCATGACGCCTGGGTTTCTATACTATCCACTCAATAACGAGATTGGGAAAGTCGGCCTCGAGCCCCGAAGATGACCACTGCCCCTCCCTTCCCTGTGGCAATGTCTGGAGGCTTATCTTCTGAGGTGGATGACATGACCAAAGAAAACATGACCAAAAGCGTGAAATTAAAAAAAAAAATTGGTTCTAATGGTTAAGATGGTAAGTTTTGTGTAATGTGTTTTTACCACAGTTTAAAAAGAATATATCAGTTCAAACTCACTATTCTTCACAAATAATTTCTCCTTTATATTACCTGGACCTATATACAGAAGAGGTATGAAGTAGGGTGGCCTGGTACCAGTCAGCACCTAAATATCCACTTCTCTTAAATGTTGCGTCTTTTGGTATTCCCATTTTCTCTCTCTTCGAGTCTTACAACTATTACTGTCTGTGTCCTCCCGAGGATTGGGGAGGACACTGCCACCACCCAGCCTGCTGGCAGAGGGGCTTAAGATTGGTCCTATCCTGTCCATCTCATGTGAACTTCTGGGCCCCAACCCCCCCAAAAAAATTTTCTAACATGCTCCCTGCCATAATCATATGGAACTCAAGAGCCTTGGTGTAGGTACTAATATGCTCAGTGTCATTCAGAAACTGAGTTGGCTGCATAAACAGAAACCCAAATAACAGTGGCTTAAACAAAATAAGGTGATCATTTTATCTCACACAATGAGAAGAGCAAAGAGTGGACATTCCGGGCAGTCTAGTATCTTCATGATGTTGTCCAGGCCCCAGGCTCATTTTAGCTTTCTCCTCTGCTATTGTAGGGTGTGACTTTTAAACTCATAATCACAGAATGGTTGCTGGAATCACCACCATCACACCCACAGTTCAAGCAGTAGAGAAGCCCAAGAGTTTTGGTGTGCACACTGGCTGAATACACCCCCTCCACCCACTTTTAAGTCACTTTCATGGAAACTTAATCCATCTTTTGCTTATATCTCATTGCCCAGAACTACATTACATGGCTATCCCTAGCTTCAAATGAGGCTGGAAAATGCAGCATTTTAGTTGGGCCAATTGCCAACCCCCAACAGTCAAGACTGTAGAGTAAGAAAGAAGAGGGAAGGGAGAGTTGGTCAGGAATTGGCAGCCCCTGTCACTCATTGCTAATACCAACGGTCCCTAGAGGTCCTGAGGCTGGCGGCTTTCACATGCAGTCTTTACTCTTTCATATCGTTCATGCCTGTCTTTTCCCCCCTCAGGTAATAAACCATTTTGAAAATAGAAACAACATGTTATTCATTTTTGTTACTCTCTCTTTCTCCACTCCAACCTTCCAATCCTACCATCCCAATTTAATAAATGCATATTTTAAAAAGAAAAAAAGAAATGACTCTCACTATTAACTATATATGCCTTGTGACAAGTTTTCCATTACTTACTTCAATCACTATTCTAACCACATATTGTCATTTTGCATTTCATAAGTGTACGTAGTAACTCCTTAATGCAACCGTAACCCCCTAAGAGTCCTCAAGTGCCCGTTCTGCTGACCTTCCTGCATTGAGCGCTTTAATGAATGTGAGTCTCTAAGACCTGGGTCCTAGTGGTTATCAGTACCCACAATAGTAATCTGATCTCTTTATGATGCTTCAGAGTTTACACAACCTCCTTCAGTCGCATTATCTCAGTTGGTCTTTTAAATAACCCTTTTAAGTAAATAAGATTGCTATAATTATACCTTTTTCTTACAGATGAAGAAATGGAAGCTAAGTGAAGGTGCATGACTTGCCCAAGGGCGTATGCGATGTTTGGATTGGAACTTCAATGGAGGTCTTGAGACTTCAAGCCTGGCCCCCTTCCCATCAAACTTTAGGCTTCGATTCCCTCACTTTCAAAATGAAGAAATTAATTTAGATAATTTCTAATGCAGTGCTGCCCAATAGAAATAGAATGCACAACACACATGTCATTTTACAGTTTCTATTATTCACTTTTAAAAAGTAAAAAGGAACAAGTGAAGTTCATTTTAATAATAAAATTTTATTTTAACTCAAAAAATATTTTAAATTCATCATGTAATCCTGATAACATTATTAATGAGATATTTTACTTTACTTCTTGTTTTTGGAATTTAGTGTGTTTATTACATCTTCAGCACATCTTAATTCAGACTAACCACATTTCAGGTGCTCAAAAGCCACACATGGCCAGTGGCCACAGTATTGAATAGCTAGCTCAGCTCTAATGTTTGAAAGGCAAATTTGAATTTAAAATTAAGCTTTAAAATTTCAGATTTTATGACCAATATTTTTAGAGATTATCTAAAATAATTATCTATCTTCTACACATTTTTGCCAGGAAGAGCTGTCTCCAGCTATCGCCAGCAGCACTTTACTTAGATCTATCGCAAAGCACCACTGCCATCTGGTGTCAGTCTCTTGAATTGCAAGCAAATTCCTGAAGATGAAATAATCGGGCTCTAGGAATGTGTTTTTCAGAAAATAATCAAGTCTTAGTCACCATGGGAACCTCTTTAAAATGCACATTACTGGGCTCCACTTGAAACAGAATCTCCAGTACATATCTCAAACACCCACATTTTTAATAAATTTCCCGAGTGATCCTCATGCAGACTAAAACTATAGAATCATTGATGCCCACATAATGCGACCATAGAAAATTCGATGGCAGCAAATGTCAGGGGTGGACTCATTTTTCCATGATGCTCTGATGTTTTTAAGACCAATGCCTTTTCTTTGTAGGATGGGTTCTGTGTATTGTGTTGTTTCGAAATAGAAAAGAAAAAGACACCCATTCACCCAACACACAAAGAAAATTGAAATTAATCCATAATCCAATCACTTTAGGAGACTTAAAGAACTTCTCATGCTCCCCCCTCCCATGCAACCCCAGAGATAGGTAGATTTAGACGTAGATTAGACATAGACATAGATATATAACCTCAAGGCCACACATGAGCAGCCTCTGTGGCCCCCTCCCACCTCTTCTCTCATCCCTACTCCCTCCATACCTGTGATCCAACACATAGCCCTGCCCCTGAGACTTTACAATGCTGTTCCCATCCTATGCCCTCAGTGACAGCTGACCACACAACTATAAGCTCCCATAGGGCAAAGGTGTGCTTCTTTTCTCTGTATCTCCCTTACCTAGCAAAAGTTCTACCACAAAGCAGGCATTTTAAAATACTCACTGAGTAAATAAATGCCTTCTAAGACAATAAGTAGTTAGTCTGATTTTTAAAAACAATGATAATAGTGCTAATGCCTCTGGAAGAGCCTAATGAGGTAGCCCTCCCACAGTATATGCATTTAGCAGGCATCTTCAGAAGCCATGGCAACTTCACCTGACAGCCGGGTCTTTGGCTGGCTGAGCGGGAGACTGCGTGGAAAGGGGACAGTGACCTCAACACCCATGAGGGGAGTGAGACGGGGAGGGGTGCAGGGAGAGGGCAGGAGCAGAGCAACCTGGGAATGTCCTCACCACCTTCCAGGAAGGCAGCCATTTCCCCAGAGGACAGAGGCCTGTCATATCTCGCCCAGCTAATCTGACAGAAGCCAGCTGCAGCTCTGGCTGGGCCTGCCCCTGGGAAGGCATGCTCAGGCCGGGAACCGCATGCCGCTGTTTGCCTCCAGGGACAGGGGCACAGTGGGGTGGGTAATTGACTTGTCTCCCAAATTTATTTATTAATTCCTAGCTGCACCATTTGATGTGGTTTCCAGGAGGCACTCGGTGGAAATCTGCCCCCTCCCTCTGCCCCGGCAGGGACATTTATGTTTGCTCTTCAGAGCCTGGTGGACAAAGCTCAGAGTAGGCCCCACAAGGAAACTCACGTGCAGGCAGGGGGCTGGAAAGCACGTCCGCAGTGCAGGCCAGCAGCAAACTGAGGAGGGGGCTCTGGCAGAGGGGCTCACTTCTCCCAGCTCAGACAGCAGGTCCTGAGACCGGGTACAAGAAGCTGGTGGGACAGCATGCTCAGGAGTCCTGGGGTGACATCCCAGCCACCTCTTAGGATGATGCAGGGAGAAAAAGGTGATGCTGATGGCACTTTATAAGGCTGTGTGAGAAGACGGAATGTGACAAGGGGCAGGAAAGTGCAGTTACGAGAAAAGGACGTTCATCACCAGAGGGAACGCAGGCCTTGTGGGAGTTCCATACACGCAGTGGTGTTGATCCCTAAGTTCTGGGCTGAAGCACTTAGATCCTCTACTTTATGCTTTCTGAATTTTCCATGTTTTGACAATGAACATAAATGAGCTCTATCGCCAGAGAAACATTAGAATAAACAAAAGACAGAAAGTTTGTGGACCAGAGATGGAGCATGTGCCTAAACTTGCATCCTGCAGGAGGTAAGCTCCTTGGCTGAACCTCAACTAGCAGGTGGTAACAAAGTGGAAGGAGAAAAGGGGGTCCTCCCTCCACCTGCGGCAGAGCCGAGAAGGAGTCCTTACATGAAGGGAGAGCGGGGAGTCTTCAGGGTCAGGGGCAGGCTGGCTGCTTGGATGAACATCACCACAGACCCCTGCCAGAGGGAACGGGAGTCAGGCGCCCATGATTCTCCACCATTAACCCACCTTCAGCCTTCGTAGAATCAGCACAGGTAATCTCTATTTAACTGAGGGGAGCCGTATGGCCCCCAGTCCCTGAGATCCTCTCCAAAGAGAGACTCTCTACCCTCTTCCAAGATGAAGGAGGAGAGAAGAAGGAGAGAGTGACAGCCCAAGAAGAGGGGTGTGGACGGCGGAGGTCAGGGGTCCTTGATGCTCCGCCCCTGAAGGGTTAGGGGCCAAGGACACAGGCTGGGCCCGCGGAGGCAAGAATGACCCTTCCAGAGCAGCACACGCCGTGCCAGGCCTCAGGCCACTGCCTTGCCCTCTCGCTACAACCCATGGCTCCTCTGGCTGTGCCTGTCGATACACTGGAGAAGGAGCCAAAGAGGAAGAAAATGTTCAAAGGTCTTAGAAAGTGGGCAGCCAACAAGGGGCCTGGGACTTCTCTAGCTCACAAGATGTAGATGCAGACGCAGTGATGCCTGCCCTTTGAGATTCTAGGACTGGCCCAAATCCTGTCGCTTACACTTTGCCTTCACACCTTTGCCTCTGCCTTCCACTGAGTAGCTCGGCTGGCAGATCGCTTCCCTGCCTGCGTTCACAGACCCACTTCCACATGGACAGGCTCAAACCCCAGCATCCCGCCTTCCCTCCAGCCCCGTCCAAAACCCCACTGGCACAAGGCAAGTATGGGTGGAGCAGACCCCACCGAAGGTTAGGCTGACGGAGGGCTTGACGCTGCCTACAGCCCTGTCATCGGCCCCCTGTCAAAGCCTCCCAGTATTTCCATTTTCCAGCCCCATCCCCTCAAGCCCCATCCATAGAAAGGAATTCTTTTCACTTTGTTTCACAGACTACCTTTCTTCCTCCTCCACCCCTGTTCTGCTCCCTGCTTTTCCTTCCACCTTCCTGATTAACTCTCCTGCTAGGCTAAACCGTGGTCTGGGCTACCTCCACCAGGTGCTAACCCTCAGCTCCACAGAAACTTTAGCAGAAGCTCTGAAATCTGTAAATCCTTCTTGCCCTCCTTCCTCGCCTCCTCACACACACTCACACTCACCAGACGCAGGAAGCTGCTCCTGGAGGGGAGAATTTCCACTACCTTCCAATCCCGGGGCCCACCAGCACCCAGACCAAGGAATCCCTTCTCTTTTCATCTGCCTCGGGGGCACCAAAAAACTCAATAGGCAAGACAGGTGATAGTTTAATGCAATATTTTAAAAAGTCAAAACCAGTACGAAATAATATCAAATGTTTAACTAGAGACAGGATAGGTAGTGCTGACTTTTCCTCTGCCTCCGGCCCCCACGTGGAAGGAGCACAGCACGGCACTGACTCCGCTTCTAGATGAAACCATCGCAGGCAGGAAGGGACACCTCACAGGTGCCAAGAGGATGAAGGGGCGCGTGGCTCAGCAGATTTAAGAAGCCTCTGCAATCAGCCGGATGAAGAGTTCTGCAGGGGTTTGAGCAGTCTGCGCCTGGCCACTCAGGCAGCAGCACCCAAGAAGAAGAGTGCTCGTAGGCCCAGAAAGCAGCCTGATCCCGGAGGAAAACTGATCATGTGCTAGATGAGGGCTGTACACTCCAGCTTCCACGGGAACCGGGGGAGGAAGAGGCAGAGTGGGTAAATGGAGATGGAGGCTGAGGAAGGGGGCAGGGAGGGGGAGCATTAGGAGGCAGGACAGGCAGCCGTATCTTCCCTCCTCACAGCACCCAAGGCTGCTCAGGCAAACCGGCCTGCAAAGCTCGGGCTCGGCTGGGTCTGACAAGATGCTAGGTGTCCATGTCAAATGTCAATGCCACCTCTATTTCCTCCAGGGCCACTGGGAAGCTTTGTGGGAAAGGACAGCTGGCTCTGGAGACTCCTTTACAGAAAGGGCGGGCACCAGGGGCGGAGCAGACCATCCATCCAGGAGACCCTGGCCAAGGAGCCCCGCGGTTTGGCCCATGTGGCAGGCCAGGGCCCGGGAGTGTAGGAGCCCAGTTCCTGGTCCTCGTGACTCAGTGGACCTCCAGCTCCTATATGCACAGCCAGTGCCCAGCCATCCTGTTATCACACCTGCCAGAGAGGTCTACTTTCCCAGCTTGGAAAAATTCAAGCCAGCTTATGACTTTGTTTCTAAGACCGAATGAAATCATCTTTATCTCCAGAAGGGAAGCCTGTGTCTGCTCAGCCAGACCAGAGAAGGGGCTGGATTCCTACCCCCCCATCACCCCAGGACCTTCCCAAGGACAGGAACTGACCCCATCTCCAGGCCAGAGACATTTTCCAGGATGTCCTCTCTGCCTTGCCTCACAATTGCAGGAAGTGCTGAGCTTAGAATGGGTGAAAGAGGCTACGGTTCCAGGCTGCAGAGGCCGGTGTGACAGTAGGGAGGGACAAGGTGCTCATGGCCCCAGCCCCAACCTGGCACCATCAAACCTGCACTGGATATATGATAGGGGAGGGAGACAGGCCAAACCAATGTTCACCCACTGCAGAGGCCCAGGGCAGCCCTACCTTAGTTGTAATCCTCAAGCTGGCTACACTACCTTGTCTGGAGTTCTGTCTGCACCAGAGGCCTGAGCTGTGCCTGCACTGACACTTATTCACTCAACGAACACAGACACTCACTACATGCCAGGCCCTGGGGCCCATTCAGGCCAAGCTGTGTGTCCACTCATGCTGGGTTGTACACACACAAACCACACTGTACTCACACTGGGCTGAGTGATGTCCCGTACCCCGTCGCAGGACTGGACAGAGATTATACTCGTGTTCACGCCCAGCCTGGAATACACTGGCATTCACACAGTCACTTAGACTGGCAGTGTTCATGGGCAAGGGCTCCCTTGGCCTCTTGCCTCTGCCCCTTGGGGTGACACCTGCCCCCAACGACAAGGGCTGAGTTTTAGTGGCAGTAGATAAGATATCCAGAGGCCTTCTGTAGAGGGCAGGGCTGCTCTGGGCAGGGTGGTGAAGCAGGGGCTGGAGCCCGGGCTGGGTTGTAGCCCAGCCTTCGTCTCCTCAGGCCCATCTTGTTCCACTGGCCCATAAGTAAGACGCTGTCTGAGGCTAACACAGTGCTGTCAGGTTAGAGAAACCCAAACACAAAAACAAGACCTGAAGAACGTCCAAGTGTCACAAAATGTGGAGTGGGTTCAGTTCTGCCATCTTTGCTTCCTGGGCCTTAGCTATTACTCACTTATAGCCTTAAACTTCACCCCAAACACCCGCTGCTTCCACTCTCTTATGCTTTCACAACCTGTCTCCAGACAGGTTAGAATGTGGTTTGATCATCTGGCCAGTCTCTCTTCCTAAAACCCTAAATTTCATCATGTCAGTCCCCCTCTCAAGAATTTTCAGTAGTTCCCCATTGCAAAAAGGATGAACTCTGGCTGGCATTCAAAACTCTTGATGGACAGGAGCTGGCCTTCTTGCCTATCCTCCCTCTTCTCTTCTTCCTTCTTAAACTCACTCTGGATCAGTGTCTGCATAGTTATTCCATAGAAGCCTTGCCCTTTCCCAACTCTTCATCTTTTGCAAAGCCCTCTCCTCCTCCTGGAATGTCCTCTTTCCCTCCAAATCCTCCCCACCCTTCAGGGCCCAGCTAAACCTCCACCTCCTCCAAGAAACCTTCTCTGATGACCACAGTCCCAGGGATCACTCCTCTCTGCCCCTGCCACCCACCATGGCACACCATCTTGTCCTGTCCGCTGCTGGGAAATTCGCTCTCCCCTGCTAGATTCCAAATTCCTTCAGGGTCAGAACTGGGCCATTTCCTCTTTCCAGCTTATCCTCCCCTTGCACAGAGCTGGGCACACTGACCCAGAGGCTCCAAAAAGGCACCCTGGGCCTCTTTCACCCCAGCCTACTTAGCCACACAGGCTTGCATGATTGTCAGCTCCCGGCCAGCCAAGCTCCCTATTCCAAAGGCAACTGCTGCTGGCCAAGGGCTCTGGGCTCCTGGTCAGGCTGGGGCCTGCTTCACTGGGCGGGAACCGACACACATTCCTTCAGAATTAAACAAGGTCCCGCAGGCTCTAGCCTCCCCAGCATGAGGACGATCCTGTTTGCTTTTGGAAGCAGCTTTCTGCCCTCCCCAGGCGGTGAGGCTCACTTGGTTCTAAAGGAAAGTTCTCTGGTCTCGGGGTGCAAAGACCCCAACAGACATAGGGGAGGGTGAAAGGTCACATCTGGGGCCATTTGGAAACCTGAGACAAGGCCTGAGACTCCGCCCTTAGCCTCCTCGTGGCTAGAGTGCATCCTGCCATACATCTGGGGTACATACATGTGTGTAGACACAAACACAGAGGTATAAACACGCACACATGTGCACAGATGCAAACACCCATATACAGACATAAACATACACACATGCACACGCAAAAACATGTGAGCATGCATATGCTCCTGGACACAAACACTTAAGTTAACGCATGCCCACACATAGACATGCATGAATGTACACAGACCCATGTAAACAAGAGAGATGGACGCACATAAACACACATGTAAATATACACCTGCATAGACACTAGCACACACTGGCAAGCACATACACACACCCCATGCTGCCACCTCAACCCACCCAGAGATAAATGTTTGTCTTCTCTTCTCCCAACCTCCCTTGCACTCACCAGCTCTTGAATTTGGGAACATCAAGCCCTGCACACATGGCAACAAGACTGAGCTCTCTAGCAGAAGCGGGTGGGTTCCAGAAGTCTAGGGACCATCAGGAAAACTGGGTGGCGATGCCAGCTTTGGCCATGGGGCTCCCAGAATATTTCTGGATGGTCAGAACAGGGATTGTTCTAGAGTACCCCTCATATTTTATCTATAGACGGGGCACATATTTGAAAGTAGATTCTATCAATGTTTGAAGGAACATAGTCATTACAAGATCAAGAAAAGCCATAGTTTCATGACCAGCCCAGTCTACAGGCTGTTGGAATCCCATTATCTCCTTCCTTAAACATAATCCATAAAACTATGACGGTCATGTGACCCTGCCCAGACTCGGTCAATATGGCTAACTGAAGTCACTCAGCCTCCTCCAAGCTAGCCCAGAGCCCTGGAGAGTCAGTTAACCTGGCCACTGCCAATCTAAAAGTACGGTACCTATGTTGAAAAATATGCTCCTTTTCCAGTATTCTTTATTTCCATTAATCAGGAAAGTATCATAACATACTGACAGTATTAGAATAAGCACTTTACAACCATCTGTGGGAAATTTTCCACAAGAAATATACAAATTGCCCACCTTTGGGGTCAACAAAATTGTTATGAAAATATTAAAAAGATGTCCAAATAATAAGTTTCTGTGATATGAATAGTGCCCCCTTAGATGTGGTGCCCTTGTGCAATTTTGTGGTGGCCCTTCATGTGGCTTCCATCATCCCTGTTATGGGATGAATTGTGTCGCCCCAAAATTCATGCACTGAAGCGCTAACCCCCAGTACCTCAGAATGTGGCTGTATTTGGAGATAGGGTCTATAAGGTAAAATGAGGCTGTGAGGATGGGCCCTAATCTCATCTGACTGGCGTCCTTATAGGAAGAGAGTTGAACACAGAGAGACAGCAGAGGGGCGTGCACAGAGGGAAGACCATGTGCAGAGACAGCAAGAGGGTGGCCACCTGTACGTCAAGGAGAGAGGCCTCAGAGGAAACCATCTGTGTTGGCGTGTTGGCCTTGGACTTCTAGCCTCCAAAACCATTAGAAAATACATTTCAGTTGTTGAAGCTGGCCAAGTAGTGGTACTTTGCTGTGGCAGCCTGAGCTGGCTCATATAATCGTTTCCTCGGTCACTGCAGTGTCGCATTTCCCCATCCCCAAGACAGATTCAGGACCTCCCTCAAGATAAACTTCTCAGGATGGGGGACAATCTGGTGGCCCTGAAAATGCAGACTAAGCAGCCTACAGGTCCCACACCTTCTCTCTCACCACTGTGGGTTTCCACCACAGGCCACAGCCCTCTAACAATGCTGAAGACATGGGAGACAGCTCCTGGCCACCCACCCAACACCAGACAAAGGCTCCTCCAAAGATTTGTCCCGTGCCTTTGAGCTGGAACAACTCAAATCAGCTCATCAGATCAGTATCAACTCAGGCTACCCTCTGCCTTTACAAGTCGGGCCAAGCCCACAAAGCCCTCCGTTCTGTTCACGTGACACCCAAGCCGAGTGACAGGAGAAGGAGAGGCCTGGGAGGCTGGGGCTGAGGGAAGCCGTGCCTGCCTCTCCGCCAATCAAGCAGGAAAGGCGCCCCCAAGGAGAGAGGGGTGGCAGCCTCCACACAGGGAGGTGTTGCAGGCTTCCCGACAGCCACCAGGACCAGCATTTCCATTAGCCCAGCATGCACGGGCGCCAGGGCCCGTGATTCTTTTAGAAGCCCCCGAAAAAATGTTTTTATTTATTTTAAAATCAGAAAAAAAAAAAACACAAATATAATAATAATGAATATATAATGAATTCAGCCTGGATTATATTTGTCTTTATACCAGCACATTCATAAAGAATAATTTTTAACATTTTTTTTAATGGAGCGAGAGTCCGGGTGCTGTGAGTGTCGAGTGCTTGGGGTGTGGACTAGCGTGAGGGCTCACTGGCTCTCTTCTCTTAGTTTCCTATTGCTCCTGTAACAAATTACCACAAATTTAGTGGCTTAAAACAACACATTTATTTTACAGGTCTGGAGGTCTGAAGTCTGAAGTCCAAAATGCATTTCACTTGGCTAAAATCAGAGTGTCAGCAGAAATGTGCTCCTTCTGGCCCTGGGGGAGAATCGGTTTCATTGCCCCATCCAGCTTCCAAAGGCCACAGGAGTTCCTGGATTCCTCATCTCCTGCCTCCATCATCAAAGCCAGCTTTGGCGGGTTGAGTCCTCACAAGGAATCGCTCTGACTCCGAGTCTCCTGCCCCTCTTCCACTCATGAAGAACTTGTGCTCATTTTTTTTTTTTTAGATAGAAAACAGAGGTGATTTATTTTTATTAGAAAAAAATGCCATATTTAAATACAAGACCACCATTTGTGAGAAGGCATACCAAAAGGGTCTTAAAAAGAAACATCACAATGACAGAAAACTTCACATATTACACCTTTAAGGAGTCCGCAACTAGTCTAAGTGGAAGTAAACAACCTACTCCCAACACCAGAATACACAAGTACATACAGGTTGCATAAGCAAAGGCTCAGTTGGTCACCTAGCTAATCCAGAATGATCTACCATTGTGAGATCCTTACCTTCATTACAGCCGTAGTGTAAGGTAACATATGCACAGGTTCCCAGGAGCGGGACACAGAGATCTTTGGGTGCCATTATTCTGCCTACCACAGTCTTTATAGCAAGGCAGTCGTAAAATATAATTTTTAATTTTTTTTAATAAAAGGATGGGTCCATGAAGGCAGAAGTACTTAGGTCCATAGAAGTCATAATGGGGCTCTGGGAGCTCAGGCTGCTGTGGCTGTCCAGTGCTGGGGTTGAACTAGAACTGCCTCTTTGCTCTGCTCATGAGTCTAAAATGTAACCCCTCAGGATGGGCTGCCCCCAGCAGGTCCCAGAATCTCTCTCTCTCCTCAAAGCTGGTACAACAACAGCCTTGTATTTGTGAGGCAAAGCTGCCCCTGGAGGCCACTGGGCCAAGCCAGAGTGATCAAGGCAGAGAGCTGGCTGGACCGCAAGCCCGGGTCAACTCAGGGACTCGGCCAGGGGCTGCAGCTGTGCCAAGTGTCTCCCCTGAGTGCTGGAGAAGGGCTTGGCAGCACATCCTTGTCAGATCGAGACTCAAGTCCATGTGGAGCACGTGACTCCTTCCATGGAGGCCAGGTTCAAATGAGCCTGCCCGTCTGCACTCAGCTGGTTGCAATTGCCCCTTGTGCTGGGGTTTCACTTTCAGCCTTGATTTATGAAAAACACAAGGTTGCCTAAAATCCATGCACATTCCTCCTCTATGAAGCAATGGTTCTGGGAGGGAGGGAAGGGCCCTGCTCCATAAAGGGAGGTGGGGGAGATGGAGGTGCAGAGCATCCCAGAACTGGAACTCTCTGCACAAGGGAGTACCCCAGTGAGCACAGCCACCCCCTCCTTTCAAAAGTAATATGGTCATGCAGTGGAAGTCTATGCAGCATTGAAAATAAATGAGCCAGATTTAAATATGCTGGAATTTTATAAACATGTCGATAGGGAAAAAACTATTGCACAAGAATATATATTAGAATGACAGTTCACACAAAGCATGCAAAACAACTGTAAATCCATCAAGAAAATATGCATATGTAGAAAGTAAAGTTAAAGAAATTCGTGAGATTGAAACAACAAATATTGGATTGTGGTTACTTCTTGGGGAGGGGAAGGGGTGCAATGGAAGGGTGCTATATTTGGGAGACGCTCATGGAGGGCTTCAACTAAATGTGTAATTTTATTTCTGAAACTGGTTTGTGTCTCCATGGGTGTTCACTATATCACTAATTGTTTTGGTATGTCGGATTACTTTACAATAACAATATTTTTAGGGGAATGAGACCTGAAGTGGGTGGAAGACAAAAGAAAATTTTCCAGCTTCACATCCAGTATCCCCTAAACCCAAAGTCCCCCAAGAGCTTTCTGATGACTCGGTGACTCTTGAATCTACACCCACTGGGAGAAAAAGCACACATGCAGCCAAGCCTGGATTTCTCACTTCACTCCTGTCTCCCCCAAGGAAGAGGGTGAGAGGGGCTGGTGAGGCACTCAGGAGAGACCTCTGGCCACCCTAGCAGGGGCTCAGGCACTCAGGGAGGGTGATAGCAACAATTATGAAGCCTCCACTGTGCTCAAGGCTGAGGTGAGGAATTGTACCCCAGGACTCGTGCCTGAGGCCCCAGAGCGCCACTGTCACCCTATAACCTGATTCTCCCGGATGGCCGACACTCACACACCGTAGACTCTCCTCCCTCTGTAGCTGTGCTGGCCCAGAACCCAGGCCTGGGTAGCACAAACCCCAACGCCACCGGAGTGGCCCTGGGTAGAGCCGTCTCCTGCTTCCACCCCAACCCTGGGTCCTGCTCCTTTCCTGCCTCCCACAGCAGATCTGGTAACTTGGTATGTCCCAGCTGAAGGCTCCCTCTCTAACACTCTAGCTTGGCCTGGCCCCACCCAGAGCCCAGCTGTTCCCCATGACATCGCCAAAGGTTTACATTTTTAAAACTTTAAACATTCGAAGACATGGAAGGATTTGGAAAGCTGGTGGCTGTGGGGCAGTCTGGGGCACAGTAGGGCCGGGCTAGGTGTGGGGATGGGACTCCAGCAGTCTGATGGATGGCACCCATCAACCAGGCTATAGAAGATGCTGGGGACAGGAGACCAACTCCAGCCTCAGGGCCTGAATGGCCCTTGGCCTATAATACCCTTACTCCCACCTGCCACCAGGAGCCTGGATTAAGGCACAGCAAGAGCTTTCCTTGCCCCAGGGTCCTCCTACCTACTTGTTCTCTGTGCATGTGGCTAGCTGTCAAAGATTAGGTCTTGCTCATTCATTCCACAAACACATACTAGGCACCTACTATGTGCCTTGTGCTTTGCAGGACACTAGGGAGTGAGTGATGAAGCAACAGTAGTATCTTGTCTCTGAAAGATGAATCAAATTGAGCTATTACAGAAGTCAGCAATAGAATTATTGTCAGAGAACTTGGAGGCTAGAGGTCAACTGCTGGAACCCTTCTATGAACAAGAGACTGACACTCAGGGGCGACATCACTGCCTAAGGTCACATGTAAATAAAGTAGAGATCTGGGACCAGAGCTCTGTGCTCTGTCCATGTGATGAGATGATTCTAGGAGCCCCAGTGACCCTAGGACCAATATGAGTGTCCATCCTGAGCTTAGTGGTCACAACAGGGCTGTAGTTAGGAAGCCAGGCCGAGTCCCGAACTCCCCCTCCACATGGAGGCTACGCATCGGGAGAAGCTGAGGCCTTCCTCACAATGCCATGTCTCAGGCCAAAAGCTGCTCTTCCCTTCCTTCCAGTCTAGGAAAACAGCAAACCCCGAAGAGTTCAGGACTTTCCCCCCACCCCCAAACCCAGTGATTCTCTAGTGTTCCCTCTCTCTGAGGAGCCACCTCATCCCTCCATGGCACAAACCAGAAAACTGAGAAGCCACTGTTGACATTCCATCTGTCACCGCCTGGATCAGGCTCCCTGACCCTTGGAGGTCAGTACCTGCCTCCCTTCCTGGAGGCCAAGCCCAGAGGGGCCATCAACAGAACAATGCTCAGTGAGAGAACAGGAGTCTGCAAGCCTCCTTGGAGAAAAAGCAAATCTATGCTACCCCTGGACACGTTAGGCTAAACATACGGCCCTCAGGAAATGAGCTGAGTTCAACTTTTCGCAGGGGGGCGGGAGCTATCACAGAACCTGATACAGAGACACTGGGGCCAAGGGCCTGCACCTCTCTTGACTTCCAGAGTGATAGCTCTGCCACAGTTCTCAACAGCAGAGGGGCCAACTCACCACAACCGGCCAGCAGACGTGTTTGGGTTGGCCCACACCATGTTTCAAATTGGAATTTGTTGTCAACGTGTAACATTAGGAGAGTTGACATAAAAATACAGATTTGAAAATGGTAGAACTGGCTTCACTGGGCTAGCATCCCCAATTGCAACCCCTTCCTGCTGAGAAGGAGGTCACCCCATCGATGGAGCCCAGGCTTTCCAGTAGCCTCAGTGCCCACCACACCCCACTGTTCCCCAACCTGGAAGCCCAGCGCCATTTACTATCTTTCCGGGAGCCTGTCTCTCCTCTCTTTATGGTACCTCCACGGTCCCTGTGGGCAGTAGAGTTTGTGAATCCTCATTTTAGGACCTGAGAACAATTGTGCTAGTGGGCAACATGGCTCTATGACATGTGTGTTCAGGAGGACAGCCCATTCCCTGGCCTTCGGCAGCCATGGTGGGAGATGAGAGCCCAAAACAGAAAAGAGAGTGTGGATGTGGCGGCAACCCCAAGGCCACACAGATGTGCCATACAACCTACAGTCCACAGCGAGGAGAGGCCATGAGCCTAACAGTCAGGCAGTTGTGCTGATTAGAGACAGGAAGTGACTGATTGTTGAACCAGTGAGGGCTGTGGGCCTCCTTCCATAGTACCAGATCATCCCCTCAGTACTTCTGCCTCTACCCCCAGACCCAAAGCTTCCTCCTTCTTCCTATTCATGGTGCCACAGCAGAGGGAGGAATGGCTGAGGCTTACAACCCACGCTGGAGGCCTGAGCCTACCCCACAGAGTTCCAAATGACTGGGAGACTCACTCACCACCAAGGAGGACCCTCAGCCTAGGAACAAACTCAACCACAAGAAGTTTAAACTCCCAGGTTGAGGAGGGAAGGAAGAAAGAAGAAGCAGGAGGAAGGGAGGGGCTCTCAGGGGTGGGGGCCAAAGGAACATGCACTCCCAGGGCACTGAAGGAAGACGCAGGAGGCCTGCTCGAATACAGAGCCCCGAAGGAGGTGTTAGATCAAAAGGGCAAACCCTGACTTTTCAAATGCCACTGCCTTCCCGACCCCCAACTCTGCCCAATTTGAATTCCCTGGCTGGAAACCACAGTACAGAATTGATTGACATCTTTCTGCTCCTTGCCTCCCTCCCACATGCACACACCCTGGCCAAAGAGAAAAGCAGTCTGTATGTCAAACTCATTCAAGTCACAAGGAGACAAAGGAGTGACCATGAATGTTACCTTGCCAGAGAAACCCTGCACTGGACAAACAGATTCTCCTGATTGTCCCACAGCATGGCAGGCTCTGGACGCCAAATAAAATCACCATCGGAAGAATCTAGGTCCATAAAAAAACAAGCATTCGGGCAAAGCACAATTGTCTATTTCTCTATGTTTACACAAATATTGACTGACTTATCATTCAGCAGGCACCAAATTTTTAATGAAATGTTCTTGGAGGGAAACTCAAGATGGAACAACTCCAAACTGCTAATTTAATATATGTCCTGCAAATTGGGACAAGGCAGCCATGATTTGTTCTGAGCTGTGAAAAGACATCTTGTTTTAGCTAATGAGAGCCAAGGTCCCTCAGACACGTGGCTTAGGAACCACTATCCTAATATGCTGTTACTATTCCTGGACCATTTAGGTACGACAAGAAAGGGCATCCCCTCCACGCCTGTTGGCCACAGGCACCCGAGAGCTTTTCCAGCAATGGGAGGGGTCTGCATGAAGCCTTCCCAGATTCTCCTATGCAGCCCAAATTAGTTCATTGACTGGCCAGGGTCAGAGTGACCATCTTTGGAATGAGACTGGAGACTACAGAGACCACCAGGCCCTTCTCCTGCCCAGGTTGGTGGCTCTTTTTCTTTCTGGCAGCTCCCAAGTACTCATTCTGACTCCTGACCACCCTGGTCCCTAATATACCCCTCCTAACCTCCCTAGCCCCCACCTCTAGATTCTTTTCCCCCACAAATCTAATTGTGCAGCAGGAAATAACCTCTCAGATTCCTCACTTTCTTATAGCATCCCAAAACAAGCCCAGAGCATCCTTCTCACTCCAAAGGTTTACTGCCAATTCTGAAGCAAAACAGGGCGGGAATGATGAAATTAACAGCCACGGAAAAGGACAATGTGTGGGCAGCTTCCCTCTGCAGCTTTATAGTCACAGTCCTTGCTGGCCAGTGCTCATGCTCCTTTTGCCTTGAAGCCAATCATCCTCCCTTTTAACCTTCGCCCTCCTCCCCTCCTTCCTCAAATCTTCCCCTCCAGGCACTTTAACTGCCAACAACCTACTTTCTCAACTTTGATTTATCTCCACTAGACGGAACACAAAGTTAGATAGAGCCCCGCCCTCAATACCTTTTTCAAAAATAACTGAATACACCCAGGCAGAACTCTTAGGTTGAGAGGCAAACACTCAAACCCACCCAGCCCTAGACAGACAGGCACCGAGGTACACGTCCATATATGCTCAGAGACAAGGCAAGGGCTCATGCCCTGCACACTCTCTCACACTCAGGATGGACTCATGGACACACACACCCCAGGAGCCTGCCTGCCTGCACTGCAAGCCATTTGGAGTTTCTTTTGAGGAAAAACACTCTGCTCCAGAAAGGGCTCCTGACAGGGCCTTTTTTTTTTTTTTTTCAGAGCTGCTGGATAAATTGCTTTTGTGCAAAAATAAACACAAGTGAACTGCATTAGCTGAGCGAGTGACACATTAGTTACAGATGCGGGGCCTGTCAGAACATTGAGGGAACAGCTTTTATTGGGGAAGGGCTGGGAGACTCATAAATAACCAGTTGGCAATCTCGCATAAACATTTGTGCGTTCACATAAACACTGCCTACCACAAATGCTGGCCTGCTGCCAGCTCGGCCTAGAAGACCCCTCTCTCCTTGTCCTCAGAACGCCGAGGTGGGGGGGAGGGTCACAGGAGACTTTTCTCCCATAGTCCCAACTCCTTGGCCTCGTGCTCTGTGAGTCGTGGGATGGAGGGAGAGATCCAAGCTCATCCAAAAAGCCTGCCAGAGAAGGGAGTTCAAGGCCCAGCCCCAGTGGGACAACTGGCCGACTCTCCTTCCTCTATACAGAATAGAAGAATGAGGGTATGTAATTGTGCTGGGGCTGGGTTATTAAATAAAGCCAAGTCAGAAAGTTAAAAAGAGCTTGGAAATGCCTCCTTGGATTCAACTCCAATGGGAAAGTGGAATGAGGGCATCGCTGCCCTCGCTCCATGGAAAAAGGCCCCAGAAAGTGGTACCAGCCTTGCTCATCCATCCATGGCACAGGGATCCTGGACTTCCTCCCATTGGCTTTTGGAGATGCCCTTGCCTTGGCGCCGAGGGTTCTCTATTCTGAGTCAAACACTTCAGAGCCACATCTAGCTGATCCCAGAAGGGGCAAAGCAGGCCATGTGAGCTAATACAGTCAGTCCCCTCTCCTCCTCCTGTGGTACCTGACAGCGCAAGAAGCACCAGGTGCCCTCAACTCCACACCCTTCCACACCCTTCACTCTCCAGAGAGGATCTAATGTATTTAGGTGCCCTGAGGTATGAGAAATAGTTAATGCCTGTATGTGTTTCATTCTTATCCCTCTTCGTCTTCTCTGTCACAGATGTTTTAAGGGGACAAAGTATGAAGTGGTTAGGATTTAAAGCAAATGGCTAACACTCAAAATTTCTGTTGAATTTTTGAATCAGCTAAGAGAAGGGAAGAGCTGGGATCTTTTTCAGCGAATATAATATGGAGAGAAAGAGAATGTTCACTGGCCACAAGATTGCATTATAGTGATTAGCTTTGAATCCAGAAAGTTATTGAGCTTCCCATAGTTCAATAATTTTCTCTTGGTCCTCCAGTTTCCACTATACAAAAGGCCAAAATCCTTGGGCCGAGTGGCTTTTTTCTTTGTCCATCATATTTTTTGATCTAGTCCCACCCGCCCTTGAACCTGGTTTCTCTCTCTGCCCCTCATGGACCTTGAGGTGAGGCCAAACTGAACTCATTTTTTTCCTCCTCATCCATGTGTTAGAATTTTGCGCTTTTTCTTCCATCAACTCCTCTTCCAGAAAGACCTTTTCTTTACAGTTCTTCAGTTCTGGATCCAACCCATGCTTCCATACTCAGTTCAAAAGCCACATTATCTCTCCCTCCTTTGAATTCTGGGAGAACTCTTCAGTACCTTGCTGCTTACTTTCCTTCTTGTTCTGAGTTATTTGTTTATCTGGCCTATCCCTCCCAAGATTTTAAACTCTCAGATCTTTATCACACTAATCGTTTAAGTTCCCCTCCCTCCCAAGCCCCTAGCCAATGCCTGGGAAATGACATATTTGTTGAATCCAGGAAGGAGGATGGTGATGGTATCTGGATTCGTGGCTGTGATAGTGGTGGGGTTGTGAGAAGGCAGATGATAGTAGTGATGGAAAGTGGCCAACATGTCTTTCCCCCGGGCAACGCCCCTCTTGGCTCTCATTTTGCAGTCCTACAACAAGCTGAGCTGTTGTTGCTTTGGAAGAGAAATGAAGATGCCAGGCAGGTATAGACAGCCAAGCACCATGGCTCTATTGAATAAATCTCAGCCGTCTAGGCCCTTTCTTCCCATCAACAAACGGAGGAATGTTTTATGAGGAAACACTACAAAGCACATCTCTAGATAGAAATATTGAAGGCTCCTTGGCCAGAACAACACTCAGGAGGGAACACAATGTAGCCGTAATTTATTGTATTCAATATTTTTGTTTCCAATCTTATTTTTATAGACATTATTTCATAGGCTGAAGCTTAAACACAGATGGAAAAGATTCTGACTTTGTAATAAGAGACAGTTTATGGCGAACCAGCCCACTGCTCTGTGTTCATATGTGAATAAATGCACATTATGGTGTCCTTAGGTAGAACCGGGAGGTGCCTGCATTATGTGTTTGGACTTTGATCCAATAGTTCTGCCTTCATCTCTCCCCTTGGCCAGGCCCTCCAGATTCTCCCAAGGGAAGGAAGTAACAAACCCCATAGTGAAGCAAGGGGAAGGAGGGATGCGCCAGCTTTTGAAATTCTTGGCCTTAACTGGATCAGCCCTTCTTTGGGTCATCAAAAGGCCTTGACCCAGGGACTCAAGCCAAGACCCCAAAGAGCAGAGATGAAATGAAGTGGACACTAAGGTGTTACGCAGATGACTCTGTGTTGTGTGATTTACATTGTCTTTTTTTTTGGGGGGGGGGGGAGGCCCAAGGGATAGGTTAGAAAACTAAGCTTGTACTACCCATAACACCTTGGGAGCTCTTCCCCCAACAATATATCACAGATAGTTTCATGTCAACAAACGTTTTTAAAAACATGATCTGGCTTATGATATTTGTAGTGTGTATGTACCAAAGTTTGTTTGACCAACCTCATTTAAGTTGAGAAGAAAGAGAGCATAGGAGGGGACAAAGAGATGGGGAGATCTAAGGAGGAAAAAGGAGAAAGGGAGAGGGAGAGACAAAGGGTAGGAGGAAGCATTGCCCAGACCAGAGCACAAGGTTGAGCCCCCACGAGGACCCCCAGCCCATCAAGAATGTCTTGGCCCAAAGTGTGGCCCCCACACATTCATAGACTCACTGCTGGTGGGAGTTGGGCAAGCACCTCAGAGGCCTGCCGTCCAGCCCCTCCTTTCTCTCCCGCAGGGTTAGCTTTCAGCCTACCCTAAGAAGTCTGGGAGCCTGTGACCCATAACACTGGAGACTTTGGGCTGGGGCAGGGGAGAAAGGAGAAGAAGCTCTGCGCAGCTGGGAGGATCACAGGAAAGTGAGTGAGGTGGTGGGAAGACTTGCTGGCCGGGCTTCTGGGGGACTTCCACGTGGAGGAGCAGCTGTGTGAAGTGAAATGTTATGAGAGGCCATCTGAAGGGGCTCCATCCCTGGAGAGCTTGTCAGCAAAGTTTGGGTGTGGAGGTGATGACCCTCCTTACTGCCTGGCAGAAGCAGTGTCTTCGGTGTTCATCGTACAGCCATTTCTATTTTGCCCGATCGCAGTGGTACCATCTAGCGGAGCCATCCTTGGGGGCCCCGGAGTGTCTGAAGAGACCCAAAGAAATAGTGATCAGCACCTAGAAAGCCTTCTGCCTTCACTGGTCCCAGGGCTTGCCAATCGTTTCTGCTTTGCCGGGTGATAGGTCACACCTGCACCAGGGGCTTGGCAAGCAGTTGGAAGCTTTGAAACAGGAGTGGGTAAAGAATCTGCTTCTGGCAATAGAAGGTTCTGGAAGATAGTGCCCACCATCTGGGCTGCTTGAGAAATCTGGCCCAGGCGCCCAAGACAATAGACTAAGAAACTGGATTTCGCAAAATGTTGTAACTAGATGTGGAGGGCATGTTGCATTCTGACTGCCTCCCTTTCTTGGGGCAACCATGCACACCCACCCACCATCAACTCTAGGAGTCCTGGTGGGCCATCTGTCTATCACAGGGCTCCCCAGTGTTCACCCCTCAAAACAAAGTTTGAGCCCTATGTGTCTGCCCTTGGACTTCCCAGTTGTAGAACCCAATACAGGTTTTCCCCACTATCCAGAAGTAGGGCGTTCCTAGGAAGCCTTTCACAAGCCAAAAGAGCATAATGGGAAGAAACAATTACCGCTAATTTACATCTTTATTCCATTCACCGCAATCGAAAAGTTTAATTACTGTTCAGTTTTGCACAGGAAGTTACACCCTCATAAGCTCTTAAGCTTTTCTGATACCTTAGGACATCTTGCTAATGATGCACAAAATAAACCTCGATAAAACACAGGCCCTCACAGATGGAGGTCCAGGCTGTGGCGTTGCTGCTGAGAGGCTGCGGGTCAGTGGTTCCCAAGGGAGGAGCTCTCACTGCTCCTTGAACTGCTGCCACATAGCAAATTCTGAGCCCAGTTTTTGCTTTTTGCCTTTTTTCCTAAAAGTGAAAATCCTCTTTAGATTTGTTGTTGTTGTTGTTAGCAAAACAGGTACAAATATAGGGCTTGTAGGTCTTTTGTAAAAGCAAAATACGTAACATGGACTTTCAAAAATTGGGGGAAACTTGTATAGGCTTTTTGCTTTACTTTTTGCTCCAAATCCAGGTTCATACCTGTTCGGATTGGTCTCCTGTCACTTACAGCTGTCAACACCTCAGTTGATACATGAGTCTAATAACTGAATATGCTTCAAACCGAAGAACTGAATCGGAGCAAGAATAAATCTTCCAAGGGATAGAGTTCCAGAGACCTTCAGGAGACAGGCACGAGGGGCCTCTGCCAGGCCAGTACAGGAGGCCTGGGAGCCTTCATGCCCCTAGAGATGGCAGGCGAGAGGCGCCCTGCTCTGAGGCCCACACTTCAGAGGGTCCACATTTCACACACACACACACACACACACACACACACACACACACACATACACACACACACACGTACACACAGGCACATGCACAATTAAAGAACACACGGGGACCTCTGTCTCCTGGGAGCCAGCACTCAGCACTGGCACAGTACAATCTCTAACCCTAAACATCCACTGTCATGAGTGACACTATCGAAGCCCCCAGGAAACGTTCCTCCACATCCTAGGTGTTATGCTCTTGATTCAAAAGGAGACTGTGTCTAAATGCAGTCAAAACTTGTGGGTTATCCTGCTACTGAAATCAGAGGTGGGCCTTGCTCTGGAGTGTGGGGAGGACTGACAGTGGAAGCACTGAGGTAAGAGAAAAGACATGAATTTATCAAATCCTTCCTTGTAGGCAGCAAGAATGAAATAAAAATAGCATGTCCCAATAGTGGCAAGCATGCGTTCTCTTGCTTCTCTTTGTGGTTCCAGAAGTACTCACAGATAAGCACAGTATTTGCTACAGTCGCATGTGGCATCTAAGGAGCATTTTCCAATATAAATAATTCATAATTCTCCTACATTTGCATCTATGCAGGTCAAGATGTAACATGCATGAAGTATGATACTGATTCTTTGCAGTGGCATTTAGGCAGACACAAAACACCTCTAGAAATGTGAAAGAGGTAATTTTTATAAAAATGTTTGCTGATATTTCATTCAATTTTCAAGATTAGAATTAAAAATTTAGCTTTATTTAAATATTTCATTTAAAATTTTGTATTAGATAAAATGTATTAGTTATAATTGTCTTGGAATTTTAATAGATAATTTTGAATAGTTTAAAGAAAAATAGCTAGCTAAAAACTTACATAAAAAGTAGTTTGAAGCTTTGATCTTTTATAACTTAATTTGCACTTTTTATTAAAATAAAATTTAATTTTTGTACTATTTCAATGATCTGTTGCTGTATAAACTGATTCTAAAATTTAGTGGCTTAAAATATATTATTTTTAACTCTTGCAGTTCTTTGCATTGACTAGTTCAGTGGCCACTGTGGGTTGGGGGCTTCTTGTGTCATTGCAGTCCTGTGGCAACAGGGTCTGGAGTCAAATGCAGGTGCAAGTGGCCTGTACACCCAAGATGGCAGCATCTCTGCTCTCTGAACTGGCGCCTCAGCTAGGGTGGCTGGAACAAGTGCAGTCTAGCTGACTATATTGTTTTTTCCATGTGACTTTTCCACACAGCTCCTGGACTTCCTCATAGCCTGGCAGTGTCAAAGAAATCAGACTTCGTACGTGGTAGCCGACTTATTCCAGAGCAAGCATCTGAGAGACCCAGGGGGAAGCCAAAACGCTTCCTAGGACCTGTCCTCGGAAATCATGCATCATCATTATCATTGCTTTCTATGGGCTAAAAATTAGTCACAGCCCAAATTCAAAAAGACTATGCAATGTCATGAGTTCTAGGAGGTACGGTTTACTGGGAGCTAGCTTTGAAGATGAAGTACTACTTTCTGCCCTCTGGCCCCCATTGAATCCCATCCCTCACACATTCAAAATACACTCACTCTCTGAGTCCCCCAAAGTCTGTGAAATCATCAGGCTTAGGCTCCAAATCCAGGACCTTGACACCTAAGTCAGGTCCGGTGCAGAGGAGCCCCTCAGGTGTGAATCCATGGAGACGGTACCTCTCAATCTAAAGATCTGTGAATTAAAGAGTCAAATTATCTTTCTCCAAACCCAACACACAACAAAGAGGTAGGCGCAGGATAACTGCACTAGATACTCCCATTCAAAAAGGAGAAGAAGTCTACAGCCATGCCACCTTGAACAAGCCTAATCCCGTCTGATCTCAGAAGCTAAGCAGGGTCGGGCCTGGTTAGTACTTGGATGGGAGACCATCTAGGAAGACCAGGTGCTGTAAGCCTAAAAAATAAGGGATTATAAACTGACATTAGGCCCTTGCAATCTGTGAGGTAGACCAAGGATTGCCTCGCCTAAAAAATTAAAAAAAAAAAAATTACAAAGGAGAAGACATGTGTGCAAAGCGATTCTGAAATCTTACCAGTTCCTTCTTCAGGGTCTCGTCCTGCTGTCTGGGAGAGGTCGTCCATGGCTGTTGGCTCCGCACTCTGACTTATCCTTCTTTTTCCAAAAGAAATAGCCAGTATTTGTAGCCAAATAGACTTTTTTCAGCTTGCTTCCTGCCCATGAAAGGTCTATTTTCATTTTTAACTGTCTCTGTCCCTTTCAACTCAAGCTAACATAATTCTTCTAAAATATTGTGGGTTTGTAATACATCAAATTATAACCTACTCCATCAGACAAAAGCCATACTTCTATTTATTTCCAAAAAGGCCTTTCTCCCCTGACACCACCTGTGAGGTTGCTGTGGGATTCTTAGTCCTGTTGTCCAGAAGAGAGGCTCTAAGATGTGTGGCCTGAACATTCTTAAAAGCCCTTTTGTCTATCCAAAGGTCTAAAAACTTGCCCTTTCATTTTTCTGAGGCCTTAGGAAAGAGTCTTACAGCCACTTTATCTTTATCTTTTACTGAAGCAACATTTTACTGGTGAGGCTGTGGATGTCTGTGAGATAGACTGGAAGAATAGTGGGTCATTATGTGTGCAGGCTCTGAGGCCAGACTGCCTGGGCTTGAATCCCAAGTTTACCAATTACCAGCTTTGTGACCTTGAGCTGTCATTTCTATGTGACTCAATTTACCCATCTGTTAATTGGGGTAAATTACAATATGTACTTCATGAGAGTGGTGTAGGGATTCACTTGCTTAATCCTCTTGTATAGTGTTAGAACAATGCCTGCTGTGTAGTAAATTTCTAATAAGTGTTCATTATAATTACTACATGTGACTATATATCCACATCTACAGATGTAGATTCACATGCTTCTATGTAAAGGCTGATGGGTGTCTCTCTGTCTCTGAGTATGAGAATGTCCATGTCTGAGTGTCTGTGTCTCTCCATTGTGTGTTTGGGTATAGGAGACCTTCTGTGCATCCAGCGATAACAGAGGCTGGCATTCATTTCATGTTTACTGTGTCAGGCACTACTCTGAGAGTTCTACAGGTATTCACGTGGAAACACATGTAGATGTGAAGAGCTGAGCACATGTCTGGCCATGTGTGCCAGTGAGTGCCTGTGAGGGTGGCCTGTCAGCCCTGCTGCTGAGCCCCACTTCCTTAGTGAGCTGTGTGAGAGGTGAAGACAAGCACCATGTCCTGCCTGATGATAGCACTGAAGGGGGCCAGTAAATTATACCCCCCTCCCACCTCCTTTCCCAGGCTCCCAGTTAGCTTGAACTGCCTGAGTCTTTATTCCTTCAACAGGAAAGCAAATGAAGAGCCTGGAGAGGAGCCCACCAATCACAGCCTTCCTTTCGTCCTATGACAGCCTTGGTCTTGCCTTGGCCTGGGGGAACTCCGGCAAGATTCCTGGGCTGGGCCATCTTTTCACAGTGTGTGCCATTTTTTGCTGAGTGGCATCTACTTCTGACTCACTGTGTATCCTCCCTGGAAGGATACCAGCAAGACAGTGAATTCCCGTTATGGATAAAGCCTTCACATTCTACCTGTTATGTTTCCTTTGCTTCTATTATCCAACATTGGTAATAGTTCAAGCATAAAAGGATATTTGAAACTTTTATGTATGTGCTTTTCTTCCTTGCCTAAATGAGTATGTGACCTTCATCTTCCTGGGCCCAAGGCATCCATCTCTGCCTGATGAAAGACTTGGATGAAGGTTTGACATAGGCAAGATGCACAGAAGAAAAAAATGCAGTAACGCTTGGCATTTAGCATTCAAAAGAGGGTTCTGCAGCAGGTCAAAAGTCTTCTCAACTACGCTATTTTCTTGAGAGCATATTTTCTGGACATCTTCATCTCTCTCCTTGAACGTGACCATGGAGTTTTACGCAATGAATACCCATGCAAGAAGAGGACACACTTTGGTTCTCTCCTTCCTGCCCAGAGGATGGAAGGAAGGGACAGGAGGAAAGCAACAAGGACGATCAGGCGGTTGGATCTGGCTTTGCTCCAGGCAGGAAACCCTAGGAGGAGAGCCCTGGCCCAGGCTGGAGGGAAGCAGCATCTCAGGCTTCTCAGAACCAACCAAATCCACCGAGATACCTCGAATACCAGGACTCTGGGGTAAGGCAGAGGAGCCTCAGAAGTTCAGCTTCGCAAGCCAACTTCAGTTCCCACAGGCCTGGCTGCTGAGTTGGGAGCCAGCAGGGCCATGGGAACAGTGAGGAGAACCACAGGGCAGGAGAGGGATGCTATGGGTAGGTGGCAGGCCCTGTGGGAAGCAGCCAGGAAGAACATAGGTGCAGTGAGCTAGTCAGCCAGGGGCATCTCAGGGACTGTAGCTAGACCAGGAGGGACCAGACCATGAGTTACACAAACAGCTTCAAGTGCATTTCAAGGCCAGCAGGGATAAGGGAACTTACCTGGAAACATGAGGACACCACTCCCCAGGATCTCAACTCTTTACTCCTGCCAAATGTCGCATAAGCTGCCCTCGTCTGTCCACACACCTCAACAGCATCTTGGTGGGAGAAGCTGGGGAAGGCAATCTGATAACTGAGCACTTTCATCCAAGAGAAGCAAAACATCACTTAACAGGACAGGCTAAACTGGGTCCCATAATGTTCAAACCACGTTGAACACTTCATTGTTCTCCTCACTAATCCTCAGGTAGGGGTTGGGAGAAATGCCAGGTTAGTTATAGACTAATAAATAAGGAAATTACTGTTTTTCCACACAGACAAATTGAAGTGTGAGTTAAGTTTTCATCCTTGTTGCATACACAAAAACAGAGGACCCACCCCTGCCCCCATTAAACTGCCAGCTGGCCATTCCAACTGAAGACAAAGACCCTACAAGGAACAAGTCCTGGCCTCTGGATCCCAAATTGCCTCCTCCAGGTGGTGTGAGACAGGTCAGGGCAGAACAGGACAAGGCTTCCTTTCAGCCCAAGTGCTCATACCAGCTTCCAGGGGTGCACATATTGGGTCTCCTCCCCCTACATTATCTGTGCTTTTTCGGGAGAAAAAACAAGGTTTTGATTCTTTTTCCAGGCCTTTTTCATCCAGGATATTCAGGATCCCAGTCCTGACTGCTATCTCAGAATTTGTTGAGATCTCTCCTTCCCCAGGGAGGTGGGGACATGAATTGAGTGAGGTCCAAAGTCTTATCTTTGGTGTGTGTTGGCGAGGTGTGTGTGTGGGGTGGGTGGGGGGCGGGTGGCGTATCAGCGTATGCAGAGCGTGATGCTACCACCTGCTGGAACCTCAGGGAAAAACAACCCAGCTGGAGAACCATTTTCCACTGGTCTTGGGTGGAACCACCTCAGAATCTTGCACTCAGGTGATTCATTTTCTTTTTCCGGGAACAACGCTATACCTGTTTCTTTATTTAGTCACCTAATTTGCTGGCTGGAGCAAGATCATTATCTCATTTTATGGATGAGAAAACTGATGTACAATAAAGAGCAGAATGCCATCTGAAGTCACATGACCGGGGATGGCTTGAAAGCAACATTTAGTCTCCTGTCACCCAGCCAAGACTGTACCCCTTCCTCAGTGCATGGGACTAGGGTTTCCTTTTATGAACAAGATCGATAGGGCCACCCCTAACATCTATGGAGATGGCATGAAAGAGGAGGACATCTACATCCTCCTGCTGAGACCGAGGGGCCTGAGGCTCGAGCAGCAATAATGACCCTGCCATTAGTTCAGGGCCCGATATATGCACCCAGAGGCTTTGTTTCTAGGACTTCACACACACATTACCAGACAAGCCATTTTAGTTCCCTGGGAGCCATTTTCTGAAATGCCACAAGGGCAGGCTGGCTGCCGGGGGACCTGGTTGATTCCTGCCCTGATTCGCTGGGCTCCTCCACATCCCAGAAGCCAGCCCCAACCTTGGTCCCTGTTCAGAGTTCTCGGTCTTATGGCCTCTCTGGTTTCCTTGTCCCCAGGGTCTGGATTCCAGTTCAGCCCTGCTGCCTGGTGGGCAGGACTCTCCAAGTTGCAGGCTGTCCTCCAAAATTGCCCAGATTTCCTACATTTGTCTCCCCTGTGCTTGGAGACACCTGCATTTCAGATCAGCTGATGAGAACACCAAGGCTGTGAACAGAGTCCACCCCACCTCAATTCTGGGTCCCCACAGCAGGGTCAGTGCCCCCAAGCCCTCTTGTCCAGCAGGGAGGGTCCAATTCCAGACGCTGGCACCCCTCAGCAGGCTTGTCCTGCCATGAATAACTGCCAAATGGGGAGAGAGTCAGAGCCAGGGCCCGGGACTGAGGCCAACTGGCCTCCAAAAGCCTGACCCTCAGGTAGCCACAGCAGTCCTTGGCTCACCTCATAATCACACGACTAACAGGAACATCTCTGAGATGGATTAGAGAGCAAAATATGAAGCCATGAAAAGGCAATTAAAGAAAAAGACTATTTAACTGATCTCAGAAAGGACAATGCTTTTCTAGGCAGAGAAGAGATCATACGGGGAAAGACGTGGCTTGATAAAAGTTGAGACTTCTGCACATCAAAAATATCTCAGAATTAAAGGCAAACCAGCCTCAAGAGCAGCATTTTTGCAACACGAAGGATGACACTCTTAACACATTTTTCCCCATGAATTGTCTTTTAATATCCTTGCTGCTTTTCTGTTGGGAGCATTAAGTTGTTGGTTTGTTGATATATTAAACAGAAAAGGTTACTTATTCTGAACCCTTTGAATTTGGAACCTGTGAGTGTGTTACCAATTAAATTTTTAAAATGACATTTTAAGTATACATAAAACAAAATATTCTAATTGGGTCTATGTGACCAGTTGGTGAATGAACATTTACTGTAAAAAGAATTCCTAAGAGAAATTTTTGCTACAGCCCTCAGCCCAGAGACCAGGGAAAGTCAATTGCAAGGCTGGCTAAGTTTGTCTCCAGCAGCCTCATCCTCTGCTTTCTGCTTCCCTGTCTTACTTCCAAGTACTCCCGTTTCCAAGAGCTGCCCTCTTCCTCACTCTTTCCCAACTTTGGGTACCCAGGACCCCTGATTCCTCTTCCAACCCAGGCCTTCACTTGGCCAAAACAGTCTGTAGGACAGAAAAAGTACCTTTTCCCTGCCCAAGCCCCTCCCCACCCACACCCACCACGGGAGAGCAAGTCTACTTTCCCCGATGTGTTTTGCACACGCTAGGAGATGATTCGGGCCAGTGTTATCTGCCCATTACTCTCAAGACAGTAGTCCCAGCTCCTCCTACTGACAGTTGTGCTCAGCAGTCACCCTCACTGCTGGGACTCTGCGTTGGCCCAAACCTCCTCTTCTCCAGGCCTCTCGCCTTTCTCTCCCCTCTCTTCTTGGCCTGCAGAGCCTGGGAAAGGCACAAAGCTATTGACAAGCGGGGCTGCCCTACAGGCTGCAAGTAAAATAAGGCTCAGTGGCTGGTCCTGGGGCTGGCCCCACTGAAGCGCAGACTTCTAAGACGGAGCCACAGCGCCACCTTGTGGTGGGGTGCAATCCGTGCAGTCAGGCCTAAACAACCTAAGAAACTTCCTGGGTGGATGCCTCTTCCTTAACTATTTCACTGTCTGGTGGATGGGGTCTTTCCTAGACACCAGGAGAGCCCCACCCCTGGGGACTTAAGGACAACTGGTAAGCTGAGGTCCCAACCACATTTCTGACTCCCCCCCACACCCACCCACAGCAAAACAATAGAAAAGCTCTGGGCTTTGTCACTCCCATCCCCTCTGTGATGTGCAGATGTCTGAGCCTGGACAATTATATAACCTCATGATTCTCAGTGCCCCACCTCTAAAATGGGAGCAATAAAAAGGCTGCTGAGAAATGGATTAGGTAATAAAGTTCCTAGAGCAGTGGCTGGCTCATTGCTAGTGTTCAAAAAACAATGGTTTCCTTTTCCTTCTGTCTGGGCCAGACGCCTGGGAAACCCAGACTTACTCAAAGGCAGGGATGAGGAGACAGCTAAAACCCAAATCCTAAGATGAGAAGCATTTCTACCTCGGCTCCTCCAAGGAACCAGCCCCAGTTGCTTCATCTGACTACTCTGCTTCTCTGAACCCCTTTGGTTAAAGTGACCAACTTACCTACTTTGCCAGGAACTGAGGGATTTTTAGGGAACAAGGAACTGTCAGTGCTAAAACTAGGGGTGTCCCAGGCCAACCTGGATGACTTGATTACCCAGTCCTATCTTTCCTCACACTCCAGTTCTAGGACTGCACAGAATCGCTGGGCTGTAGCCCAGGAATCTGCATTATAACACTCCCCAGGTGATTCTTATAAACACCAAGTCACTGCCCCAGCACCCCCTGTGTTTTCTCATTTGTTTCTGGTGGAAGAACTAGTCTTCAACTAGGCAGAAAGCCACCTGGGGCACACAGATGGAAAGACTGAAGAAATTACAGTAAATAATTACAATAAATAATACACATTGCTATACTACATTCAAAGGCATCGCTGAAGAAGCAATATTTGAACCCTGAAAACTGAGGAGCCAGCCACCCTAAGATGTGAGTGAATGTGTTCCAGGTGAAGGAATGGACATTGCAAAGGTCCTGAGGCAGAAACAGGGAATAGAATGACTAGAGCATAGTAAGCTAGGACAAAGTGTCCGGAGCTGAGGTTGGTGAGGTGGGAAGGGGCCAATTCAGATATGTGGGGCTTTCTGGACCACTATAGTCCTTTGCATTTTATTCTGCATGCAATTGAAAGCCATTGATGGTTTTAAGCAAGAAAATGACAGGATCTGATTTGTATTATTAAAGGCTCATTTAGGATTCTGTGAGGGGATGCTGGAGAAAGACAAGAAGTAGAAGTAGGGAATCAATTAAGAGGCTACTGCAATAGCCCAAGCAGAAGAGGACATAAACTGTAGATGGAGAGAACTGCAAGGATTCAGGATACATTTTGGAGGGAAGACTTGCTGATGGATTAGATATAGGTGGGAGCAAGAGTACAATGAAGGCTGCCTCCTAAGCTTTTTACTTAGAACCCAGGCGAATGGATGAAAGAACCATTCTGTGAGATGAAGAACTTGTTAAAGGATGCCTTGAGGATGGAATTAGCCAAATTCTGTGGTGAATTCTATAAGTTAACAAATAAATACCATAAAAGGGAGTAGGAAGAGATAGAATTGGTACAAATTTAAAAAGGCTTTAAAAACCAACTGTAAAAATACCTTTCAGAGGTAAGTGTGGAAATTTGAAAACAGACTAGGTATTAGATGATGCAGAGGCATTTTTATTAATCTTGTTGAGTCTTAATAATGATACTGTGGTTTTTACATTTTGTTAAAAAGTGGTTACCCATTGGGTATACATACTGAAGTATTTACAAGTTGAACTATATCTGAGATTTCCTTTAAAATATTTCAGTGACAGTGCAGGGGTAAGAAATGAGATAGATGAAAGAACACTGACAATTCTTGAAAGTGTGATAGATGGATACATGGGGTTAAATATACTACTTTCTCTACTTTAGGGTATGTTTGAAATGTTCCATAATAAAGAGCTGGCGTTTTGTTTTGTTGAATTTTAAATAGACTGTGTTCATACAGATCACAGTCCTCAGGCTGTGTTCTGACCTACAGAGAGTTCAATAGTATTCCCTCCCTTTATCCACATGGAGGCCACATGCTCCATGTCTGTAGGGCACAAACGAGAGAAACGAGTCAGGGCTTAAGTAAACAGCAAAGCAAGCAGGGGCAGTGGCAGTGGACGCCCACCTCTGTGCTGGGCATTGGCTGCATTGGTGGGGCTGTGGTAAAGGGAGGATCACGTGCCCATCCGACGTGGGCAGCCAATGTTGCTATGTGGGAATAAGGACTCCAGGTGGCCAATTCTTCTGATTTTTCATTAGAAAGTTGAAAGCTGGAGATTTCAGTAAAATCTCCCAGTATGTAGGCAAATAATTTTTCAAAAATTTTAAACATTTTACAAGTCAAACATTTGCAAGTACTAGAAAGCCAAACAAAACCTGTCTGGAAGCTAGATTTATTCCACAGATTGCTGTTTTGTGACCTCTGACTTCACACCATGTCATACATTATATAGTAATGCATTAATAATTGGTTGACATTCTTAGCAGTTGGGTCACACAGCTAGAACAACTGAGGCTGCACAGATCATAAATCCCGAGATCTTTTACATGCAAACACCTGTCAAGCCAGGCATCCCCCACACCAAACTGTGAACTGAATATGGGCTTACTATTTTCTCTATCCAATTGCATCTTGTCATTTCTCAGAAACTTTTGTCTCTGGATTGGCACTACTCTTTCTCTAAATTCTACTGAATTTGCACTCCCTTCCAGCTTTGTAGCACACACAGTTTTAATAAACCTGTCTTCATCCAAGCCATCTCCAAAGCTAATATCAGCCTGGTGTATGTCGGGCTTCTCTCCTGCTAGATATCAACTATAACTTCAACCTACCTTCCAAGTTAAGTTCATCCATCTCATAGTTATCTATATTCCTCTTTGAATCCACCATACTTTATATACAGCCTAATCCACTAGTCTTGCGGTGATGATAATACCACTTCCTTACATGTGTATAGTACTTTATGGTTTTTAAAGTATAGTCCCACAATTTTCTGATTTGATCTTTATCACCCATCTCAACCTTAAAAAAATCCTATCACTATCAAATTTAGATGTGGACAAATCTGGCAATAGTCCATTTGTTTGTTTGTTTGTAACCCAATAATAATTTCCTAGCTGGGTATTTCTAGATTAAGGGCAACTAATTTAGCATCCTTCCTTCCAAACTCTCTATCTCACCAGAAAAATAGTTCTCCAAACTATCACCATTCCAGTAATAACCAATAGGAACAAAAACAATATTTAAGAGGAATAATGTTATAACCAAAAGTTGACAGGAAATGGAATGGGTTATCTTGTGAAGAAATGACATTTTGATACTAGACATTTTCAAATAGGAGCTGGAGTTTGTAGAAGGGATTCCAACATGGATAGAAATGGGGCAGAATGATCTTTCATTCATTTATTTCTGTCTATGTGGGGAATCTGCTCTGTGCTCAGCTCTCAGAAGTACTGGACCAGTTCTTACAGGTGAGTACCCTTTGAAGGTCAGAAAGTACAGTTGGCAAGTCTGATTTTTTTTATGAGCTGTACATTTTAAAATTAATTCTTTTTAAAAGCAGTTTTCGGCAATTTTTCTTTTTAAAGTGCCAACCTTTTCTCCAGCATTCAAAAAATGGAGAGAATGCATACCATGGAATATTATTCAGCCATAAAAAAAAAAAAATGAAGTACTGATGTAGGGTAGGGAATGGATGAAACTTGAAAACATTAAGCTAACTGGAAGAAACTTGTCACAAAAGACCACAAACCTATAATTCAATTCACATGAAAGTCTACAATACAGAAATGTATAGCGACAGAAAGTAGATTAGTGGTTGCTTAGGGCTGGGGTGGGGGGTTAGAGGGATGCTAAAAGATACAGGTTTTCTTACTGAGGTGATGAAAAGTTCTAAAATTAACTGGTGATGAAAATGTTCTACAACTGACTGCTGATGGTTGTTCTGTGGCTATACTAAAATCCATTGACCTGTACACTTCAAATAGGTGAATTGTATGGTATGTAAATTATATCTCAATAAAGCTGTTTTTAAAAATTGTAAGTGAACTTTTTTTTCTTTCTTTCTTTCTTTTTATTGGATAGATATTTGTTTCCAGGCCTAGGCTAGATTTCTAAAAGGGAGTTCTCACCATCTGCTGAGGATGAGCCTGTGACAGACTGGTTGAGTGTACAACTTGGCCCCAGGGTAAGTGAGTGAGTAGTCTTTCTCACACTTCGTTAGGCACGAGGTTCCCCTTTCTGAAGCTGGGGCCCGGGTTAGTAGCTGTGGAAACTTGACAAGAGCTCCACCCTCCCCCACGTTCTCTGAGCTTTCTAGTTCTTGCCTCTCACCACTCCAGGTAATATTTCCATCCCAGGATTTAACTACTATCACATCCATATTAACAACTAAAAGCATTCTCTGTGGAGAAGGCGTCTGGGAGGCTTCCCACCCCAACTAAACTTGTTCCCCTGCTTCATCCACAACTCCTGGGGATGTGGGGCACGCATCCACCCATTGGCAAAGCAGACAAGCACTTCAGAGTAATATTCAGTGCTGGCTTCAAAATCCAGCGGACCATCCGGTGCGGGGTAGGTGTCAAATTTCCTGCCCCACCCTGGGGGGTAGGACTTAGAAACCTGGGGTTATGGTATGAATGAAAGGACACCGCCACTTGGATATTACTAGAAAACGCCTGCTGTCTGTCTGCCAGCGAATTCCACCACTCCAGATTGGCACCAGGGAGAAGGGGCACAAGAAGGGGAGAGGAAGGCGCCCCAGGCACATTTCCCCAACCCTACGAATCCACCCAGGGAGGCCTAGGCACCTGGGTAAGGAAGGGCCCGCGGTCTACGGAGCCTCCGCAGATCCGAGGGGAGGGGTAATGACCAGTAATTCCTAGTTAAAAGAGGAGAAAGTCGCTGCTCCACTTGAGCCCCTGCGCTGAGCCTTGGGCCCCAACTCAAGGAGCGGTCGCCGGGCTTGGGCCCCGCCAGCCAGCGCAAGCCGCGCGGAGCACGGCCCTGGGTGAGGGGCATCCGCCGGATACGCCCAGGAGCCGAAAGCTCCGGCACGCCCCATAGAGTGGGGCACCGGCATTTTCTGGATGCCCAGGGTCCGCCCCATCACCGGTGCAGCACCCCGCGGTCTGCCGTCCGTATCCCCTGTACTGTGGCCTGGGACTGGGTGCTATCAAAGGAAACGCCGGAGACGAGAACTATGACGGATCGATCAGTCGGTAAATGGTCAGGTCCCGGCAGCTGGGTGGTGTGCGGGGGGGAAACAAGCCGCTTGGTAAGAAGATCCAATGTAAGCAGCTTCCTGCCCACGGCGGAGCGGGCCGTGCGCGCTGAGGAATCTGAAACAGGAACTGAGATGGCTAAAGGGAGAGTAACTCGTTCCTTGGGGTAGGGAGATAAAAGGGGGTTTCCGGTATCCAAAATGGTCGTGCTCCAGGTGAGGCTCGAACTCACAACCTCGGCATTGCTCTGCATGTACTGCTGTATAAGTACCGCGCGCTAACCGATTGCGCCACTGGAGCTCCGCTTAGCCGCCTTCGCGATGGCTCTATCAGGGTTCACCCGGCCCGGTGCGGAGCATGCGCATCCAAAATTTGTGCGGTTCCGCGGGAACGAACCAGGACCCGAGCCCACCGCAGCTTCCAGCCCAGCAGCCCCCGGTGGAATAAGCCGGGGAATCCTACGAGTCTCTCTCCGGGTGGGAATGGCCGGTTGGCAGGGCCCTAAAGGGCGGGCCGCTGGGGCCTAGAAAGGGGCCCAGCCCGCTTTCCTGCGCAGCTCGGAAGGAGCCGTGGCCGCTGCGCTGTGAAACCACCTCCGCGTCCTTCGTGGAGCGTCGGCCTCCGGGATCGGACCCCGCGGGGAGCAGGCCTAGCCCTGGAACCCGATTAGCGGCCGGCAGGCGGGCCTTCTTGCGGTAGTGATGCGGATCGAGGGGTGGGGCAGAGCTGGGCGGCCTCGGCTCACCCGCCGCAGACGTCCCCGGCTGCCGCCCCCGGCCCAGCGCCCCCGCTTAACCAGTAAACGGCTGAGCCAGACCCTAGAAGGAGCTGTGCCGGCGCCTGCCGAGGAGCCAACGAGGCCCAGGCCGCGGGTGGCCCGGGGGCGGCCTCTACCGCGGAGCGCGGGCCCACGACCGAGCTTCCAAGACCCGACGGGGCGGGGTTTCGGCATCAGAGCCTTGAACCCCAAAAGTTTTCTCGGCGGCCTGAGAAGGGTGCTCGGGGGACTCCTGGCAGAAGGCACCTCTCCGAAATTATGTCAAGCGACGAGAGCGTTCTAGCGACACCATGGTAGTCCGGGCCTTAGAGAGGATGCAGGCTAAGCCATGCGTGTTTTGCTGGGCCACATGTTTTACTTAATGTTAAAACTAGTTTCTAACATTTAAAAATCAGAAGGTCACGAGCAAGTATCTATATATCCATTTCCTTTTTAAAAACCAGAAAATGTAAACTTCCCAAGGCAGTAACAACCAAGTGCCCATCACATGGTTGTTACTAGTGCCTGTGTCCTAGGCACTTTTGTTTTCATGGGCCCCTCCATGAAAAAAAAAATGTTTTGTTGTGCACCTGAAACTAATATATTGTATGTCAATTGTAATTGATTTTTTAATTAAAAACTTTTTAAATTTTACTACTGCAAAATAAAGACAAATATAATCCAAGCTAGATTTCTCATTACATTCATTTTTTTCCTTCTAATTTCAAAAGAATTTAAAATGTAAACTTTTTTTTTTCGGGCTCTAGGCTCTGCCTACTGTAATTAATTGATAACTCCGCAGGGAACCTGTATCCTCCAGGAAGGAGTGTAGATACAGCCACCTCCACAAAGTGCCCATCACATGGTTGTCTCACTGGGTTGTCTCCTGTGACCTTGTTAGCATGTTGGTCACCCAGTTTGGTGACCTCTGCTTTCCTGGAAGAGCCAGAAGAGCAAATAACTACAGCAGTAGATTGGGGCAACCTCCTGTTGATGAGGAAGTATTGGGGGCGGAATAAAGATCATGTATGTAGTTACCTTGATAGTTGCTTGCCCACAGTAACAGGTTATGTTAGTGTGATAAGTGTCAGCAGTAGAATTGTAGAAAGCCTTGAAATTTGAGCGGAAGAGATTATGGTGATCAGACAGACACTGAGGAGACAGCAACAGGTTCTCTGTAAGGCAGGGGCCTCCTGAAGGTGGTGGTGTTAGGAAGCTCGATGTCATGTGCAGACTGGGTCATCCAGAGAAAGGTAGATAAGACTGTCCAGATGGTTTTGTAAACTGAGAGAAACATCCAGAGCAAAAGCTCAGAAAAAGGATAGTCAATACCCCTGCAAGATGCCATCCCTGCAGAGCTGTTTACGATATACCAGGATTAGGGGTCCTTGGAGCATTCTCAGGAGAATCTATGATAAATTGAGGACAGCAGAATGAAACTTCAAAATCAGTCTCAAAAGTTGAAACAGGCTGTAAAGGTAAATGCATGGTTCACCCCAGAGTGAGAATAATTTTCCCCCTAAATTGAAAGGGGTTAATTTTGTGATAAACAAAGTAAATTGTAGACCCAAACACAGTGTCTTCTCAAATCCAGCATTTGCCAAGTCTGCTCTTCCTTCCTCCTGAGTCCCTCAGGTAGAACCTGCCTGGTGAACTGTGAGCAGCAAAGGTGGCTCCTGGTGGTACAGCTTCCCTTCTCAGTCATCTATGGATTTACTCCTATTGGTTAAGCAGATAATGACTGATCTCGGTTTCCTGGGAGGGGAAGGCAGCACCTCAGAGCCTTTGGAAACTGAAATAGTTTAGTCCCCAAGGAAATTGAGGTTCTGAAGGAGGAAATCAGTGAACACAATGCTGAGCCTGGAAGGAGGCAGTGTCAGAACCTCTGTTATCAGAGAGATTTTCCATCAAGAAGTCTCCTGAAAACTTCAAATCACTTAACTTCATACAGACTAAGTCTGAAGAGAAATGGTTTAATTAAGAGTTCAAGCTGTGGCCTCCTCTAGCTGTGTAACTCTAAATAAGTCTCAGCCTCTCTGGGCCTCAGTTTTCTCATCTATAAATTGTGGGATCTAAACCAGATAAGGGCAGTCTAGCCTATCTTGACTGGAGAACTCCTTTTGCCAAACCTTGAGATTATTTAATCATTTAATAATTTACATAATGTTAATAAAAAATGATTTTTAAACTAAAAAATTTTAGATATATGTATAATTTTTAAACAATCTTGAGTAATACCCATAATATGAAAAGACTAGTCTCAACCTTTTCTGTTTACCATGTATCATAAAATGTTTCATTTGCTTTAAATTAATTGTATAAATAAAAACCTCTGCTACTAGAGGTTTGTTAACAAATTTTAAAAGAACATATATTTGGTGTTGGGAAAAAAACTATATTAAAGTGTATGAAATTTAATGACTTGTAGCATCAAAAATAGACAAAAACTTTTCTAAAATGAATGGAATTTATGCTTTCTACATAAGAAAACTGGTTTACTTTTGTTGCTTTCATGTTTTTGTGTCTAAATGATGAGACAAAACATAAGGGTTCAGACTGCTGTATGCAAGCACCGTTTTGCAAATAGCATGAACTGGGTATGGCTGGTCTTTATTCCTAATAATGAAAGGCCAAATTGAACATTATAGTCAGTATAATTTCTCTTTATGCCTTTAGTCTCAGACATACAAGAGACATGAGGATGAGCTAGATAAACATTTAAATCAGCTGAATGCAATTTGCACATCTAGTGGATAAAGATCATCTTGAGTCAAATTTGCAGAATTTTCATTGTATGGTCTTTATTTACTTCAGCAAAGTTTTTATATTTTTAGCTAATATAAAGAGACTCCCAAAGTGATCCTATTTTAATGGAGCAAGAGGTTGTCTGAAGAATTATTTTAATTGTTATGTTTCTAAATAGAAATTTAAAAGATGCCACTGCCACTTATAAAAGTGCAGACCACTTTGAATGTCTTTCAAAATCCCTGGGATTTGGCAGAGTCTAAGATCCCTCTCTATGCTGATAGCCCATGTTCCTCACCAGTACCACCTGGGGAAGTGACCCTTTATTTTCTCTTAGGAGGAGAAGGATGCGCCGGTCCCTATGGCCAAACACTAGGGAAGTATGATGCAGATCTGAACCAATCACACATAGAAATGGAGCATGATGATAATCTGAGGAGCACAGATTCCTTTACTCTGAACCAAAGTTGAAATGAAGACTTGGTGAAAGCCTATCAGATAAGAAAAAATTAAAAGATTGGTAACATCCAGTGTTGGCAAGAGTATGCAGAAATGGACACTGTTCAGTTTTGTTTTGTTTTTAAAACAGTTTAACAGAATCTACCAAATGCATATATTTTTTGATTCCACAGTTCCATTTCTAGGAATTTCTCCTGTAGAGACACTCATCCATATGAACAAATATACAATACTTTATCAAATCTAAGATATCCTAAATTGTAACATGTACCATTAAGAAAAGAAAAAAAAATGCTGCTGTTTTGACTGCGATGCCATGTTTTCATATCACTTAGACTTGTTTTTCTATACATATTTAAAGAGCTCTTTTAGACTCAGATACACATTGTTTTAAAATCATATATTACTCTTGAGAACTAGTGCTTTCTGCTCAGCTGTGTTCAGCCCCTTAATTTCTTCCACTTATGAACTAGCCAACACTTCAAGGAGGAAAGCAGCTCAGGGTTTCACACTCACCTCATGGCACTTCTCCCTGAAAACTTGGCCCCTCAACCCCTGGACTTCCTTGGTAGCTCTTCGTGGCCTTGAAGCAAGTGGTGTGTGTGTGTGTGTGTGTGTGTGTGTGTGTGTGTGTGTGTGTGTGTGTGTGTTGTATTTCTAGCTACTATAGGTGGAAATAGTTTGATAGATGCTGATATGTCAAGAACTAGTGTGACCACACAATTTATCCTTCAAATAGGGAGGTTTCTAAAAGTGAAAAGGGGCACTGATAATAATACTAGATCACCAAGCATTCCCTATAACAACAGGAACACGTGGCCACCTTAATCATAGCCCTCTTTGTACTGTTTAGTGCTTCTTTCCTACAAATATACCCTTCTTTCCTGCTGTGATCCTGTCAGCCAGTGCCACGGTGAGGCCTTGTCGGTGGAAGGTGCTGTAAGAACACTGAAGGGGCTTCTCTTCCTAGTTCCAGAGCTTTTCTCCCGGCTCCTACAGCACAGCTGCCAGTGGGCGGCTTCCCAGCAAGATTTTACCAGCACCTCAGCAAAATTCTCTGCCATCCCGTGGGCCACCACCACGCCCTCACCAGTGAGCTCTGCCAGGGAGGTAGGGCCATTTCCAAGTTTATTTCTTCCGTGGGTTTCCCTGGAGGTAGTGGCTGCTCCCTTTATGTGTTATTCCTGTATTCTTTAGAATTCTATGTACCCCTCTTAGTAGTTCATTCTCATTTACTAGTTAACAGTTCTTTATATTGCATTCTCCCTGTTCAAATTACTTGTGTGGTTTTTGCCTCCTGACTGGAACCTGGCTGACACAGAATGCATTAATCGTTTCTTTCATTTGTAACTTGAAAACAAAATCTTTCAAAGAATATAGAGAACATAGTGGTAGGTACGTAAAAATAACACATTATAGAGTGCTTGCCATGTGCTGGGCATTGTTCTAAGAACTTTACACCTTTTTAGTTAATTTAATTCTCAAGAACCCTATGAAGTTAAGTAGCATTATTATTTCCTTTTATAGATGAGGAAACTGAGGCACAGTGAGGTGATCTAAGTAAGTGGTAGAGCTGGGATTGAAATATAGATTGTGTGACTTAAGAGTCTGTGCAGTCCGCTATACAGAGATAGTTGTCAATCTGCCACTGAAGACCTGTGACAGTGCCTGGCATTCAGAATTATGCCTCTCAGGGCTTACCCTCAAGAGAAGCACTAATCAGGGTTAACAGAGACCCTGAGTGATGGTAGCCAAAGGGTCCTAACTTGAAATATAGGAAAGACCAGATGGAACTAGGATCACTAGAGAGATGGAAACTGCTGGAGTATTTGATTGACCCAAGCCCTCCTGCTGAAAAGATAGGGTAGTTCCTCTGTCAGTTCTAGCAACAGGTGAACTGAACCCAAAGCTACTGGACCAGGTACAGGATGTCAGGTCTGAGATACTGAGCATAAATAGTGATGGAGTCTTCCTTTTGAGAAGAGGAAGGAAGTCTTAACAGAGGCAGCCATGGACCTCAATGGTTTCAGTAATACTCGAGGCTATCCTTAAGTCAAAATTTTGGGATGGCTAGGAAAGCTCACCCCATTGGGATGCATAAAAATAGGAACTGGAGTGAAACAACATATCTCTGCTTAGCCAGCAACTGAGTGGCTTCAATAACATTCCTTTATACAGATTCACCAGAGTTGGTTTAGCCATTCTCCTATTAATGAAGATCTTGGGTTATTTCCTGTGAAGTTATTAGAAAGCTGCTAAGAGTATTCTTGTACAGTCTTTTTGTTTTCATTTCCTTTGGGTAAATGCAAGAGTGGCATTGCTAGGTCATAAAGTAGGTTTATGTATAGTTTTTTAAAGCATTTTTATTATGGTAAAATATATATAACATAAAATTTTCCATTTTCACCATTTTTAAGTGTATAATTCAGTGTATAATTCACCATTTTTAAGTGTATAATTCAGTACATTTACATCATTATGCAACTGTCACCAGTATCTATCTCCAGAATTCTTACATCATCCCAAACTGAAAATCTGTACCCATTAAACAGTAACTCCCCATCCCTTTTCCACTCAGTCTTTGGTACCCAATATTTTACTTTCTGTCTCTAGAAATTTGACTCTTCTATGTATTTTATATAAATGGAATCATACAATATCTGCCTCTTTGTGTCTGGCTTATTTCAGTTAGCATAATGTTTCCAAGGTTTTTCCAATACATGTTGCAGCATGTGTCAAAATGTCCTTCCTTTTTAAGGCCAAAAATATTCCATTGTATGTATATACCATATATTGTTTATCCATTCTTCAGCCGATGGACACTTACGTTGCTTCCATCTTTGGGTTATTGTGAATAATGCTGTTATGAACATAAGTAGAAAGGTATCTATTGAAGTTTCTGCTTTCACTTCTTTTGGATATATACCCAGAAAAATTGTTGGATTATATGGTAATTTTGTTTAATTTTTTGAGGAAACACCCTACTAGTTTTCACAGCAACTGCATCATTTTACATTCCTACCAGAAATGCACAAGGGTTTCTCCACATTCTCTCCAACACGTATTTTATGCTTGTTTGGGGTTTTTTAATAAATAGTCATCTTAATGGGTGTGAAGTAGTATCTCATAGTTCTAACTTGCATTTCCCTAATCTTTAGTGATGTTGAGCATCTTTTCATGTGTTTATTGGCCATTTGTGTATCATCCTTGGAGAAATGTCTATTCAGGTCTTCTGCTCATTTTTTTATTAGGTTGTTTCATTTTTGTTGTTGTTGAGTTTAGTAGTTCTTTATATATTCTGGTTATTAATCCCTTATTAGATATATGAATTGCAAATATTTTCTCCGTTTTGTGGGTTGCCCTTTCACTCTCTTGGCTGTATCTTTTGATGCACAGAAGTTTTTAATTTGGGTAAAGTACCATGTTTAGTTTTATACTAAACTGCTAGACTCTTATTTTAAAAGTAATTTTGCCATTTTATGCTCCCACCAGCAATGCTGTGTATTCCAATTGTTCTACATCCTTGTCAGCACTTGGTGTTGCCAGTCCTTTTAATTTTAGCCATTCTGCTGAGTGTGTAATAGTATCTCATTGTAGATTTTATTCCTATATTCCCAATGACTAATGTTGTTGAGCATTTTTTGATGTGCTTATTGGCTATTTGTATATCTTTGTGAAATATTTGTTCAAATCTTTAGTCCATCATTGGGTTTTCTTCAGTTTATTTTATCTTTTGGGAGTTTTGATCATGTTTTTCTTTTATTAAGCTGAAGGAGTAGCTGTTATTTCTTAGTTCCCTTAACTGTAAGGTAGCAGATATGAATTACTCTATGACACTTGAGCTAAAAAGAAATGCCAAGTTCAACCTCTGTCCACAGTGCCCTGAAATCATAAAATCCCACATATGTCCACTCTCATCCACATCATCTCATGATGTGGGATCATGCCAGAAAGAATGAGGGGGATACCGCAGGATGTTGGGGGTGGAGGAGTAGAGTGGTGGGGATATATCTAAAATAGAATGAATTAAAGGGAGCATTCAGTGGCCCTTGACAATGAGGGGCGAGAGAACCGTGGAGCTATAGACTATCTCCATGGGAGATGGAGGGAGGAAAGGAAGGGGTTGCGGGAGAGCCCACACTGCTCTGGAGCCAGAGAAAATGGAAATGTAGCTGATATATCAGCTAAACTGAAAGCTCATTACAAAGCTGGCCTACAAATGTCTCCCCAAGTTTCTTTTGCCTGTGAGGTGACAGGGAGACTTAAACTTCCTGTTCTATTTGCAGTAAGTCCTGAAAAGCTGACAGTGACCACAGCGCAGATGAAGGTCACCTCAGCTGCCCTATCCTGTCCAGTAGGGTCTTAGCTGAGGTTGCAGGCTCCATCCCATGGCCAAACAGTCACCTTTGATCACATTTAAAAAGCAGTATATTGGAGGGCTGACTGCTTTTACTATTTGATCTTCTGATTTTAGAACGTAACCCTCCCTGAGTTGCAAATCACAATTATACGAATCTTGTAATATAAAGAATTAAGCTTATAAAAATATAGTAGTCAGGAGACAGAAACCATGCCCATTATTTAACAAAGATAATGTAATACAGAGAACCATTAACTAGGTTTAAAACTGGGTAACTTGGGAAGGAGGAAAAAATAAAATGTTAAAAAAAATGGATAACTAAAAAGTCAAAGAAAAGAGAAAAAAAGAATTCTGCAGTATCACAGAACTAGCAACTGTAAGAAGTGGCTACCACCCCTACGGCTTAGGGAACCTAAGAAGAAACTGAATTACTAAAATTTGGAAACTGTAGGACTTCTACAGAATTGAAAGGGCATGCCAACTTCAGGTATTGGTATTTCTGCTGGAGTCACGTTAAAGCTGATTCTTCAAGAACTGAGAAAACTGCAAATTGGATTTAGAAACTGCTAAGGGAAGAAACCAAAGCGATGAGCCCAGGAACCGCAGGCAGACAGGAAGCAATCAGGGAGGAGCAGGTTCCTTCTTCTTCCTCCATCCTTGCAGCCTCCTTCTATTACCTCAGCTTTGCAGGGCCTGCTAGAACCAGCTGGCACAGAATAAATGGAATTTGCAAAATCTCAGGCCCTTAGAACGATGCAGAGTACAGAAAGTGAATTTGGAGTTGAGAGACAGTTAACTTAATAACTGGCATAAAGGGCTCAATATCATACAGAATGCAGTAACCCTGCAGGCAAACAGGAATGTTTTGAGAACAACCTACCCATCCTCTATTCATCTAGAAATGTAAGTGTTATCTTAAGAGCAGACAAGACCAAATGTCCAAGCATCTGCCACATAGACTTTCCTTTTATTACCTCCTTTGGTTCCTCTAGGTCAGTGGTTCCTAAGCTTTCATGTCTAAGAATTACTGCAGATTGTACTTTATAAGTGATATAAATAATTTTCTAATTTAATTTTAACTATATGGAACTTTTATTTTACTCACTTTAGAACCAAATTCCTAGCTCTTCAATACTGCCATACGCTGCAGCCCCATTGGAGTCAATCGGATAGAACTCTTTCAGAAGAAAAACTATGTCACAGTGGGAAAGGCACAGGCCTTGATGCCAGTTGGGCACAGTTTCTTTACACTGGTAATTCTTCTTACCAGCTATGGACCTTTGTGGTTGCTCGTTAATACTCTGAACTTAGGTTTCAGTTTTCTAATCTGTATATGGAGATTAAATGAGAGAACGTATGGGGATTGGCACAGAGTCTGCCATGTAGTAACTATTCAGTAAGTGGTACCCAGGGAGGGCGTTACTACTGCTGAGGTCCTCAGACCTCACACCACACTCTGATCCCAGAGGAAACTAGCTAAGGAAAGTAGTGGTAAGTAGCAGTGTTGTGGCCAATATTGAATAGACCAAACCAAGTATGCTCTCAAAGACTGTTTAATAGCCGGTGGCTGTCCTTGCTAGGAGCAGCCCTGAACAAGAATCATGTCCTGCTTATATTCACAAGCTCATTGTTACATTGTTAAAATTTTCATGATTAACGGGCAGGCAGTTAGGGGTTCCAGGAACTAGGCCATTTTGCTTTAGTTAAACATTACTAAGGTATAGACCTCCTTTGTCTAGTTTTTTTTTTTGATTAACTCTTTCTTATCACATTTCAGCAGGCTGTTACAGCAGCAGGTTCAAATGTCAAGAGAGTCTCAGAATTTCCATTGAGTTCCCAGAGAAGTGTGTAAGGGATTGAGAGTATAAAAGTGTGGGGGCCAAAAAAGGCAGACGATAGCAAACCACAGGGAGGATGTGAAGAAATCGGAACCTTCACACACTGTTGGTGGGAATATAAAATGGTGTGGCCACTTTAGGAAAAAGTCTGGCAGTTTCAGAAATGTTAAACACCAAATCCAATAAATGACACATATAAATATAAAATAAATGATACCGAAATATACTAAAACACAGGAAGAGGAACTCTTAATAGACCTGGAACTGAACCAGCAAGGAATGATTAAAAGAAGGCAAAATTAGATTGAAGAAGGAAATCTCTGCCCACACTGCATAGACTATCCAAGAAGAGTCTTTCCAGTGGTACTGGGAGCAGCCATTAGGGTGCTTCATACCCAAGGGAAATGAACATGTAGGAAGAGGTCCAGGGACAACTACTTAGGTAATTAGCTGGGGCACTGAAGCAGGAGCAGGAAGCAGCAGCACCCACTGCCCCTCTCCCCTGCCCTCATCATAGCCCAGGCAACTGTGATGGGATTTCTGTTCCAGGTGAGAGGGAACAATGAATGTAAGAATGTAGAAAGACAAGGCAGTGCCTGGGGTGGCGAGGGTCACTCAGTAGAAACTGGGAGTGCCCTAACCGAGAAGACAAGCTACTGAGATCTACTGAGATACACTACCTCGTGGCAGGTCTTGACTACCCACACTCTGAAAATAGCACAGAGTACAACTCTCGTCTCTTCCCCTCAGTAGGCTGTGCAAACAGAGACAGCCTAACAAAGAATGCCAACCATAAAGATGACTTTGCACAAGATCACTAAATATTTGAGGAAAACCAATATCATCAAAGAGAGACAAGCCAGACCTTTCCCAGTCTCCCTTGAGGTTAGATGAAACCACTGACTAAATTTCAGCCAGTGGAATGTAAACAGACATGTGTACACCGCTCTGGCCAGGTCTGGCCTATAAGTACCTCCGCTCTCTCTTTTCCTCTTTCTGCCTGCTGGATCTCAATGCCCAGAATGATATTGAAAGATACATGATTAAGCAGACAAGATCCTGTGTCAACTTTTGTCAAATCGGGTCCCTAAATCAGGGGTGATGTGGTGCTGCCTCCCCATTGTACTTCATAAGAATGAGCAGTGAGTTTGGGGTAGTTTGTTTATTTTTTTTCCAGATTTCAGCAGCTAATATTATCTTCACCGATAGTTTACAGTTTAAAACAGTTTTCTTGAAAAAAGAAGGGAGTTTATCACATCCATGTAATCAAGACAGCCAGTTGTAGGAGAGAACCAATTAAAATTTGTAAATAAAAACATGAAACCATTGAAATTTAAAACTCAGTAGATGAGCTGAACTGTAGAATATATCAACTTAATAGAAAAACGGTGAACCAGAAGAATAGGCAGAAGACTATTCCCAGAATGCTTTCAGATGGTGGCCCACACCCAAGCCAGATGAATAAACATGGTGATTTATTTACACAGCACAAACCAGAGGGCAGATGTGACAGTGACCATACAGCAGATTATTTAGCTTGTGTTTAGGATTCCCCTGGGTAATTCAGACCTCAAACATTCACCTGTGGTCTCAATTATTTGCCTTATGTGACTTGATAGATTAAAATGCACGGTAACTATCATTCTTTTCTTTGTATTATGTAACAGAACATCTGTTGGGTTGAAATGATTTTTTCCCTTTTATTGTGAATTCATTCATGACTTTATCCACCAACCCACCCAATCATCCATTTAACAAACGTCCATACCTAACATATCACAGATCCTGGTGTTTCGTGTGACACTGATTACATATCCTCTGATTACTGTAGATGAGAAAGATAAGAATATGGTTTGAATTATTTTGGTTCCAAACAATATTCTAGAAAGAAATGTACAGCCAAAAAGTTCTAAACAAATAATTACCAAGAAAAAAGAGGGAGAAATGGATAAAGAGGAAAATGGGGTGAGACTTGAGAAGAAACAGGCGGGTCTGTCCCAGAGGGCTGGGTGGGAATCTTGTTTCCTGTCTGTCTGGGTTTTGATTTGCACAGGGGCGTCTCCGTGTCTGAGAGTGCTGAGAACACCAGCCTAACCCCAGAGAGCAAGGAGGGGGCAAGAAGGACTGGGGGTGGGCGCGAGCAGAATTGGAGGCGTTTCAAATTTCTTGAACTCTATAATCTGGATTCTGGTGTCCCCCTACCAGCTCCCCCCACCCCACCCTCTTCCAACACAAACGCGCAGCTTTCCTAAGAATTCCGAGTCCGGAAGAAAGAGAAGCAGGCAGGCGTCTATTGTCCATCCCGCTCCTCCTCACTCCACCGTTTCCTCCTCCTTCACACCCACACACCAGGTGCCAGAGCTCTACGAGCCCTCGGTAACTGAGCTAGAGCCTCTCCCACCCGCTAGGATATTGTTTGGAACCAACATGAGTACAGGGTTGTCCGCCCTCCCCAGCCCCGGACCCCGAGGTTCCCGGGGGCTGGGACACCAAGGGCCCGCTTCTTCGTCTGTAAAACTCCTCATAGAGTTGTCGTGTGACCTGACTATGTTCCTAAGACCGGAAAGGCGCTCAGAATCCTCGCGCTGCAGCCCCGGCGGGCGGGTCTACGCAGCGCGCTCCTCGCCCCTCCTCGCGTCCTTCCGGAAGCGCTCCCCTCACCCGCCCGAGGCAGGGCCGCCAGGGGCACTTAGTAAACGGGGGTCTCCGGCCTGACTCCGCCCTCTGCAAGACAGGGGATAACATTAATCGGTGCCTGTGGTGGCCACTGTGCAACTCTGAGCTGGCTGCGTAGGCAGTCCCATTTTTCAGACGAGGAAATTGAGGCTCCACTGCAATGCCAGCACCCCTGGACTCAGGCACTCGGGTTTCCAAATCCGCCTGCTCCCCATTGCAATGCTTCTTTGGAGCTCCCTTGGGGTCCAGAAGGGAAGTCTTGGGACAAGCGACCAGGAAGGTTCTTTACCCTGTGTCTTACGCCTGTCTCAGACTCCCAACCCCTCCGTGGGTGTGTGGGGCGCCCCCGAGTGTGCGGCGGGACGGAGCGGGTGTCTGGAGGGGAAGTGGGCCGCGCAGGTGCAGGGAGACTCAGATCAAAAGCCGACAGGGACCACCACGTGGGTCCCCAGCCCCGGACACCTTGGTGTCCAGGGGGTTGAACGCCCGAATGCTGATTACCGCTGATTACCGAGGAGGCCAATAGGCTGCTAGGCGGAGCCGTGCTCCTCCTCCGATGACCCAGGACACTGCTCAGAGTACGGCTCCCGGGGTAGCCATGAAGCGTCCTGTGAGAGTGAGGACTTGGGTGGAAGAGAACCAGGACTCCTTCCTTCCTCCTGTCTGCAACAAGCTCCTGTAAGTCCCAGGCACGCCACCCTCCTCACCTCCTCCTCCTCCATCTGCACCCCTCACCCCTCGACCTCCAGCTCTTGATTTCCTTGACCCAGAAGCCTGCAGAAGAGGGGCTATCATCCTCATAGTGTCTTCAAGGGAAGGTTCCGGGTTCCACCACCCTGATTTGTTCCTCTTTTTGGGGCTCTGCGTGGAGATTGTGACTTTGATTTCTGAGTATGGCTGGGTAAACTGAGGTGAGGAGAGTTACAGATAGCAGCTGGCAGCACTACTCCCCATGGCTGAGAAACTGCTCTCTCTCACCCGCAGTGACTCTCATAAATTTTAGGAGGGTGGTTTCCTACTCCCTAGAATTGCAGTAGAACCTACCTCTGGGTTCTACACCCTCATTCTTGTCCAGGAAGCAACCGGCAGAGAGTGAAGTCAGAGGGTCATCTCCAGGGGGAAATCTTGGTGTATTGCTCTTTCCAGTTCTCCTCTTTGCTGGTGGGTGTGTGCATGTGCATGTGCGGGGACACACACACATGTGCGCGCACACACACACACACACACACAGAACTTTGCATACATACCTAAATTATATCTCGGTAAAGATGACTAAAAAGGAAAAAAAATCCTAGGCCCCTTGGCGTCCCTCAGGCCAAGACCATATTCTGGCTGAGCTCTCCAGGCCTGGGGTGACCTGGTCTGCCATCCTGATCCAGCCTTCTCTCCATCACTCCCCAAGACCACCAGGATCCCCATGTTTCCGGGCCTCTGCACCCAGCTTCCCCTTCTACTTCTTTCCCCAAGTGCCTCACAGTTTTAAGTCCAACAGTTTTGGGGGAACAGACAGTCTCATAATCAGATAACTCTGTGGGGGCTGGGGGAGGTAGATAAAGGTCATTTTACTCCTATAGGAAGTGGAGCCTTTAGTTTGCTCTTCTGTATATAAAGATCTGTAGCACAGCTCAGGGATCCTGACTGATGAAGAGATAGACCCACCACCATGCCATTCCCCTATCAAGTCAGAGGATGTAGGGGATGCACACAGAGGGACACGCACACACACAAATATATTAAGACACAGCTACAGAAAGACATAGGCACATATCCAGTCTCAGACAGAGACAGCCACTCTTGGATAGTCATGGGCACCCTGAGATGAGAGTAGAAGGGGACAAACATCAAACACTGACAGGGACAATGGTGTAGAAACAGTCCTGTTACCTCTCCCAGATGTACCCAGGCTCCTTTCAGGCCCCCCAACAGGCCACTCCTGTTTTCTCTCATGAGCTGGCTTAGCACCTCTCCCCCTTCATCTATTGCAGGCATCAGAAGCAGCTCAAAGTCATGTTCGTCGGGGGCCCCAACATCAGGAAGGACTACCACATCGAGGAGGGTGAGGAGGTAGGCCTGCACACTGCCCCAGTGACTTAGCCCTGCAGCGAGGGGACACTTCCCAAGCCAGGACCAGGGCCTGTGGATAGGAGATGGGGTGGTCAGAGGGCTGATGGGTGAAGGGGGATCAACCAAAAATCACAGGATAATACTGTTGCCTGGAAGATGTAGGCACCTTTGACAGCTGATCTTCAGAAAGCTCAGCCACTGCAGGTATGAGTGGCTCTAGCTGTTGGCATCACTCCCTGGACACAGGGACTGTCCATGTTCTAGGTGGGATGCCCTGGTCTCCTCCCCGCAAACCTTAATATGCAAAATTGGCCTCCAAAGTGAGGCCCAAACACTGAGGGGGACTTGAGTGCTCCACTCTGGTCCTAGGATCCAAGTTGTCTGGTAAGTGTTGGTGCTGGGAAGCCCCTCCTTATCTAGAGGGCACAAGACACATCAGTTGCTAGGGGCTATTGGCATGGGGTGGGGCAGGTGGAAGGGGGATTTGCAATTTGTACTGAATACTCTTTTGTACCTTGAATTTTGGACTGTGTTTCTATGCTACCTATCCTAAAGTAAATAAACAAGAGTAAAATTAAAAGAAAAAGGTTCCAGCTATCAGAACCTCTATTGGCAAAGGATTAGTATGGGGGCCCCCTACCTATCTTCCTGGAGGCACTGATGCTAAGGTTGGAGGTCTAGAGTCCAGCTTGGTCACCAGCCTCTACCCCCACTGCTGGTGACTCAGCCACAGCTGGGGCCTGGAGGGAACACAGAAGAATCATTCACTCAACAACTATTTACTGAGCACCTACCATGTCAGGGGCAGTGGGGGTGAGGATCCTGGGCCAGCAGAAAGCAGCTTTGGCAGAGCAAAGCCAGCCAACCCCTCACCCCTCATACTTCCAAGACCCACACCTCCCCTAGCCACTCTCTTCTCACACCACACCTCACTGGAGGCCATTTTCCTCTGTGGAAAAAACAGCAGGGAAATGCAAAACTGTGGAGAGAAGACAAGGTTGGATTGGGAGTGACCACGGTGTGAGAGACTAGACGGGTTGCAAGGTGTCTCCTGTCTGCCTTCTTCAGCTTCAGGCCACCTATGTTGTCTTCTGGAGGCTTCTACTCGGTAGCCCTGGTCTCAGTGCCCACTTCTGTCTTTTTCCCTCCTTTTGTCCCTTCTTGTTCCCTACCATCTCTACCCCTTGTCCTACTTCGGGGTTTCCCCAAGCTGCTTTGGTGGATGAACCACACAGGGACCCAGGCCAAGCCCTGACTTAACTGGGTAGCTGACAGATGAGGGCTGGCTTAAGCAGTGGTCCCCAATCTATAGGGACCCTCAGGTGGCTGAGAGAAATTTGGTTAGAGGTGGGTTTGTGACAGCTTGGTCTCATCCTGAAGTAGAGGAGAATACCAGCCACGGGCTCTGGGAAGCCACAGGGCAGAGGGCTGGTACCCTCTCTGTCCCTACCTGTCCTCACCAAGCTGGAGCCTGAGGAGACTCCAGGCTGTGCTGTAGGAGCCACCCCAGCCCCAAGGTCCAAATCCATCCTGATGAGAGAAGGGGAGTCACTGAGCCAACTTTCCTCCTTGCTGAGCTCAGCCCCTCAGGTGCCCTGGCTCCGCCTACCACACTCATTCCACTTCCATCCGTCCTTCCCTTTGGGCACATAGTGTGAGGAGGTTTGGGCTGGGAGGCTGCCTCTTCCTAACCATGTGATCTTGGACAGGTCACATCATGTCCTCTCTCTGAGCCTGTTTCCTGGCAGTACATGGGGACACTGGCCGTGCCTGGTGAACGTGTATAGTGTGTGCACAGAGACTGGTGCACAGTAGGTTCTAAATATGTATTGTTTCTCTGCACCCCCAGCCCCTTTCCGGCTTCCTCTGCCTGTAAGGCCTTTCTGGGCCCCAGAGGCCAGATTCAATTTAATATCTGACCAGCCAGGACAGTTAATCTACTCAGCCCCAGGTCCTAAACATCATTTACTTCTAAACAGCATAATTCCTCTTGGATCGCCCTCTGCTGTTTGGAATTTTATGCTGTTCTGGATCTGCACCTCTGCTCCCCACCAGGACTGTCCCTCACACAAGGGAGGCCCTGGGCGTGGGGACAAGACTGAGGAAAATGCACTTTTCTGCTTTTGTTTGATGGCTGCTAACATCTTGTACCTGCCCTGATGAGTCTGAATCTGGCCCAAACCATCAGACTCCCACCCCAGTTTTCTCTGATATTTGCAAGGCCCAAGGGCTATGGTCCCCTCCCTAGAGCTCTCTGGGCCCTTCTTCTCCTCCCCTAACCATGGAAGAACCTCCACCCCTCACACACATTGGGATTTCCTCCCAGCTGGGGAAGTCAGGAGTGGGGTTGCAGAATTTCTCCCTAAAAGAATCTGGTAGGTTTTTTCTTGTGTATTGTAAATATCTTGTATGGGTTATTTTTAATAATAAAAGTAAAGATTATTATTTATAGAAAACATGCAAACTATTAAAAAAAACAAATGTATGTTTCATTCATAATCCCACCACTGAAAGAATTCAAACACTGTGAACACTGCTTGCATTTACATGTGTATTATTACATAATTAGAATCCTGCTGGGTGTAGTTTTGAATTTTGGTTTAACATAACTTTAGCATTTTCCATTTTCCCAACTTATTAACAGTTATTCAAAAATAGTTTTTAATGTTTGCATAATGTTTCATATTTTGACTCTATCATAAAATAGTGACATTTCCCCTCTTATTGTTATTAGCATTGTTTTGCTATTCTTGCCATCACTAATATTAGCTAGAGGTTTATGAGTACTAACTATGTTTTGCATACTTTGTGTACAGTGTCCCAGAAGACTTCACAGCAACATTCTGAGTAGACACTGTCATTTCAAAGATGAGGAAAAAGGCACAGGAAAGCTAACTAAACTGACCAAGGGCACACGGTTACCTGGATGAGCTGAGGGCCAGGTGATGCTGGAATCTATGCTTTTAACTATCATGCATTGTGACAAAACAGCCATGTATGTACACCTCAAGGCAGGTGAATTTCTGATTGACTTCAGCCACTTTCCTAAAGATGGAATTATTAGGGCAAGAGTATAAGGTGGCCACTGTCTTGGTTTGTCCTGGGCTTTTTCAGTTTTAGCACCGAAGGTCCTGCATCCCAAGAAACCCCTCCAAGCCACCACACAGGGGTGTGAGCTGTGAAGGTTCTTTCTGCCTATTGCCAAATTGCCCTTCAGAATTATTGTGTCAACTTGTCCCTCATGGTAGACGATAAAGCCACTTGGCTTGATTTCTCTTAGTAGATGCTGACAAGAACCTCTACCTCCTCTAGCTCCATACATGATGATGATAATAATTATTATTAAAACACCCCTTCAACTATTTCGCTGGGGCTTTTAACACCTGTGCAATGTGTGACTGGTGGAGAGAAAATGTGTCTGCCCCCTCCTCCTCCCAACTCCATGAGGGTGAGCTCAGTAAACACATTAATTACGGACTTAGAACAGAATAGAGAAAATGCAGGAGACCCCTGTCATCCCATCGCACCGCAGGGAGGTAGCAGGAAGTGAGCGCTCACATCCCCCACAGCTTCTAGCATCACTGAGTGCACCATTTACACAGCTGATCCCCAGAAGGCACAGCCCTGCATGGAACCAGAGCATCACCATGGCCAGAAGAGCCAACAGGCTCCAGAGCTACATGCAGACTTAGGTCCAAAATGCGACTCCAAGACTTTGTTACCTTAAGAGAGTTGCTTTACTTTCTGAGCCTGTTTTCCTTTTTATTTTCTGCATTATGGGACTAGTAGTACCTCTGGAAGTTGTTAAGATTTCAGATAATGTACACGTGCTTGCACAGCCCCTGGGATACAGTGTGCAGGTGGTTCTTCTTACCTCACTGAAGGGTCACTGCATTCTTCAGTGAGCATCTCAGCCAGCCTCCTGCCCGCAAGCCAGACACCAGCGGTTGCGTCCTGTGTATTTTGGTCATCATTGGAACGTCAAGATGTGATCCTTGTGTGTCACCAGTATTTCTATCTGTGGCATGTGCCAGGGGAGGTTGGGCTTCAGGGCAGGAGTGACAGAGCTGCTCATAGACTTCATGGCCTTGAGGAAATTTCTCAGTCAGAACTCAGGCTAAGGAGCTGGAAGAGGGATTGGGGAATGGGGAGGGAGTGCTGTGCTGTCCCACAGGTGTTTTATCAGCTGAAGGGCGACATGGTTCTCCAAGTCCTGGAACAAGGGAAACACCGGGATGTGGTCATTCGGCAGGGAGAGGTGAGGCTGGGCCCAAGGGGGCTGGGGCAGGGGGTCGAAGGGCTGCCGGAACAGGCACCCACTGTGTCTACTCATCCTGGTTTGGGTCGAGGTCTTGTCCTCCTGCCTTCTCCTGCCTTCCAGTTGTCCCAACCAGCTCCACCCCCATCCTTGGGCACTTATTCCTCTGGGCTACCCCATCATCAGCACAGCTCAACATTCCCTCCATTTCTGGGTAATAGGCTGGGCAGAGAGGTGGGCTGGACTAGACCCTGTGAGTGAAGTGGGGGGCCCAGGATGCTGCGGGCAGAGGTCTGGGTGGGAGATTGCAGCCTTATTGGCACTTTGTCCCTACCACTGTAGATATTCCTTCTGCCTGCTGGGGTCCCCCACTCTCCACAGAGGTTTGCCAACACTGTGGGGCTGGTGATTGAGCGGAAGCGGCTGAAAACCGAGCTTGATGGACTCAGGTAAATAGGCCTTTTCTGGGGGAAGTGGGTGGCAAGTCTCAGAGGAAGGAGTCCTAGATAGAGCCAAGAAAGCACTTCCTGGCCACTGAGCTAGTTGGAGGCAATGGAGATCCTGTATTTGCTGGCTGATGGAGGAGGGTTAGAGTAGGTGGTAGAGTAGGTTTGATGATTCAGGGATGTTGTCTATGGCCCCCTTGGAAGCCCACTCAGCCTGAGGCCCTTCTGGCTGGGACTAGAACCTGTGTTTTCCCACGGAGAACTTTTGGTGGGGTCGGGGAGGGATGCCAAAGCCCAAGTCAGGCCCTCCTGGCCCAGGGCAGGCCACAATGCTGCTGCTTTTCCCAGCCTCCACCCCCAGAGTTTCTTCAGTCTCTGCTAGTGCACCCCTTTGCTTGCTTCTCTGCCCCAGCTCATTCTACAACCGTTTGTATAACACCGGGCTAAGTGCTTTATGTGTCTTTATTTATTTAATCTTTGCAATGATCCTATGGGGCAGGTACTGTTATCATCTGTACTTTACAGGTAAAGAAACTGGGCACAGGGAAGTCGAGTTTACTAGAAAATGGTAGAGGTGGCATGATAGAGAAACATGAAATGAGGGCCAGGACAGTCGGGACGGGAGTGGGAGACAGCATCAGGGAGGGACGTACCTCGGGGCAGAGACAGCCACCCTGTTTCTAGAGCCGAATTCCCATTTCGTTCTGATCAGTCACCTAATTATTATTCTCTGAAAATGAAAAGATGACGCAGCCTTTGGCTCAGGGGGACATAGATTCTTCCAAAAGCTAAACTACTTTTGCATTTATTAACTAAGAAAATAAAAAATTCCCAACAAGTTACTGACATCTTCTGTTATAAAGGACATTTTTTTAGTGTTTTTTTTTTTTTCTAATCAGCAAAGTCATACACATTCATGAAATCTGGAAAAGTCAAGAAAGCATAAACAAAATTTAAATTACCTGTCAGGAAAAGGGTAAATGTTATGGTATGTGAATAGACAATAATAAAGAGAAAACAAAAAAATCATCAGCCCACCAATTAAACCTAACAAAGCATTTAAACTTCCATCTTGTCTTTTTTCTATGCATATCTGCACTAACAACATTGCAGTCTTATTGAAAGCAATAATTTGAGTTTTACTTTTTTTTTACATGAAAAAACTCATGAGCATTTATCATACTACTAAATGCTTTTCAAAAAACTCTGTGTTAATGACTGCATACTAATCTACAGCATAATAGCCTGTTGTAGAAGCAGATGCTTGGCCTTAAATTCTAGAAGAAATTTTTCCCATGGGGCTTTATCTAGGGAGTTTTTAGTAATGGAGAAGAGTTTCCTCAATAATATTTTTACAGCGAATTCAATAACAGATTTCATCTGGCTGCTTTTGACCTTTAATGAAAGCCAGGAATACAACATTAAAATTCCACTCTGAAGGCAATTTCTGGAGGACATCACAGTCCAGTTATGATGCTTTCTGGTGTCTAGTTCCATCCCAGGATAGAATTTAGGATGCCTAGTGAGGCAGATGCACTGTGTGTCTATAAACCATCTCCCATAAACAGGACCACTTCTCTTTTTGAGGAGAAGTTGAAGAGCAGACAGAGCTGACCTGGCCCTGGGTATTGGGCATTCAGTTAACAGATGTGCTGCACACACAGGGTCCCGAGGCTTGACTCCGGTCTGCCAGAGACTCCTAAGGCCAGTGGAGGAGCTCACTGAGCCTGTCTGGGGACTTGGGTGGGCTTCAGGAAGTCCACTAGAGGCTATGTGTACATGCACATGGAACTTCCTCCAGAGAAGAGGCCCAGCACTTTGGTCCAATTTTCAGAGGCATCCATGACCCCAAAAGGAGAAGGACCCCCGCATCCAGGGGCATCTTCCACATGTTGATTCCTTAAGGTTCCATGTGCTCTCACATAGGGTTCTAGCAGGCAGGAAGAGCATCCAGACACAGGCCCTAGATTCAAGCTCAGCCTCAGTTTCTGCTTTGGGAAAAATGAAGACACTTTTCACTGATGCTCGCTACACTTCTAAGACTGTCTTGAGTCTGTCTTGCTTCTGCCACTTATAGGCTGTGTAATCCCTCCCAAGCTGCCCAGCTTCTCTGAGCCTCAGAAATCTATCCACTTTGTAAATGGTCAAGTTTTGGGAACCAGAAAGAGCTATGCACATAGAATGGATAATAGCCCTCTCACTGTGGGGACAAATGCTGCTTTTTGGAGAGCCAGATGTGGCCACTAGTTTGCACTAACAGAGTGAAGCAAACAGCCAGCTCTGCAGGACCAGCCTCGCCCAGATGGCCACACACAGCCAGGCCTGAGAAAGGCTGCCCAGAGGCCGCCCAGGTGGGGAATTGGGTTGCCTGTCCTTTGCTTTGGCAGGTACTACGTGAGAGACACTGCGGATGTCCTGTTTGAGAAGTGGTTCTACTGTGAGGACCTTGGCACACAGCTGGCCCCCATCATCCAAGAGTGAGGTCTCACCCAGCCCCTGCCCCACTTTCTCCCACCTGGGGAGAGCAGACCCATCGAAGCAGTGCTCCAGGCAGCACCTGCCAACCTGAAGCCATCACACCTGGGATTTAGGGAGAAAGTCTGCTCTCTCAGGGTGGGAGGTGCTGGGCTGAAAAGAACCCTGGGGAGGCAGGTGCTGTTCCACGGGTGTGGGAGAGAGTGGAGATGGCCACTATGAGTTGTGTGAGGGCCCCACAAGTGGGGGCCTATACCTGAGAGTGATGAGTGTGTGTTTGTGCGTATCTCACTAGCTGTTCAATCTGGAATACTGGCCCCGCCTCCCCCTTCCCATCTGCCTCTGCAGGTTCTTCAGCTCTGAGCAGTACAGAACGGGAAAGCCCATCTCTGGTAAGGCGACTGGAACCACCTTTCTCCCTACCACCTCTCTTTCTCAGAGTAGGATGGGTCTCAGCCCAGGGTACCACAGAGTCCTCTTTTGAGTACTCTGCTCAGTACTCAAGGCACTGGAGATGGCACCAAATAGATGGCTGCTAGGTCCTTGAGCTGGATCCAGAGCCCATTCTGGCAAATGAGAGCTGGGAGCCCTAAGAACTGGGTCTGGGTGGGCTGGGCCAGAGGACACTGACCACAGCTGGGCTGTTGTGCAGACCAGCTGCTCAAGGAACCACTGTACCCCCTGAGCACACGATCTGTCATGGAGCCTGTGTCCCTGGAGACCTGGCTGGATGGCCACCGCAAGAAGCTGCAGACAGGCACACCCCTCAGCCTGTTTGGGGACACCTATGAGACCCAGGTAATGCAGCCCTGGGCCACACAGGGCATTCACGTAACAGCCCCAGGAAATGGGAACTACATGAGTGTGCACACACACACACACACACACACACGCACACACACATTTCAGAGGTTGTAGACATGGGCATATAGGCCTTCCTGTTTCTTCCCTAAGTCAGAGAATGATGGCTTTGCCATGAGTGGGAGCCTGTGGATGCTACATGGTCCCAAACAATTTTTCTTTACCTCCAGGGTAGGGGGTTGCCCCATCAGTGAAAGGTTTCTAGGGCCTGAGATTATCCCTCTGCTGCTAGGCCTTCCTGAGCCTTTGGCCAGCCACAGACTTGGGAGTTGGAAGGGAGAGAGGTGTTTAGGGGTGAGAGTTTGGTGGAGAGGTACACAGAGAGAAACCCAAACAAAGATGACCTCCCTTCATTCAACATTTATCAAGTGTCTATCATGTTTCAGGTTTGGTAACAGAAATAAGATAGAATCACTGTCTTAAAGAATGTGTGGTCTAGTAAACAGACAAGCTAATCAATAATTACCACAATCATGAGATAGATTATTTGGAGAGAGGCTTTAAGAAGCCACAGGGTGATAAAAGAGGAACCCAGGCTGGGAGGGAAGGAATGGAAGGCTTCCCGGAGGAGGTGATGTATAAACTGTATTTTAAAATAAACACAGGAGTTTCAAAAGAAAGTAAGAGAATTGAAGAGAGCATTCTGTGAAGGAGAAGCTTGAGCAAAGGCCAGGAAGCTTGAAACAGGCTGGCACTGCACATAGGTGAGGTTGACAGGAGCCAGGACAGGGGAATGGGGGCAGCAGGCACAATTGCTAGACAGCTGGAGTAGCAGGCAGTGCCCAGGTCCTGGTAGGTCTCCTGGAATAGGCAAGGCACAAGGATCTATTATGGAAACAACAGAGCTTTGCCCAGGCATTGAAGTAGGGGATGACAAGGACAGAGTAGTGTTTCAGAAAGATCACTGTCTCCTGTGTGGGCAGGATCAGGAGGGCAAGTGTGGAAGCTAGGAGACCTGATAGGAGGCTCGTGTTCACTGTGCTTTATAATTTGCCACTGGCACTTACTTGCAATTTGAATAAAAGCCCCATGGAAGGATGCTCACTAGATACAGACCCGCCCTTGGAGGCCTGGCCAGCAGACAGACACCTGAGTGTAGCAGGGCTGAGTGCAGCACACACCACAAAGTACCTGCCATCCATCACAGCAACATCATTCAGTGCTCATCTGGGCTCATGGCCCTGTCTTCCGCTTCTTTGTCACCCCTGATGCCACCTGCTTTGGTTTATGCCAACAAATACCTACTGAGTCCCCATCTGGGCCAGTGGGAATGTGGCCTGCACAGTACCTGTGGGCTTCCAGGTGGATGCAGGTCAGAGGCTCAGCATCTCTCTCACTCTTGCTCATCCCCTCCCATCTCCCTTCAGTTCCTTAGGCCAGAATCTCACAGAGAAAGGAAGGTGGGCACCTTTGAGGAATGACATTTGTGTGCTATGTGGGTCTGCATTACATCGTGCACATGTGTGTGTGTCGCTAGCGTGCCTTTAGCAGGCATGCCTTCATGGGGATCAACAATAGCTGTGATATGCTACAGAGGGACTAGATGTGCATGTGTGTATGAAGGGCAGGCATGGGTGATCCCAAATGGCAGGCAGGCAGCACCCATCGTGATGAAGGCAGCAGGGAGGCCTGCAGCCTCGGCAGCCTTGCTTTCTAAGTCCTGGACTTTGCTTTGCACATGAACATAAGACTGTACCGTGGGCCCCTCCCCCCCCACACACACACACACAAAGGACTGGTGTCTGGGGGCCAGGTTCAAGGCCATCTCCTATATGGGGCAGGAAGCATCAGAAAGATCTGTGTCACTTCCTACTAGGTGATCGTCCATGGACAAGGCAGCAACAAAGGCCCAAGGCTGGATGTGGACATGTGGCTGTGGCAGCTGGCAAGTGGGACCCCCAGGAGAGGGTGGCACAATGTCCTGCCCATGTGGACCAGGCTGCTTCTGGGCCTTGTGCTCCCATAGCCTAGACTGGCTCCTAGGGCCTCCTTACCAAGGCAGACTCAGAACAGGTATTGAGGTCCAATAGCCTCTATTCAATTATTTTGCTCCTCTTCCTCAGGAAGGCTCCTCTATGGTGACGATGGGGGAACAGTGCCTGAGCCTAACTCCTGATGACAGCCTCCTGGTGCCTGCTGGGACTGAGTGAGTCCATGGGGAGGATTTTGCCCCAGCTCTGGGACTGCCCTCCTTTCCCTTGGATCCTCAGAGCCCAGCCTTGTGTGACCCCTGCCCACCCTTGTCTCCATAGGTATACCTGGGAGCGAGAGCAAAGCTCTGTGGCCCTGGCTGTGACCCAGGACCCCGCTCGCAAGAAGCCTCTGGGGTGATAGTCTTGCTATGGACCCAAAGCAGCTACAGGATGTGCCAGAGTCCCACCCCTGCTGAACTGCTCTCCCAGTGCCCGCTGCTTCTAGGTGTACCCCTGCTGAGAAACTCGGAGTCCTCTGCCACTGAACCCTGGACACTACAGTCTATCCTCCTCCTGTCCTCTTGGCCCAGATGCCAGGCTCCTGGGGGCCAGTAACTCCCATTTTCCTCTAAGAACCTTTGTCCCACTGCCCTGCACAGTTCTGCCAGGTGGTCTGCTCCACTGCTTCTCCATCCTCTGTCCCCACAGGCTCATTTCAGCACTTGTCTGCCACCAAGATGGCCCTTTATAAAGGCTTCCTGTGAACAAGCACCTGTGGGTCTGCATGCACCCAAGCTGTGGTCAATAGCTGGCCCTGTGTGCTCGATAGCTGATCCTGTGAGACTGTGTGTTGCCTGGGTACCAGGGCACCAGGTGCTTGTAGACATGTGGAGGGTCTGTTGGGGGGTGCACCTGCTTATGGAGGGGTTCTCATCACTGTGCATGTGGCCTGATCCACACAGGCGATCGTGCTTGTCCTGGGTACACAGCTGGCATCACCTCTCTGCCTCTTTCTCACTCTTCTTACATAACTTCAAAAAAACAGAATCTGTTAGGTCTTCCCCACTCCAATAACAGGAATGATTTCTGCTAATTGTAAAAAAATATAGAAATACAAAAATATACAAAATATTTTATGAGTTAATGACTGTTAATACACAAAGATTGTGATGAGCCTGTAGAGAGCATGAAGCTGTATGAGGAGTTTGGCAGCTGGTGAGGGGTATGTGTCCACATCCCCCTGCTCCCCCCTCTACACTGTACAAAGACTCAGAGGGCTCCTGGGCCTCCTGTGGCAGTGCTGGGAGCCCCAAATGCAACAGTGGATCGAGACGAAACATGAAACCTGTAGCAAGAGATCTGGGCTCAGTATCCTGACTTCAGTGAGAAGTCAATGAGGGGTCACACATGGTGGTAACTAAAGCTGGATCTGGGCAGAACAGGTCCCTGGCTAACCTTCCTCCAGAAAACTTAAGGTCTGAACAATGTCTTCTGCACAGCTCACTGCTTTCGTACACTCCACTGAAGAGCAGAGGAGAGAGCCCAGCATGACTTTTGAAGGGGCTTCCATCCCTGAGGGATGTTGGGACCTTCACCCACCTCTCTACTCCTAAGGGCTTTCCTCTCCTGCAAGCAGAGAGAAAACACTGCCAGCCTCCCCCATAGCTGCAAACCGTCCAGGGTGGTGAGGGCAGAGGCCTGGCGCCTGCTCAGGCTGCAGTAATGTGTGGCTCTGTGGGGAAGCTGAGAAGAGAATGTGGGGATGTGTCATGGAGGCGCCCTGAGTATGGATGGACATGACAAGAGGGCATTTGTCCCTAGTGCCTAATCAGAAACAGAAAATAATGATAATTACATCTTCTGTTTTCCTGAGCACAAGCTCTGTGCCAGAGAATTCCCAAGAAGTTTTTACATACATGATCTCATTTACTCCTCACAGCCCTCCAGGTAGGTGGCAGCACCCCATTTTACAGATGAAGCTCAGAGAGGTTTGGAAAGCAGGCAGTTGTTTCCAGCCGAGGCCTGTATGCATTCAAAGACACATGGACCAGAGAAGAAAGATTTCAGAGAAATAGGTCTGAGAATGACCTTTTACTTTAACGAGATTATATATCAATTACTCTGACATGGTTTAATTCACTTCTAATTGTATAGCATCATCATAAAAACTTTTTTGTCCAAAATAATAATAATAATAATAAAACCTCATGCAGGTGGTCTCACCACCCTGCACTCTGTGTGCTCAGCTTTGGCCAGATGGCAGTCCAGGGCAGGGGAGAGGCCTGGAAGATCTGTGGGAGAGTAGCCAGGGGCCACTGTGCCTGAAACCCAGAGACCCAGGTAGAATCGGCAGCACATGGCACGCTGCTAACTACAGCCAGTTGGCAAGGGTGGGTGTCAGGTCCTGGAACCTGGAACCACAGCCTTCCTTGGTACTGTCCCATGTTATGAAGAGCCCGAGGTCTTCATCGTTACCTGCAGGCTGGCTGCACGGGCTCACGAGAACACTGCAGTGGTACAGCAGAATTTGTACCTGTTCCAAAGTCACCCCCAGCCTCTCACTCTGTTCCCTGCAGTGAAAGCTGGATGAAGACAGAGGGGAGTAAACAGTGGGCAGGGAAGGATTCTTGAGATTGTTCTGTTCAGGGGAGATGCCCCCTGGTCCCCAGATTATGGCAGTAGAAATTGGTAGGGGAGCCTTCTGCCTATGGGGTGTACTTTGTCATGTACATGGACTTGGGATCATCACAGACTTCAGAACCATCAGGAATCCAGAAGTAACTACAGCAGTGGGCACAGCACAAACAGGCTGGTTCCCATAGGCCGTGCACTTGACAGTCAGGTATAGACTGGATTCCCACCTCTCTCTCCCAGGACAATATCCGTTGGCTTCACAGTCTCTGCTGCCAGAGCTGGTGGGGGCAGGGAGACAGCCAGCCAGCCTGTATATATGATGGGGAGGGGAGGCTGTCCAGGATGGTCTGCGTGATCCTAAGAGCTGTGGGTTGCCAGGCCCTGCTCTTGCCTTCAGCAAGCAAATGTCTGACTAGTCAGAGCTGTGCACACTCTTTCTCACCTCACTCCAGCTGGGCCTTCCTCTCACTTTGGGGTCCTTCTGGGCCTCCTTCTCACCCCTACTGAGCCCTGCTTCCTCCTCTGCCAGGGGCAGCACAGATGCCACCCCCCAGACTGGTGGTCAGAGATAGGGGGTCACCTAGTACCCAATACAGGAAGGGGGAGGAGGGGTGCTGCAGGTTCCCCTTTGCTAGCAAACAGGAACACTGGGTGTTTCTCCGTGTCTATGAGGATGCTGATGAAAACCCCAGGACACTGAGTCATTGTGGTGGCCAGCCAATAGAAAGCACTCATCTGTGAACATTCGTGCAGGGGCAGGAGACTGGAAACTTCAGAGGTCAACGGCCCAAGCAGCACATGGAATTTTATAACCTGAGCTCTTCCTCTCCCTTTCCTTCTCTCTCTCCCTCTACTCTGCCTCCCTCCTTCCCACCCTCTCCAACTACCTTTACCTCTACTTTGGGGTCACCGGCTCAGTGCATCCCTGCTTCTTCCTCCAAGGTGTCTGCCTTCCTGGTGCCTACCCTAGGAGTGGAGTTCATCCTGGGACTGGTGGGGAACAGCATGGCGCTCTTCATCTTCTGCGTCCACACGCGACCCTGGACCTCCAACACGGTGTTCCTGGTCAGCCTGGTCGTCGCGGACTTTCTCCTGATCGTCAACCTGCCCCTTCGCATGAACTACTACTTCCTCCACGAGATCTGGCGTTTCGGGACCACCACCTGCAAGGTCAACCTCTTCCTGCTGTCCACCAACCGCACGGCCAGCGTGGTGTTCCTCACAGCCATCGCGCTCAACCGCTACCTGAAGGTGGTGCGGCCCCATCATTGGCTGAGCCGGGCCTCGGTGTGGGCAGCCGCCCGGGTGGCCGGGGGGCTCTGGGTGTGCATCCTGTTCCTCAACTTGCACCTGCTCCTGACTGCCTATACCAATCGGTCTTGCCTCAGTTACCAGCTGGGCACACGCCCCTCGCCCTGGCTTCACTGGCACCATGCGCTGTACATGCTAGAATTCTTCCTGCCACTAGCACTCATCCTCTTCGCCATTGTAAGCATTGGGCTGACCATCCGGCGCCGCGGCCTGGGGGAGCAAGCAGGCCCACGCAGGGCCATGCGTGTGCTGGCCGCAGTGGTGGCCGTCTACACCATCTGCTTCTTGCCCAGCATCCTCTTCGGCCTGGCAGCCGTAGTGGCCTTCCGCCTGAAGGCCTGCCATGCTGTGAACATCTGCTCACAGCTCTTTCACGGCTCTCTGGCCTTCACCTATCTCAATAGTGTGCTAGACCCGGTGCTCTACTGTTTCTCCAGCCCCAACTTCCTCCGCCAGTGCCGGGCCTTGCTGGGCTTCACCAAGGGCTGGCAGGGCCCAGCCAGTGATGAGAGTTCCTACCAGCTCTCCACCAGGCCACAGGAGGCCCCCAAGAAGGCGGAGGCTGAAGAGAAGATACAGGCAGAGGTCTCTCTGGAGGTTTCGCTGGAGTAAAGAAAGGCCCTTCCCAGGACTGGGGTCTGCCAGAAGGGACGAGGTCACTCCTGGGACTGTTGCCAGCACAGGGTACCTCAAACAACTGGACAAAGGACATCTGCAGAAGCCAGGTGGGTGACGGGGAGAAAAGTTTCTTGGCCTTACCGGGCAATGTAGCCCAGGTGATGTCCTCACAGTGCAGGAAAGCAGAGGGCAGGCAGAGACAGGCAGGGGCTGTGGGAGCTCCAGCTCAGATAGAGGGCTGCACAGCTGCCCAGTCCCTGGTCTGAGTTGGTTACTATGGGAGCAGAAGTCTTGCTTTAGAAATTGGACAACTGTATTTTCTGTAATCTCTAGTTTGTCTCTTTCAATACTAATAAACCTTCTTCTAAAAATGCAAGCCTGTCTCAACTGTTCTAAAGAACTTGAATAATTGTTTTTGGTCCATCCAGGCCTGGCATCAGTAGCGTTCAAAGTGGGTGCCTCAAGATGAAGGCAACTGAGGAAAACTGAGGTCAGAGAGGGGAAGCTGTCCAGGGCACTGTCCTTCCACCTTGCTCCTGGAGGCAGAACGCTTTGCAGGGTGAGGTCCTCAGACAAAGGTGGCCCACCAGGATCCCTGGGAGGCTTCTCTCTGCTCCCCTCTGACCTTCAGTTCCCCTTCTACAATCCCAAAGTCCTGCCTAAGGCACCCAGGCCCCTGCGCTACTCTCCCCTGGGACGACTTGAGGATCTCCAGCCTTGGAAGTCACCACCTCCACACATTCCTGGCTCAGCTACAGCCCCGACCCCCACCCCCACGGCTTTCCTCAGCCCCAAGTACACTTCCCTGGCCCTGGAACCTGTGGTGGCAGCTACACTAACAGAACGGGACCCCAGGTGAGAGCAGGGGCTTCGGGGTCACCAGATCTAGGTCACAGCTCTCCCCCAACACTATCTTTCTTGCCCACCTCTACCCCTTTCTGTTCCATTCATTTTGCCTATGGTTAGTGTCTGAGACCATCTGGGCTAACCCATCCATTGGCCTGGGTCCCCCAGGCAAAGGTGTGTACCTGGCATGAATTAGGATGTTGATGTTTTCTGGGGGATTAATGGTTGGCCCTAATGTCTACAGGGGAAGTCACAGGGCAAGGCATAGCATTCAAGGTTCCCAAAAGGCTACTTAGAGGTCACTAAAGCCCCAAACATGCACCTTCTGAAACCAGTGTGTCTGTGGCCCTGACCCCCCCAGGAAACGAACATCTCCTTTCAACACACAAGCCCATCCTGCTGTGGGAGACAGAAGGGGCTAGAACTGGTTCTCTACTCATCACCCAAACACAGGCCTCTAGACCTCAGGTATGCGGTCTGATGATGAGAATCAAATCCTCTTTCTTCAATTTCTTTAGGAGTATAAATATACTCAGTCCAAACTTCTCATATCACAGACAGGAAATGCTCTCCATCTGTTAAAAGCCCTCAGGAGTATGATTTTAAGATGTCAAAGATAACCAGTTTTGAATTTTGATCAGCTAACTGGTAACACTGTGGACAGACGGGTGAGGGGGTATGGGCAACGACCAGAGTGGGAAACAGTCTGTATTCCAAGCAAGGGCATAAATAAAGGCAGTGGCAGAGAACACGAGGAGGCAGAGAGGCACAGCCCAGGTGAAGATGAGAGGAGACTGTGGATGATGGGTAGATGGTGACACATTGAGGATATAGGAGGCAGATCAGGCTGGCAGGAGCAGATAAAGAAGACAAGCTGGAAGGGTTTGAAGGATCTCCAGGTAAACAGGTACAAAAGCACACTATGGGCTGAAGACAGGATTTTATTATCTTCCTATTACTAATTGGGAGCTTATGGGAATGGATGGGGTCACCAGGGGAGAGAGTGAAGATGACTGAGAATCATACTTTTAAAAATCCCCACAAGTAAGAAACACACAAAGGAAGACCCAGTGAAATGCCCAGAAGAAACCTTTAATATGAAGAAAACCAGGAAAGTAGCAATAAAAAGAGCATAAAAGGAGTCAATGCAATCTCTTTGCTGAAGAGACTGCCCATTAAAAAGTACAAAATAGAGACACCTTTTATGTGGGTAAAAGCCAAACATAAAATACCCAGACAGGCTTCAAAGTGCCTCATGCAAGAATAAAACATTTTCAAAATTCCTAATTGCAAGCTGAAGAAAGTTGATCGGAAAACCAAAGTGTGTGTCTGCCACTGTCTGGTCTTAGATTTAAACCTGGATTGTCTAGTACTATTAAGACAAGCTTTTCAAGAAGTGATAGACAGTCATTTGTATAAAATTTAGTAATATGCAAAACATGTTCTATATTGGTTACAGATTCATAGATATGTATTAATTATATAAGATCATGCGCTGGGATGATAAACACCAGATTAAAGAGAGTGCTTGCTTCTGAAATGGAGGAACATGGGAAGGGGGTATACAGGTGACTACCACTATATCTAAAATTATCTTTGTAAAAAAAAAAGCTGAAAAAATAACTATGAGCAGTATCTGAAGGTTACCTAGCATTGCTCTGGGTAGAGAATAAAGGGGTCAGTGCCATGAACCAAGAAAAGTAATATGACAACAGCTTCAAGTGCTCAAAAAATGGAATGACTAAAAATAGTATTGGATTTGGCAATTAGGAGGTCACTAATGCCTTTATTGACAGCAATTTCAGTGAGTGGCGGGGGTGGAGTGGGGGGTGTAGAATGGAAGCCATAAAGTACTATAATGGGTTGAGGAATTAATGAGATTTGAAGTAATGGAGACTAACTCATCTTTCAACAAATGTGCCAGCAAAGGGAGATAGACAATAGCCTCAGGTGAATCTAAATCGAGGACAGCCCACTGTGGTAGTTTGATTGCTCTGTTGTTTTGTTGACTGGATGGAGAAATTTAAATCTAGTGGTAGGAGGAGAAGGGAGAGAAGGTGAAGATGAGGGGGTAAGGTAAGGGAGAGAATGATCAAAAAGCAATAATAAACACTCTGTCCCAGGCCCTGTGCTAAGCACTTTGCAATTTATTAGCCTTATGAGTAGATACTATTATCCCATCTTACAGATGAAAAAACTGAGGCACATAGAGGTTGAATAACTTGCTTGAGTTCATACAGCTAGCAAGTGGTAGTCTGGTCTGTGTCAGGGCATTCTACTGCAAGGCCCTCAGAGGGGCGGAGGTCAGGGAAGAAATGGATTCACCACGAGGGGCCTGAGGATCTTCTACAGGCCAAGGGGTGTCTTCATGGACTGGTGGGAAGGCACTATTACATGCGGCCAGTCTTGGGGTCAGGAGAAAGAAGGTGAAAGGACCCTTAGAAAGCTCTGCTCTCGGGGGTGAGGGCTTAGGGAGTGACAAACGATTGGAACAGCTGGTTCTGGGAGTAAGAAAACAAGCCCCCATAGAACACATAAAAGGGCCAAATAACAAAACGAGTAGCCCGAAACTACCTGGTGAGCAAGGCACCCACAGCTCTGGGGATGCGACAGTCCCTGCAGGTTATATGCCTTCCTCCAGCCACCCACTGCAGATCAGGACAAATGGAAAGGAAACCTTAGCCAGAAGAAACTCCTTAGGAAATTTGACCATAAAAACCCAATCCTGGTTGGTATGCCTTGGGAGGCAGGCCACGGGACACTCTGAGCTCTACAGATGAGCTACTAGAAAGAGAAAGATATTTAAGTCAGGATAAAAAGTCATAATAAAAAGACACCAGGAACTGTGGGGTAGCTGAGGGATTTCGTGGAGGTGGGGCTGCTGTGTAGTACTTTGGAGATTCCCTCTGCTTCTATGAAACCCTCCATCCAGCCCAACTGAGCTCTCGATCCCAGAACTCCTACAAGTACCAACACAGCCTTAGGTACCTTTTCTGTTCTCCAGGAACCTCATGTGTGTGTCTTGCTTCTCCAGTGAAACTCTTGAAAGAAACTCGGTCTCTCCCTCTCCTTCTCTTTCTTAGTCTCACAAATCTCAGCAAACAAGGATCCCAACGCAGGCATACTTCACAGCGTGGGCTGGAGGGGTCCCAAGAGAGCCTGCAGCAGCCCCAGACCAGCTACCGAGGCAGAGTTTACACTGCAGCCAAACAGGTTTGAACCAATAAAATGCGCAACAGAGAATAATGCCTGCTGTGTAGGCTTCAGCACTCAGGGCCTGGGAAAGGGGGATGCCAGGCATTGGGATCAGGCTCCCTTTACCTTTCCAGTGGAACTCAGACATCTTTGCTTCTGACTCTCAGGTCTGAGGAGCATGGTGAAAAGAGGGTGCTGTTCTTGCATCTGCGGAATGTACAGCGCCTGTGTCCACTCCGTCTGCACAGGTGTCCTCTCACACAGGGCCCAGCACACTCCCTCAGCTCACCCTCTGAGAGGCCCAGCACACGTCCCATGACCAGGACCCGGCAGAGCAGCGCAAAGTGGCTGATGGGGAAATGTCTACTTTGCTCCTTTTACTCTTACCTCCAGGCCCAGGGGACACAAGGTCAAAGGCCACCTACTTTGGTGACCTGGCCTCACAAAACCTCCATGTCCTCAGGATGTAGCTCATGAGACAGAAGAAAATGCAGACCCTGGGAAGGGCATTTGAGAGTCTCAGTGTGGCTGGGGGGGAAAACAGACTAATCGGCCAGTAATAACCCTCCAAGGCCCATGCAGGGGGATGTGGTACCTGAGACAAGGGACACCTGATGCTGAGGGCTTGGTGGAGATGTGCCAAGATGTGGCAAGCCACTGTCCCAGCAAAAGGACAGCATAAAACCAGGCATAATTTCCAGAAATTTATTGGAAACACAATACAAATTGATTAGTAGATGGCATCTACTTACAGACAGACAGTCCACACTGTAGTATCACACTCTGAATGAATTATCCTAGGGAGACACTCATGACCACTGGTGCGTGGTCTGGGTCAGTGTTCTCTGGCAGAGAAAGCCAGGGACTGGGGGCAGCGGAATGGGCAGGGGCAGACAGAAAACTGGGACACAGCTCTCCCGAGGGGCATGGGGAGGTGGGAGAGCTAAATGGATAAATTCCCCCAAAGGAAAACAGGGGCAACTTAAGAATAAAGGCTTTCTCCCTCCCTCTCAAAAGCACTTTCCCTGCTAGGCAGAGTGGAAGAGAATCCACAAAAGCCCAGGGGACAGCTTCTCCCTCTCCCCTCATCAGGGGCTTAGGACAGCACGGGGCATGAACATCAGGCGTGGACATGACACAGAGCAGACCAAGGTCAGGCATGCCCTGGCCTGCTCCCCTCAGACCTGCTCCTTGCCGCCCCCTGCTTTGCTGAGTGGTGGGGGGCTGACCGCTGCAGGTTGCCTGTCCCAGTGGCCCCTGCCCCAGGTCAGCTGGCTTCCATCTGGGTTTAGCTAAAAAGAGGCAGAAATCCAGAAGGCATATTGTAGGGAGAAGCCAGGCCACTTCTCCCCCTCTCTGCCTGGGGGGTTGTTCCTGACAGGGACCATGTCTCCTCATGGCTGCAGCAACCACCAGACAGGCCCTCTGAGGTCCCAGGTTCTGTCCAGCGTCCCTGTACCCCTGATTCTAGCAATATGGCCTCTCCACTGTGTCCCACCAACCTTCCTGCTCTTGCTCTCCATCTCCAGGTGGACCCTTGCTCTCTTGTTATACCTCTGAGCACTTCTTGTTTCTGTGCTAAACAGTGACCTGGAGTACAACCCCTCTGTTTTAAATACTTAAAGTGGCTTCTGTTTCCCTGGTTGGACACTGACTGATAGAGAATGGGCTGTGGGAAAGATGGACTTTTAAGAGACATGCTAAAAAATCAGTCTGCTGTCCCCTTTTCCACCGCCTCTAGGGAATCGGGGTTGGGGGAGAGGGGTGATGATGGAGAAGGAGACCGAAGACAACTTGCAGAGCTTCTGGGTCCTCAGCCAAGGGAGCACAGACCAGGCTCAGCACAGCACCCGCTGAGTATGTGGGGTGTGGGCCATGAAGACAGACTCTGTGTATCTACCACATGAGTGTACTGTACAACAGTGACACACCACTGACATACGTAACAGCAGCACTGTGGCCCCAGAAAGGGGGTGGCTGGGAAGCCCTCTCAGGACCAAGTGCTCGGAATGGCAAAGGCAAATGTTAGAGGCTCCTTGGCATGTCCTTCCTCCATTCCCTGGTGTGTCTACTTGGAATGCTGGGAGACTTCCCAGAGGTCAAGTGAGAGCATAAGATCTTAGTCAACATCCTCCTCACAGGAGGTTGGGGATGCAGAACCAGGAGCTCTTACGGCTAGGTGGAGGAAGAGCTTTCTTGGTACATGGGACTCAAACTATGAGCTGCACTTGTCCCAAAGCTAAATATGACCTGGAAATGGGATGGGCTTCCCTGTTCTGCCTTCAGACCTGGCCTGGCCCCCCGTCTCCAAATCTCCTGGGTCCTTTCTCAATGAGCAGAGAGAATGAAGCTGGCAGCAGAGTCACAGGCAAGCAACTGTTTCTCTAGTCAACAGTCACCATTTCATGTGGGTTAGGAGAAGAAAGCAGAAGAGTAAGGCAATCGTTCCACCTTCTACATCCATGTGCGACAATAAATCCAGGGCAGGGGCACAGAGAGACAGCTATCCCAGGCTCTTTCTTTAGAGAAGTGTACACCACGTGGTATGTAATCTGGACAGCCAGTTGCCTCCTCTCCCTGGGTCTTTTCTGAAGGGGCTGCTTTGTGGGGAACCCTGAAGGCAATGTCTGCCACCTCTTCCCAGTTCACTGAGAACCTCTGACACAGGCCCACCCTCGGGGCCACAAGCCAAAACCCAGAATAGCTCCAAGAGTTGGCAGTGGTGAGAACATCCCCAGGTCACCCCCACAAAATCCTAAGATGAGAACCAACTCCTCCTCAGAAGAGAAGCCACAAAGACTACAAAACCACAAACGTAAAAGGCAGCTCAAGCTCTGAGCATCATCTTCAGCCAGCAACATCGCATTCTCTTTGCTGAGCTGAACCCAGCTCTGAGGATCTGGATATCTAGAGTGTCATCACCATTTTAGTGGCACCTCACTCTGCCTGGGGATGGGACGGGGAGGAGATGGGGGGAGGGGTCAACTAAATTGTAGCCACTCTGTTCTGCAACCACTTGGCTGTTTGGGGTACATACGATCAGCCATCCAGCTACCTCCCAGCTGCAGATCCCAGGGACAGGTGGGAGGCCAAACTCTAGTTGTCTTTCACTGTGCTGTGACCCTGTGCCCTGCTGCCTGCATGGCAGGGGAGTGGCCAGATTCATGTGTGTGTGCTAGGGTAGCCAATGGGGTGCTAAGTTATTCCTGTCCCTGTGGCTGTGTGTATGAAGCCGCAGAGCAGCTGGCCTATGATGCCAGCAGTGCTGAGAGCAGACAGGAAGAGCCCAAGCCGGTGGAAACTGGATTGCAGGCAGGTCTCCAGGGGCCTAGGCACATGTGCTCATGGAAAGCTTTGGGCTGAAAGGGTGGGGGGCTCATGGCATCCTACTCATAGACTCACCTGCAGACACAGCTCTGTCACTTCACCCTACTAGGCCAAACAGATTCCATCTGCTTGAAATAAACCTGGGTGATCTATGACTTGCTGAAGGACCAACCCGGATGCAGTTCCTTATCAGCTGGTCTGGCTGTAAGGGAACAGGACAAGGATGCAAATGGCTTGTCACAGTGATACACATGCTTGGCTCAGTTTAAACACCCACTCCTGTGGGAGGTATCTAGGGCCAAGCAGATCAAAGTAGAACACCAGTCTCTCTTCAACGACAAAATACAGACGATACAAAGAGTTTGCAGGCTTACCAATGAGTTTTCTTATCATTTGTCAGAACCTCAGGTGTTCTGTTCCTTGGAGGGGTAGAGGAGGAGGGTCAAATATAGAATGCAGGGGGTAAAGAGGAAAATTATCCCATTAAAAAATAATAAATATGAAGCCTATAGAAAAAAAGCCAGTGACAGAGCAAGGACAGGGGGAAATACTGTGAACTGCATAAACACTGGCACATGTGTGAGGGAGAATCCATTCAGAAAGGTGCCACGTCCTTCCTGTGCACTCATACAGCTTAGGACAGAGCTGACACATGCAGGGCAGCAGGGGCTCTGAGCGCTCAGCTGCTCCACGGCCGGGGGCGGGGGAGCCACTGTGCCCGGGGGCGCAGCACTGGAGAAGGAGGGAGGCAGAGTGGCTCCCTTGTCCCCTCATTTCTCGGGCAGGTCCCGCTGGGACAGTGAGGTCTCTGAGAGGAAAGCGAGGTGACACAGATTCACACACGGAGACTCAGCTTTTGGGACCTGCACTCCTACAGTTTCTTCCCCTGCCCCAGCCAGTCTCCCTGGGGCGCACATGGGGATCTCCCGTTGAAATGGGCTGGGAATGGGGCTGCCTCCTTCTCAGGCATGGCTGTGAACATCAGCAGGACAGTGTAGCAAGTCTTGAATTATAGGATGAAACAGGGATAGCTCAGTCTGACACACAGCATGTGATTTCTGGAAAAGGAAAGAAACGGGGTCAAAGTTAGATAAGTTCCATGGTGGAGGCGAGGCGAGAGGAAGGATGGAGCTTGCCCTCCCACCACCAACATCACAGCTTTCGAGGAAAGGAGTTGGGCATGAACTGAAACAGAAGTTCACAATGTAGTTAAAGGCTAAACCAATGGGAAGTTTAATTAAGGCCAAGGAAATAGTGAATGATACTGAAGTATCCTAAAAGCTGGGTTTTGGATGGGCAGAGTTAGTCATCACTGGCAAGTACTCATATGTTTATCAAAATGACATCGTGGAACTTCTGTGACCAGATGCTAAGGAATGGAGAACACCACTGGCTGGAGGAGGCACAGCCTGATCTGACGTAACCATAGTTAATCATAATGATATGGGCAATCAGATGCTTGGAGCACAATTTTTTTGAGGAGGGGAAAGAACCTCAACACCCACCATGTCACAGTGTCCCTTATTCCCACTCCCTCCACTTCACCCAGAGACCTTCAACTCTCCTGTCCCACAGTTGGGCACCTATAAACTCTCATTAGAAACAAGTAAATAAAAAAGCAGAAGTGGCTGCAAACCATATCATCACCACCTGGTATTACTCAGTAGGTTGTGAAAGCTTTGGTTGGTTATTAAGAAAGCAGCTAGGAGGGAAGTGGGGGTCGTTTCCTGAGATGGAATCAGATGCTCAGTCCAAGGTAGGACTCAGATATTCTCTCCCACCATGCATGCCACTCTGCAACCAAGAGAAGACACAGGGACGCTCACCTTCACAGCCTCCCGCCATCCTGAGGAAGGTCTGCAGGATGGAGCAGAGCTGCGCCTTCACTTCATGAGCCTTTCTAGAACAGGGGAGATATATATACTCAACCTAGTATTTGATATGGCTCAGCAAATATGTGTTAAATTAAAAAACAAACAAACACATAATTAGTTTAGGACTCAGGCTAAACTTTGTTTTATTGAGCCTCCTGTCAATTATGTAATAGCCTTATTTAACTTTAACCAGAACCTTATGTGGGTGAGAAAGGTTAGGAACTTAGTCAAGGTCACACAGCAAATAAACTGAAGAGTCAGGATTTAAACTCAGATCTTCTTAATTCAGGTCAGTTTTTCCTACTACACCAAGCTGCCTGTTCTCCATCCAGCCCAGTAAGAGTATACTGTCCTCTTCAGTGTCTAAATTAAGGGTTATATATGTGTCATTATCTCTCAGAAGTCTCTCTTTTTTGTGGGGATAGGGGATGGTCTCTGTCATTCGTTTATCCAAATCCCTATGGAATTAAGCCATCTGCCAGAAGAGCTACTTGTAATAACCTCTCAAGTGTCTGATCGGCCATGATAAATTGTGCTTTCTTCTATTAGTGCTAAATTCACCTGCTCCAGTTTCAGAGGAACCCTCTCCCCACAGTAGTTCAGGATCTGATGTCCTGGTTCATACCTACCTTCACAATGGCCATAGTTTTAGGTGAGGAGATATGTATGCCAGCTCTTTGCATTCTGGGCTGAAGAATCCCAGTGCTCAGGGAGATGCTTAAATCAATTGGTTTCTGGGTTTGGTCTTTACTTCCCTGGGGCATCAAAATCTAATACCTGTGTCCCAATGGCTTGCTCAGACATTTGTGCCTGTTCTTTCAATGGATGAGCTGAACCTCTTCCAAAGATGAGTGTTTCTCAGGGACCCAATCGCCTCCCTCTGCGGTTTTTCCCCTTTCCTTTCCCAAGCATCTATACCTCTCCCAAAAAACTTGGGACCCAGCTCTCAAGATAGAGGCTCACTTCCTTTCTCAGAGGTTCTCTACGTGTCACTGGGAATGGATACACAGGAACAGGCTGGTTAAAAAGGTTTCCTGTAAAGGGCCTTTCAGGTAAATAGAGACACTTCTGAAGAGGCCAGAGCTGAGGACTCTTGAGTAACTACCATGGACTATTGTCACTCTTCTGAGACCTCTATACTATTGAGAGGATCTCAGGTCTAGACCTCTTATAGGCTCAGACACTAGTATTTTCCTCAGGAACAGGAAAGAAGTATTCTCTAGGAGAAACTCTGATAATAGTAAATCCAGTGGTCCCGGAGTGGCCAGTTTGGCATCCTACCAGAATATACCCAAACACGAAGTTGTGGCTTACTCATACCCAATGTACTTGGGTCTGTCTTCCTCTACAGCCCCCACCCCAAGTCTTCACAGAGTGAGAGAACATCTATTGCATTCAGATAATATTTCAACAATGCTTAAACTCTCTAGATAGTTAAGGTGGTCTAATTGCTTCAATTCAGTAAACCCTGGGGCCATAATGATCCATTACACTGAAAACAAAACAAAAAAACTCATCTTTAGATAAGGAGATCAGAAGTGAGTCTAGGGGCCCTCGATGTTCTTCCACAAACAATGTTTTAGGAGATGCAAAAAAATTTATAATCTTTGGAAATGGCATAAAAATTCTGACAGAAGGCAGCTAGGCTGAAGCATGCCTAGGAGTGCCATCAGCTGTTCCAGGCAGTCTATTTTTACTAGGGTTTGCAAAGACGGCAGATGCATTCCCAGAGCTCTCTCACTGGTACAATGACCCTCATCACTACCCCATCCAGGGCTGGGATGCAAGCAGTTGGTTACTGCTGAATCACTGACTTCAGAAACAAGTCATCAAAAGGAAAGTCTTCACACTCCAGATCATAATATTTTACTTAGAGGCATCCACATTAGATACCCTCTACATGGGAGACAGAGAGAAATGAAATATCCAATGCAGAAAACAAATAAGAAAAATAACTAGATGATTTACTGTGTACACACATACCCTAGGGGGAAATAAGCCAGAGGAGAGCAGATTAAAAAGAAGCTTATCATAAAATTCATCTATTTCCTTGGCTCAGATGCCCTAACTCTGGTCTGTATCACCACACAATAGAAGTTGTTCTCAAGGATCGCACTGATGGAGACACAGCAGGCAGTCCCCTCCTCTCAGAGCAGTGGAATAAAAGATCCACTGACTGACCAAAACTCAAGCATTCGACACTAGGGGGCAACCCAGGGCATCTTAGGGGATCAGGGGAGAATGAGAGATGCTTGTACAGCTCACCTGCCTCTCTCCTTTCTTGAGGTTTTTTTTTTTTTTTTTTTTTAAATCAGCCTTCACTCTGAAAATGATTCTGCTGTCTTAGGATCATGATGTCTCATGCCCTCTGCTTGTAGGGTCTCTAAATACAAGGGCCTGCAGGAAGCTAAAGGAGCCCTCTCTGTAAACATACCTTCTGGTCTTCAGAACTCTATATAACTAAATCAAGGGTTATTTCACATTATACCACTAAGCCCCTCTAATGTGTAATCATTTACCTTCAAGCAAACTAATGATTCATTTTTTGAGAATCATACTCTTAGGTAAGAAATCAATGTAGTTACAAGGAAAGCATTGATGTTTTATGTATATACAATGTACATATGACTACAAAAACTTTGGTTGATATCTTAAAAGTTTTCAGAATGAAACTTTAATAATAGCTCTACTTTACTTTAAAGGAGAGGGTGGATTCTTAACACTTAGTGAATATCTACTATAAGTCAATGCTGGGAACAGCATATAACTTAACTTAAACACATTCACCTTTAGGTGATTCTGTGAACTTTCTCTTCTTTCTTTTTTCTCTCCTCCTGACACTAGAATAGCTCCTATGTCCTAAGTTCCAGAAAAAGGATGGGGCATACTATGAGCAGAGAAGCTTCACAGAGGCAGGAAATGAAGGTGACGGCTTTGATTACACAGTAATGGTTTGTACTTCACAGTCTGACCAAGGAAAAATACCCACTACATTCCTCTCTATATTTACAAGCACATATCCATCATCTACACATAGAAAACAAAAACATCTTCCAGGTACATGCTGCACTTAACACACAGATCTAGGTCCTTATTCGTCCAGTGGATAGAACACGATTTGAAGTTTAAACCTCATCTCTGCTATTTACTAATAGTGTGACTTTGGGCAAATCCCTTAATCTCTCTGAGTTGCATTCTTTTTTTTTTTCATTATAAAATGCAGGTTTTAACACCTAGCTCATAAAATGTTTAGAAGATCAAGTCATATAAAGTAGGTAAAGAGTTTTTAATCATTATAACAACTCCATTAAGGCAAACAAAATCTGTGATTTACAGAGGAAAAAAACAGGTTTAAAGAAACCAAATGATTCATCCAAGGCCACAAAAGAAATAATCAGAGAAGTTAGCAATTAATCTCATCTGACTTCGAACACTCAGATGTCCTTTTTTCCTGTGGCACAGAAAAATTTCGTCCCTCCTGCTGCCCTGTCTTCTGGGCTCTCAGACATGGAAAGACTTTCTAGGAATGGCTCATCCATCCCTGTCTGACCTCAGGGCCTTCTCTACTCACAGATACTGAGAGTTAGCCAAGTAGGCCAAGTGTAGTAGGTACTTGGTTTGCTGGTGATAAAAATGTCATCAAAGCATCTGTAAGTCAGAAAAAGAGGAGACACGATTTAGAAAGCACCACTACTGCATGTGGCACTTGATGGGACCAACAGCCTGAAGGGAGAGACTGAACTGTAGGGGGACTGATAAGGTACTAGGTAGGTCTAAATTTTGAAACTTTACTCTTCCTGTCATTACTGACCCCAAATAATGAAACTTCTATACATGCAGATTTTTGTCTTCACCTACATAAAGTCCCATTAGGGTTGTCACAGACGCCCGTGTGTGGCCTGGTGCCATGGGTGGCGTGAAACAGAGCACACAGAGTGCTGACTCCCGGCCACCAATCACACCAGGGCCTTCAAAAGGCCAGGGGCAGGTGGAAGACAGTGACTTTCAGAAAGACAATAAGAAGCTGCCCATCATGTTTTTAAAATGTCAGGGAAAATCCTTTCCGTGGGCAGAAATCCAGGCACTCTTCCTATCATCAAGAACTTCCACCTGAAGAAGATAAAAGGGCAGTGAAAACCGCAAGCCACGGAGAAGGGGACAGGAAGCCCTGAGGCTGAGAGACCTGCATATTTCAGCATTTTAGTTTGGCTTTTTTTTTTTCTTTCTCAGTTAAATTAGTTCTGGCCATCAACATACTGTTTAGTGTGCCCATCTGTCTGACATGCTGATAATTACATGGTAATGTTAATTGATTTTATTATTGAATAACACAAGGAAGTTTTTCCCATGAGTTTGTACCTATCAATTCCAGTATATGACAGCATTTATCCCATGAAAACTCACTATTAGTCTGACATTTTTTCTGGTATTTTGAGTTCACCTTGGAAATTCAGGTTAGTCAGGATCTACCTGCCCCCACTACCGCTACCTGCCCCCACCAAATAAGAAACAGACCCATTATCCCAAGCAAAATGTCCACTGTGAATACAAAAATGAAGACATTTTCCAAAATGTGTATTTCTGCTATATTCCTCTCCCTCAGCTCCACATCCATCTATCTAAGCTCAGCTTTATGATATTGGGGCTGAAATTCAAAAAACACATTTCACTTTAGCCATCAAGCTCCCTGTTACATTGACAGGGGCTACCAGAAAGAGCCGACAAGGCCGGAGGATGGAGAAGGAACTTGCTTCTTCCTGTTCTGGTCAGCATGACCAAATAGCAGTAATAGTTTGTTCCAGTTCCCAGCTTTACTTTACATTCCTGGAACCAGCCTCCTCACATCTCCTGAGAGAGACCAGCACCAACAGAACAGCACCTTCTCCTCAGGGATCAGAGCTCCAGCTCCTCGGGGCTATTCTTGAACTTCTAGCTTATGAGGACCCCAACTTTTTCCTTCTGCTCTCCCAACCCTAGGGTTGGTGGCTGCTTTCTGTGCCATGTCCCCCATTTACCTTTTCTGTCCTTCAATTATCTGTCCTATTGATTTCCTTTATTAGCTGTTAAAATAATGTCTACTTTAGTGTCTACTTTGCCCATCTAATACACTGCAGTGAGAGCCACCACTTCATTTATAACAGCAGTTAAAAGAGCAGACTCTGACATCAGTCAAATCTGATAACTTCGGAAATATTAATTCACCTCTCTAGGATTAATTTTTCTCAATCTAATTTAGTCAATTAACATTTATTGAGCATCTACTAAGATCCAGGCACTGTGCTAGGTAGTAGAGATACAATATTATGCAAAACAGTTAAATTTCTTGACCACCTACAACATTCTTTCATGTGACTCAAATAGATAACACAGGTAAGGCACATGTCATCAGCTTTCCTCTCTATATCATAACAGGAGAGCACAGACAAATATGGGTCTTGAAGAAAAACGTGTTTTAACAGCTAGATCTCTTCAGAAAATGAAATGAGTATCTTTTCCTCAACAAGGCTGAAGGTCTCAGTCAACATAATGCCAGGGATTCACTGTAAGCCCTGTCCATTCCTCCTGTTTAGGGCAGAGAAGCAGTGACCTTGCAGCAGGATTCATTTAGAAAGAAAAGGGACAAACAGCCCTAGAGAGAGAACACTACCAGGTGGCACTGTTTTTTTTTAAAGAAATTCTAATGAGACAGGTATCTGTGATACAAGGGAAGAGCAACAGGAGTTGCTATGCGTAACTGGGACCCAGAATGGCCATGGTCATGGGTGCAAGTGGGAAAAGATACTTGAAAGCTGCTATTCCGACATCAGGTATAAGAGTCTTTTTACCATAAAGAATATATATCTTAAGTGAGCAAGAACTTACTTTTTGCTTTCTGCAATAGGACTAGAAACCTAGAGAGGCCAGAGAGGTGATGAGATGAAAAAGATTCATGATTCCATTTAAGCTGAATCCAGAGGCCTCAATCTGTGGGCAAAGAAAAGCTGGAAAGAAATCTAATTTCCATGTTTTGATACAACCCTTCCTTGGTCTTCTGCTGTCTAGATATTGGGCATATTGTAGCAAGGATAGCCAAAGTTCTCATTTGCAAGGAAGTAATGTCTGCAAACCTACTGAGCAGCTAAATTCGTGAAAGCCATGTTTTTCACCATATTGATAGTCTATAAATGCAAAACAAATTCCTTACCCTCATTTTTAAATTCATTTCTACATCACTATGGCCACCAAAATTCATACTGGGAAAAAACCACAACCACGAGAAATTATTACTAGAAGGTCTATTTTACATCCTTTCTCTAGGGCCTCATTATAAATAATTTACTGTTGCTGAAGAAATATAGATTTCTATAGACATGAAAAGCCTAGAGTGAGTTTTATTCATAAATAAATGCCAACATTTAAATAATCACGATAGTTTCAAACTCCAGGATTATTGAAATGAACAATATATACTGCCTGGGTGATTTATTATGTTTGTGTTTATAGTCTAAATGGAAATATAATTCAGTTCCACCTGAAGAGCCATTATATATGGCCAATCCCAAGAGAAGTAATTTGGATAAGAGGTGATAGTTCTGTTTTCCCATTTCAAACAAATTATTATTTATGCATTTAGGACATCATCCAGGCAACTCCTTTCATGACTTCTGGAACCCTTGAGCAATTAAAAAAATTATAAGGTGAAATAAGTAGGGGACAAATGCCAAATTCAAAATGATCCACGGAATGCTAAAGAACCCCCCAAGAACACTGCTGTCTCAGACAGAAGGCGAAATAATCCCTTCTGCTCAGGAAAACATAAATGAGCAGTGAGTGTGCATCACAGCATGAACATTATTACCCAGCAGAGGCAACCTGCTACAGACTTCATCTCCAAACAAGCTCCTAAGAGGAAAAGTGAGCAAAAAGGTGCCTCCTGAAGAGAGGGAGCAATACCACCTAGCAAATGTCTTCACTGTGGCTCATGGCTGTCTTCCTTCTTATTCATCCCTTACCACACATTTAGTTCAATCAGGGAGTAGAAGAACCTGTTTGTTAAACATTCTTGGACTTGGCATATGATGCCCTGGCAGGTGAGGGCAGAGGGGCTCTGGTCTATCAAAAGAGCCCCTGGAATTCCTGGGCTTACATACCATCCAGGCCATTGTGATGACTGTAGTTTCTTTTCCCCAAAATGCTCAGGGATGTGTGGTTCTGGGTGGTTAACATCCTCTTGGTAGTTGGGGTTTGCAGGCTTGGTGTAGATCGAATTACATTAGGTTTCTTCGAAGGATGAATCTCTGACAGGGGGAAAAAAGGTTTCTCAGCTCAGAACATGGCATTAAAAATCTCTGCATGAACTTCACTGGCTAATAGACACACATCTTATTTCTTAATGAGCTGAGAGTCAGTTCCTTATGAGCAAGCCTGTTTTCTCAAGGACTTGCATAATTAATCAGCTTCAAGTGCTGTTACCATGGCTGCTTTACTTATCAAAAGTGAGCTGGTTCTTCCCTGCTAGCTGGGGTCTGAGTTTCATGTTGTGAGTACAAGAAGAAGAAAAACACCATAGAAGATCACTTAACACGAGATTTACTAAGTAAAAATAAGGCATCTGACTTTCAAGGTATTCAAAATTCCAAAGTTATCTGGAATGGTAGCCTCAGAGAAAACTGCCTCTGTGTCCTATCAAACCAGAACTTAGCATGCAGCATGTCTGCTGTGGAAGAGCTTTCTGAAAAACAGGATCCTCCTCTGGCTCTGAGACCAGGGTATAGGACCAAAGTGGATGGATCACTCCCGGCTCAGAACATTTCGATGTAGAAGAAATCCAACACCAAACCAAAACTAGGGTCAAGAGGCAGTAATATGAAAAGCTTCAAACTGAGGGTAAATCACAAAACCATAACGTGCATGTGGCATATGTGTGTTTGCATGAAGTATGTTATTGTTAGCCACATAGCCCAGAATTGCTTGTACTTTTTGGACACAGAGATAGAAATTACAATACTGTGGGAATTACATTTAAGGACCTCAGCCTATTACTGTGCAATCTATTCTCCAAAGCTAAACTTGCTCACTGATTCTCAGTCAACTCCCAGTGTGCCAACTATGCATAAGCCAGGATATCAGGTGAGGACCAGCATATCAGCCTCATTTACTGAAATTTAGGAAGAGCCATTAGGATTGTTAAACTTACTACATCTTGTTCTGGTCAAAATCCTACACTTGCCAAAATTTAGGAATGGATCGAGTAATTGTTTTTAAACACAGCATTAGCCATCTGCATCCTTATTTTTCATTACAACCTCTACACTCTATGCTCCAACCAGACCAGCCAACCTCCTTGACATTTTCAGGTCCTTGACTCATTGAAGCCTTTGTTTATCTGAATTTCTTGGCCTCATAAGGGGAAAAATATTCTTTCCCATTTTTCTTCTATTTCAAATCCTACATATCTTTCAAATATTACTTTCTTTACATAGGCTGCCCTAACACTCATCAGAAATAATTACTCCTTTCCCGAAGTACCCAATGCACATTACCTGTAATTCTTTTATAGGATCCAATCCTCTGTTTAGCAGTCCTGACCTGTGAGCTTTCCCCAGGAGCCTAAGGTTTCTGAGGACAAGGCCTCATTTGTCTTGGCATTACCTTATTCATCTTTGGCTTATCTGACTAGGGACAGAAACCAATTTTCCCACGGGAGAATACACAAACAGCTATGGAAATGCCAATACGCAATGTTATATTCTCTTTTTTATTATTAGAAACTTTCCCTTACAGGTGGGAAGGGGCTTCTAGGATTAGGTCCTGCAAGGGAAGACAGACAACAAACTTCAAGGACTTAACCATCATGACCTAGGTCATACCTATGATGACCATTTTCAGGGGCTATCAAAGAAACCCTTTAGCCTCTGAAGAATAAAATAAGAAATAAGGTGGCAGAATAATATCAAAGAGGCAGCTGTGAGCTTCTGACTCCTCGCAGGCTCTGATGAGGACCAGATAATATACCAAGCTCAAGGCTACACTTTGATTTTTACAAGATTGGATATCTGAAGTTTGAACACTTTATAACTATAAATTCTGACAGCAATAAAGTTCAATGCAATTCTAAGTACATATTTCATTTTTACTGAGAAAATAAAAAAGCAAGAATATTAGCACAAAAACATGCCACTATAGCTTCTAGGTATATTAGGAACAATTTTAAGAACCATTATTTTACAAATTATTTCTCTTGCAAAAAAAAAAAAAAAAGGTTATTGCCTAGTAATTTTTTATACTATACCTTAACTGTGATATTTCAATGTGTAAATGGAACCATTACTTGGCAACTTTCAGAAAGCAATAAAAGTGCTCCCCTTTCAATGTAACCTTAATTGGGCATCATGACTAAATATTTTTAAAGGTAGGTTAAAAATCAATTTTATTGTATTTTTTTTTAAAAAAAGTAAATAAACCAATCCTCTAAGAGTTGGAAATAGTGGAAGGATCTAAATCAAAATATTAAGACTATTCATCCTCTAATAATTTATTATTACTTCCCTCTTTTTGCTTAATCTGTGTATATATATCCAAAAACATACATTGCATTTTTATTCAATAATTTTTTTGGAAAAAGTAAACACAGCATAACTGGTATTTGTTATATTTTGGTAGTAAAAGTTCCTAAAACAGAAGAAATTGACTCTGCATATGAAAGTATCCAATTTCAGCTATTTGAAAGGCTTGAATTTAGTTGAGGCACATCAATTTAGAATAGCCAACTATTTATAAGATACAGAAATTGTTCTTTGAGTTTTCCTCTATTAGAAAATACGCACCTAAATACCCAATGATACATGCCAAAGGTTTCCTAGTGCTTTTGCTTTTCAGTGGACTTCCAGATAGCTCAGCATGTCTGTCTGCATCTGAGGAGAGAAAGAAACACGAAGACAACCAATGAGGCTAATTTCTCTACCTGTACCACACACACCACAGAAACAACAGATACAAGTGGAAAATACCCACCAGATCCCTGCATAATTTCCTTTCAGGTTTGAGAAAACCATTTCCAGTTCTGGTTCCAAATTACTGAATGAAAAATTTACCTGGAGAACACTCACTTTAAAACCCCATATGAGTGTTGCTCACACACATCTTACGCACATATTTTGTGGGTGCCCAATGGAAAAGCAATGACAATATGCTTCCTTCCTAGCCATGGCCTTTCTACATTAAAGTAAAAAAGTTTCCATGAAATACAAAGTAGGCTCAATCTTATATTAATAAGATTAATCTGGCTGATAAAGATAACCCACGTAGCCATCCCTGAACTAGTTGGAGTGGTTCTCCACTGAGAAGTCCTCATCTAGCTTGGACAACTAAATTCCATTAGATGAGAACCTCGCAAGGGTAAAAATGGGCCATTTGGTTTTATCACTGGTTTTCTATCCTTCATATCTTACTATGATGTCATTGGTGCTGAGATTTAAAAGGTCACCTGTATGCAGAGTATTTCATCCCATAGTCAGAACTGGCAAGATATTGTGAGGAGGGATGTTAGTTCATAAAAGATCACATCACACCCGATAGCCCACCATGACATTTCAGACATAGAAAAATAAAGCATAAGCACACTCTCTGCATTTTAATTGGCTATCATTAGAAGAAAAGATGTGGAGCATGGCCACCTCTCATACCAGAGTTGTTATAAAAATAGATTGAAGGGACAAAAAATGTGTATTGAGTTTCCTTTAATTTGCAGAATATATATAGTCATAAAGCTTAACAGAGTAGTTTCAGCAGATGTGGCTCTAGTATGTTTATGCCTTTTTCCCACCTTCAAATGTTGGACATAAATGTCCTACAGGTTTTCTGATTCTACTAGAGACCATATTTTTAGGCATATATACAGGAAATTTCCTTTGACATTCATAGGAATTCTGTGCATTATGAGTGTGTTCAAATGCACAATTCAATCTGGAACCTTAAATAATTTAACATTAAAAATTAACTATTTCATAAGCTCTAGCCCTCTTTCACCAAGCTCTTTTCTTAGAACTATTAAACAGGAAAAAAAGTGGGAAAATAGCATTTTAAAAAATATTTAAAAAGACAAAAGCATATGTTCTTGAAAAGATCCTCAAATAATAGCAATCTGAATATGTATCCCAAACATTGGCTAATTATTATGCAACCACTGACAACTATAATGATTCTATTTCTTTTCCTCCTATTCAACTGGTTTTCTTTGAGGGGAAAGAATTAGTAAGCTGTGAAGATTTTCACCTATTGTTGAGTAATAATGAAGATACAGGTGAAAACATAATAAGCATATTTTGGAAGATTAATCTAAAGAAACATTAAAAAGCAGCCCAAATCCTTCAAGGATCAAACACCTGTCAAATGACTGTGAGTTAAAACTAAATAATTCCTAATATTATTAATTCACCTAAAATTCAAATTCTATTTGGGATGAAGACAAAACTTTCTCTTTTCTATTAATAAAATTAAGTTTGACTGAATCATCTTCTTTTCTCAATGTTTTGAAGAGGCAATTGCTGTATTATCAGTAATAAGATTAACTTTGCTGTTTATTCCAGTCTATAAAGCCCAAAGAAAAACTGCCAATGTGGCTGCAATGGATGGACTCCCATATATTCATCACCTTGACAGGAATAAACAAATCCATCAAAAGTCACTAACACAATACCCAAAGATATTACACTTTAAACGGTACTAATCTTTTAATTTCTCTTTAGTTTATGTGATGTGCCAAGTGACAATTTACAGAGCAAATGAGTGGGAGACCACAGCTCTTTAGAAGAATCCATATTTCACTAATCTTCATTATATTTTTTAAAAAGTAGTAAGTGGCAAGGATTATCAATCTCAATTATGAAGAAATTGGGACAAAAGGTGCTAATACTATCTAGTCTCTGTTTAACATAAACATTGCAGCCATTCAATGATATATACTGAATAAAAATAGGAAAAATACATTCTGCCCTGAGGGAATGATCATAAACATAGGATTATCAGGTACACACTTGACTTGATTAAAAAGAAACTTGGACTGCACTGCACTCAAGACCAGGTCAGTGGTGACACTTGTTACTCAGTCTTGGCTCCCCAATTACTCATCTAACTATTGAAACAGAGATAATTCGCTAGTATGCATTAAAAGTACACAGATAAAAAAAGCAACCTGAGAAATAACCAAGAACCCAGAAGGAATCAAAACCTGCCCAGAGGGAGAACATCTACGTCTCATTTAAGTTATTTGACTGAACACAAGGCACTAATATCTTTGGCTTCTGAGAGGATGATCTACATCTCCTTGAGGTAAAACTGGGAAAAGTTACTCTTATTGAAACTCTTGGTCATTCTTCCAAACTGTTTTGGATATATTAGGTGAGAAAATGAAATAGAAAAACTGCAAAAGATAACACTGAATTAAAATTCACAAAAACATCTCACATGGGATTTCCAGATTGCTGTCAAAATAAAACCGTCTACGGAATTTTCTTAAAGGAATTATAGAGGCATTTCTAAACAAGACATAAAATCCAGGTGCCATAAAAAAAAAAAGATAAATTCAACTAAGCGTTTTTTAAAAAATAAAGACAAATGAGGAAATATTTGCATCACATATCTAAGATCAAGAGCTAACTTCCTTAAAATATAAAAAGTTCCCAGAAGTTGACAAGACTTTTACCTAATAGAAAACAGGTTGGGGGCAAAAACAGTTGACAGAAAAAGAAATACATATGGTTTTCAAATATATTCAAAGACTTTTGTGTCATTTAAAATGAGAAATGCAAGCTAATATAACTTACATGTCACTTGTTATCTAGTTAAGTATTTCAAAAATGGATAACTCTGCTGGCAAGATCCTGGAGAAACAGGCATTTTCTAGACATTGTGAGTGGGAGTGTAAACTGTAGTTTTCTGAGGGCAAATGGGCAGCAACTAACAAAATTCAGAATGCATATTCCGTAACCCAGATGTTTTATTTTTATAAATCTCTAAAGTACATTTGCATGTCACGTAGCAGTATGAAATGATATCCATATAAGAATATTTGTTGCAGCATTACTTTCAATAGAAAATTGGAAATAACCTAAAACTTCTTAACTTCTAAATAACATAATTTCTAAAAATTTAAGTTAACCTAATTTAAAAAAGTAATCCAGAATACCTCTGGATACTTCCGAAGAAGGTAGGAATGGGAATGGGAATGACAATGAGATTTGTAACCACTTCTGCATCTTTAGAAAAATTTAAAGTATCCACTCAAAAAATTTTCAACTATCAAAAATCACAAAATAAAAACCCAAACTGTTCTCTCCTAATGTTAGAGCTTAAAATCTCACAAGTTTATACAATCATTAACAGTAACTTTTGCTAAGAAATCTTTAGACTCGTTAAATATATAACTTTTCTTACGAATATTTGGATTTTGGATACTTCCAAGCTAAATTAGGATTTTCAAACAGAAAAACAATGGCTCCAGGTTAACTCTTAAACTGGGGAATGATGCTGCCATTCAAGTGTGGTGTGTTATCAACTCAGAAACCACTTACTGACCAATGCAAGCTACAAAGGTGGTAGGTAAATCATTTGGATCCACTTCTCAAGGACCTAGCTTCATCTATAGAATACTGCTAATACATCTCCTTCTATCTCAAGTCTTTCAGGATCTTGAATTTTAAATAATAATCCTGTGATCATCGGGTGTTGAGTGGCTTTATAGATCTTTGGCAAAGTCATCTGGTAACTCAGAGGTAATGTCTGACGGCAGTAACAAAGGAAAAAGAGCATTCTCACATCTAGGCTTTTTTTTACCTAAGAGATGGGTATCAAGGGGAAGGAGAGACAGGCTGTCTGAAACTTAATGCTGTGTTATAGCCATGCTGTCGGTCTACAAATCTTAAGTACTTTTCTTTATGCAATGTTTGGTTTTTGGTCTACCAAATGCATTTTTAATAAACACCATCTATGTAGTAGAATGGGCTCTGGCATTCTGTTAGTAATTTTTGGCATGGACTTACATATTCACATATAGAGGTATATTAATTAAAATGAATAGATATTTGGGAAAATTGGTTTTAAAAATCATTTTTCCATATATATGTACTTTATTTTTAAACATGTTGGTCATACTATATACTTCTACCAATGTTTAGACTATTTTTAAATTTTTATTTATTCTGAAGATTAGAAAAAGATTTATTGAAGTACATTTTAAGAAACAGGCTACACCAGAGAGGGCTCTAGCTTAGACCGCTTAAAATAGAAAATATATTCCCATGGTTCAAGATTGAAAGTCTAAAAGGATGTACAGTATTGTCTCCTTCCGAATCCTCTTTTCCCCAGACTCCCAATTTCCCTTCCCAGATGCTATCACTTCTTTACACATATGCAAAGATTCCCCTTGTTACTATTCTGTAGTCCTTAATATTGGTTCCTTAATGAAAATAAAGGACAGAGGGCTGCTGTAACTAAACAAACAAACAAAAAATTTCTTCTGAAACAAGGATTAACTTTTAAGTCAGGAACTCAGTTATGAGTATGCTCTCCCGCATCTGAGAATTTCTCTCCTTGGCTCCCCAACTCTTCACTCTTATGCAGTTTGTCACCCTATAAGCTCTGAGAATGACACTGCTTGTGATGGTGCTTCTGAAGAAGGTCAACTTTTATGGTGCTTATAAGAGAAAGAGGTTCAAGTTCACAGGGAAAGGTCCCAATATTATGATGTATTACTCTAAAATGCATTAATTGGAGCTCCTGACCTATCAATATCTTTAGAACTACAAACTTTTATCTGAAAGTACATTCATACTGAATGACAGGGATTCTTAACTTTTGGGTGAAGGGTGGGGTCACCACTGCCTTTGAGAAACCAAGAAAAGCTTACAAAAATAAAACACACTTATATACTCCTACTGATCCAGACACATGGTTGCTTAAGCACATCAGGCTATTAATGCCTAATCTCCTGCACAACAAACCTGGATCTGCCGAAGCAGTTGTAGTAAGGTACATATAAGAAGAAAGATGAAATAAAAAACCATCAGATGCTAGGAGGCATTTGTTAGTTGGTATCTGAAAAAAATAACTGAGTAGATGTTGCTGAAACTTTATAATTTTAAATTTTAAGGTGAAATTAATTATTCCGAGACTCAAGTTCTATATGTAACTCAATCAATAAAGCTGAATACAAAATATGTTCCTTAAATCTCAACACACAGATGACTTTTTATTGTTATTATCATTACTATAGCTAGCTACATGTTTGTAGAAATAAAATTCAGGTAATTTAATCTTTAACTCCCCCCCCCCTTTTTTTAAACAGCATGGCCTTTCAGTTGAGAGGAAAAAAATTAAATGAGAAAACAGAAAATCATATTTCATTGAAGAATAATCAAAATAAAGACAATTTGCAAATTCACTGAAAAATAGAACAGCCATGAGAAACAGAAGCTTCCTCAGAAGCCAATTTAGTTGGTGATGGTTGCTTTTCCATTCATAGGAACAAAGATGATATTGGATCCCAATTTTAATGGAAGAATTTCATTCATTTTCTTTCCCAAATATTTTATTATTCTTTTTTATTTAAGAAATTATATATAAAAGTATGTTTTAAATCAGCTAAGCAATTTAGATGAATATATTTCCAATTCTTTAAGATGGATTTAAAAGTGATAATAGCATAAACCCATGAATTCAGAAACGCTGGTACAAAACCTCAATGTAAACCCAAATTCTCAAATATATGAGTCTAATGTAGCTAAATTTTCCCTCCATGGAACTCAGAGATTACTACCAATTTCCACTCCCTTTACAAAGTACTTTTCTTCTTCTTAAAAAGCTTTTACCTGTAAGTTTTAAAGCCTTCGATTATTCTGCTGAAAATTATCTTTGGGAACGAAATGTTTTTGAACCAGTACTCCTTTTATGAATACCCTCTTTAAATCAAAATGGAATATCTCATCATAAGAATTTTCTTATCTTACAGATAAAGAAAAGCATAGACTGAATATCTTTAAGATTTCCTATCTGTTAAGCCAGAAAGTGAAATTTCTCATCTTTTAGGGGAAAAAAGTTGCATGGCTATAACATCCTAGTCAACAATGTGACTGAAAGTAGCAAGACTAAAATTAGAGCTAACACACAAATTATAAACACATTCAGGGGTACACAGCAATAACAGAACAATCCACAATTCACTGGTACGTATGACCTTTGTTCTAACAAAAAATTGAAACACAAGCAAGGCTGAATGCATTGAAAATGAGAGTAATAAAGTCATGTAAATGTTATGTGGTAATATATAAATACAATTATGAAATGAAAACCAAACTGGACAAACAGGAAGAATGCTGAAACACTAGTTCGGATACTAGTTGTGAAAACGTATATTTTCAGAAAATTCACCCCGGACTTTAAAATTAATTTATAATTTGGTAAATCTAATAAATCTAGCATTTGTTGTGAAGCACTGTGAATTTCCATAATATCATATGATAATTGTAAAAGGTTCATGGGGAAATGAGAGGTTTAGAAAGACAATATTTAATTAGGGTAAACTGGCAAATTTTATTCAAACATAATGAATCCATGTTAAGACTGGACTGTGTGTCTCAGTTACGGAGTTTCACTGTAACCCCACCCTTGGAGATTTGTTGTGGCACCCCTTACAGGTCAAAGTGCCTCAATAAGGGCTTCTGAGGCAATTCCATCATGAAACCCTGGACAGAATCACCTACCACCAATCTTTTGCTGAGCACTACTCTCTCATAAAGACCGCAGAGGCTTCAGTGTTTTCTTTGCAGGCTGGCATGATACAAATGGCAGCAGACAAAAACGATGTTAAAAAAATAAACCAAATAAAAGGCTGTACACAAGAACTTATGTTTATTGCAAACAAAACCAAAACAAAACAAAAAAGAGAGAGAGAAAGAGAAAATGGTCAAAAGCACAACACGTAAGGTTAAGAATTTAAAAGCATCTTACATTCTGCCCTAATGGCAGCATAATTAATAGGAACAAACGGCCGTCTTGCTGCCTGCCGCAGCCGGAGGGTATTTTTGCAGACCTGACGAGCAAATTTTGTGAAATATGTAGTGTGAAGGAAGAAAGCTTGACGGGTCTTCACTGCAGACTTTGGGCTCCCAGTGTTTCGGACTGGCATTCCCTGCATGGCCTGGCGAGACATGTGGCTTCTAACACGGGGGTCCTGCAGAATCAGATACCAACAAACACGTGAAGAAACAGAACTGGTCAAAGAGTAGTACGACTCGTATCATGCTCAAGGAAAAGTGCAACGTTTAAATCTTCCACTAAAGCATCTATAACTTAATACCCTACTCCAAAGGAAGACAATTTACAAGTGTATACTTGGGGAAGGTGGGGAGTAGACAAGAAAACTGAGTTGGGGGAGAGGGTGTGACCCTACACATTCAAAATAGTAAAATAGCGCCCAGGGGTTAATTAGATGATAATGATGAATGATGATTAGGATTGAAAGACTCCTGAGATCCTATTAGCACCCAAAATGAACAGTCTCCCTCTGGTAGGCCTAGGTGCTTGGTATCTACAATCTATGAGAATGTTTACCAAATTCATATTTCGACTATTGTTCACCTCAAGATTAAGTCCATACCTTCTTCTCCCTCCTATGATAGCCCAGGGGTAGAAAAAACGTTCAATTTGTATTTAAGACTCGTTTTCAATAGTATCTAAAGGCTGCAAACTGTTTTCAAAAAGCAATTAAAACAAACATTTAATTTGTAAGCTTTCTACTTAATGCTAATGCCTCCCACACATATTGTTCTTTTGTTTCAGTAATCTCACAAGACAAATATTTTGAATACCTGAAAAGATTTGATTTGTCCCTACCCCTCTCTTCACTCTCACCCTGAATACTGTGGTGCTGCTTAGCTATAAAAATAGCTTTGTTTGCTTTTAAATTATCCAACACTGTACTTCTGTTTTCAAGGACCGATCCAGCCATCGAAAAACATGACATTTCTCAACGCTAAAAGGACTACTGCTCAGGTACCTCTGCAGCTGGGCTGGGAGATAACTTCTCTTCTTCTGACTGGGTGGGCATTTTCAGGCCTCCGTATTTTTTCCAATAGAGCCAACAGGTTGCACATAATCTACACTGCATATTAGGTGGGCCCCAAGAATACCACTGATGAGACTGTGTAGCTAAAGATGAAGGAAAAAAACAAAGAATGCTATATAATTTATAACATTAATACTCGTATTTTCAAATACTTCAAAAATATTCCAAAGCCACTTTCAGTTTACAATGTTATTTTTCTTTTCCCAGCTTACGAACAAATATGAGTCTAATATACACATATTTTTTAAGATTCCAATTTCATCAAAAACCATTTATTTCTATATATATCAAATGCATGTGGCACCTATTAAGACAGGCTATTAAAGAAATAAAGCAGCCTATATTACATGTTGTGCTGCTGAGAAAGTTTTTGTTTGATAATTAAAAATGTTTTCTCTTGTGTACATGTCTGGAAATAAGTTATCAGAAAGGTATTATTATTAGTGTTTAAAAATCTAAATCCAGATTTCCAAACTTATGGTTCACAAACCACCCAGAGTTTAGGGTACTCAGAGGGGCCCCAATGACAGAGGCAGGAATGCGACTGAAATAGGTATCTCTTTTCCATTCCTTTAATTTAATCAACAGACAGAATAATTATTTTAAATTTCTCCCTTTAAAAAAGAGAATTCCTTTCGAGACTACAAGTCCACATTCAAGTGAGCATACATAGCCAAGATCACACACAGTATGCTTAAGAACTAGTAACTTGATTGATTTATTATGTAGCTAAACATGGCAAACCTGTGTTTTGTTCTGCAGTTTAATTTATTATCATATAACACAGAAAGAATCCCCCTTTTGAAGTATGAAAACACTGACACTAAAACATTAAGTTAATGAGGTGCATAAAAATTATTATAACTCTTTAAGTTTGCCTTGGAATCTTCTTCCTCTGATCTGCAAGTTACATCAGATCAAAATGTTCAAACAGTACAGCAAGGTGTCAACTAATACTTCACAAACTAATGTCAAAAAAAGAAAATATAGTGATCATAATAATCAAATTGCCTTTTTAGTTTTTTAAGACCAATACAGTGCACTCATCATGTGTTATTTTTGGAGAACTCCTTACAAGTACCAGCCTAAAAACCTTCCCTCTTAAAATTTAAAAACAAATAATAAAATAAGTTAGTTTTTTAAAAAACACAAATTACAAGAATCCTATATATTAGGTATGGACTTATTTTGGATCCTGAAAATAAAATTTTACTCATATTTAAATATGTTTTAATGAAATAAATGTAATTTAATATTTGTCAACAAATGTCTTTCACCATACATAACTATCATTTAATTAAAAAGCTGATAAAATGAAAAATACCAACTTCTTTCTATAACAAGTCTTATATACATATTATTAAAAGAAAATTTTATGAGATTACTTTAAAATATGGATCTAAAATAAATATTATAAAATTAAAATTACTTATTTGTCATACACATAAAAACTGTAGAATAATTATTTAAAGGAATATGTGAAAATACATCAGTATGAAAGGGGTCTGTAAATCAAAAATAAAAGTTAAGCTATTATCGTTTGTCTGCAAGATTCTTTTTTTTCATTTAAGTATAAATGAACTACAAAATCTAAGAATTCCCAATTCAAAGACATTTTATGATGCAATCCATGTAAAATCTTGATTAAAAGAGTCTAATTTTCCACAAACTGTTTCCCCCTGTGCGCCTATGGTGAAGAAAATGTTTAGACATATACCACTTCTATGAAGTCAGCAATTTGTCTGGCTCACACCTTCCTCAAGTTTCAGGAGACATAATTATATGACTTGGTTTTAAAAGCCCTTTCTAATGCTGAAACCTAGTGTGGAGTATAGAGCACAGTCATTTACAAATGTCTCTCGTTCCTCTGTACTTAGGGTAGCAGGATCCGTCTACCCCCAAAGAGCTATTGAGAGACAAAAACTGGGCACCAAGCAGACTTTTAATAAGCATTAGTTTTCTTCCCTCTCTTATCGCAGGCCACTTGGGGTTGAAGGAAACTTAAATGATAATGTCACCAATACCCCATTAAGAGATTATACCATTGTCTGAGATTTTAAATAAATAAAAAGTATATCAACTATATAACAGTTCACCTCAGTAACCCTATATATATAATATGATACTGCCAGCCTCTGGTTGGTTTTTGACATGGCTTAAATACACTGGGACTCTGAACCCCAAACCAAGTGCCACAGAACAGCGTCTCCCAAACCAGTGCTCTGAGGAAACCTGCTTTGAAGACTATCCACACACAGGTTTTCCCTAGAGAATCATTTAGAGCTTTTAATTTGTTAAAGTATACTGAGAAACTCCAAAAGGGGACGTGGTATATTTCATGGGACTACAGTTTGTACAACTCTGATGACAGCTTAGCTGTCCCCATGACACAGGACCCCATGGAAGCATATCGAAAGAAAGCCGATACCCAAATTTAGTGTGCAAGTGCAAGGTAAGGATGGGCATCTACTCATTCAGAGGCTACATTATCTGCCCTCCACGAAGTACTGACCTCATGTATCTTGAGAAAGCAGCTCAGCACCTCCTGTCCACAGTGCCAGCAGAGTTACCTGCACTTCACTGAAAACAGGCCTTAAAGGGAAAATAGAGTTCTGCTGGAGAAAACTTACCATAGCAGCTTTCACAGGCTCGCCCTAAGAGGGTATTCTGTGGCTGGAACGTGGTCCCCACAGCTCCATTCACAGCACCAGGTTTGCCATTGCTGGTGGATATTTGGTTAGGATTTGGTTTGCTGCTTTCAATGAAATGTAAAGTGAGGTATAAAAATGGCTTGTACAACAAGGCAAAAGGCTCTACATTGCACTACTGATTTATCTTAACCACACATAAATAAATATCTGAATATTTGGTGAAGAAATAAACTGGCACAAATGAACCCAAACCATTCATCTTTACAAAACAAGGTCATGTAAAAACCAATCTCTTTATGCCTGACACTCACAAAATAAATACAGCCATCTCTGTTCTCCACCGAAATACAATTTCCTTAGGACACTCTCTGATGTATTTGAAAGATACAAGTTAAGTTTTATCAGATATCACAAATTGTCCTGAGAAAATAAAATTTTTTTTTGATCAAGTAAATTAAGTTAAAGAAAACCACTGTTCTGTTCTTGCTGACTCTACGGGTTGGCGCTCAAGGAGACTATTCAAAAGCCACATGTTCAACACAGACACTGAATGTCAACAGGGCAATATCTCTAGAGGTAAATTAGCATTTCAGGAGATTATGACTGCTCATGATAATGTCTGTTACATGTTTGAAGTTTGAGAAAGATTACAAAGCATTTGAAATTAGAAAAACCAATAAATGCATTTTGAATTTTTTCTTTTCAAGAAAAATTTTAAGAAAGAAGAAAAGGTGACATCTATCAGAACTGTACTTGTAAATTTCCCAGAGGCCATAATTCCTCAGAAACATGTAGCCCAGATCATCTTGGTACTTAGTGTACTAAGACACTTACTGTAGCAAACATGGCTAACTTGTCCCATCTAGAGGAGGCTAACTGCCCTGCTTATATGCTATGCCCAAGAATACTACACAGGTACACATAGTATATCCTCAATAATTAAAAAAATTATTTAATATATATGTGTTTAGTACCTAGTAAACAAAAGTGCCTGACTCAAGGAGCTTCCATGTCTATTTGCTAGACAGAAAATAAGCAAAATAAATTAGCCAATTATTAGTGAGAAATAAATGCTGAATGACTAAACACAAACGATACTCTACCTTCCCATGGTTACCGAAGTAATGAGGGGTCACAACTGTCAAGACATGGGAATTTCAACACAGAGTAGGCTCAGGAGTTTCTTCTTTGCTATTTCTCATTCCCACAGTTCCATTTATCCGCAAAAACCTAGTATGTAAACTTGGCCTGATAGTAAATTAAGATTTCTTTCTGGCATTGTTACTCTCACTCTTAGGTGACACCTTGCCACCACAGAAGAAATCGTTTAACTTCTGAGTGCACCAAGGTCCCTATTCTACAAACAGAGCTATTTATACTTCTAACTTGTACCAGTAATGTATTCTGAAGACAAATTGGTTTTAAAAACACATTTTAAGTCAGAATGTATTTCTCTTCTTATAGTTTTCATTTTAAAATATACAAAATGAAAAGCACTGATTTAGAATGCCTAAGATTTCCAAGAGACACAATAATATTTCTGATTTTTAAAAACCTACTATATGTATAGAAATGCTGGCCTTTGAAATGAAGTGACTGAAATGTCAGAATGTTTCCCCCCAAAAATGAAAATTTCTGACATTTAACCCAGAGTTAAATACATGTTTTGAAGAAGAGCTAATAAAAAAATTGCAGTTGAGCTGCCTGAAAAAAAGAATGAGAGTAAATACAACTTCAGTTGTTCAACTGAATCTACAATGTTGTTTGATTGAATAAACTGACCTTAATATTGTAATAATTACAAAATAAAAACAAGTGTCCAAAGACTGAATGTAAACTTGTGAATCACTTAAAATGTTTTGCAAAACCAAATACCTACAAATTAATTTTCAAGGGAAAAATGACTGATGTCAATGTGACCATTTGGATAAAAACTTTTACTGTAAGACAAACATATAAAAAAGTTTTTTAAATCCACATTATATGAAACGCCCTTCTTTGATCTAATATCCAAAAACCTTTCCTCCCTGCTCATCTGTGCTCTAGATTCCACTCCTCCTGCCCTCTTTGAGAAGTTTGTACACTTGATTCTTTTTTTTGGACCCTCCTCATTACTATGTAAACATTATTTCTCCTATTTGAAAAACTCTCCCATTTCTTTATCTCGACCTCCCCCTTAAAACCAAGAACTCTCTCAATTTCTCTTTCCAGCTAGTCTTCTTTAGGCTGCAAATCTTCACTGTCTGCAGCTCTTTGGTTCATATGCGATACTCACCACTATACTAAAGATGACCTCCACGCTGCTAAATTCCTGGGCTATTTTTCACCAGCATATGACACTGTTTTAATCTCTTTCCCTCCTCGAAACACGCTCCTCTCTTAGCTTTGATGATAATGTACTTGCCTCACTATCCTTTTATAGCTAACATACTCTATCTGATATAGGATTTCCTTAAGCTTGGTCCAAGGTACTTATTTCTTACTGCTCCTCCAAACACAATATTACATGTTGTTCAAGCTCAGATTTGTATAGCTAGCCCAGAACTTTCCCCTAAGTTTACAACCAATATATCCAACAGTATATTCAACACTTCTTTGTGGACCGAAAACTCAAAATAACCTAACCTGGTTCATTGCCACAGGTGCTTAGCTCGGTGAATTGCACGGCAATCTACCTAGTTGTGCTAGCCAGAAACCTGAGACTCAACCTTGACATTCGACCTCCACTCCTCCATACAAGTCAATCAATCACTTCCAAGTAGTGTACCATTTCCAGGGCCACAACTCTAGGTCAATTAAATATCATCTTTGCTCTCTAACAACTTCATAACTGGTCTCCTTACACCCACCTTTACTCTCCTTCCTCAAATCATCTCCAAAATATAGCCAGTGATCTTAAAGTACAAATTTGATCATGACACTTCCTTATTTAAAATTCATTTCCACTCTTCAACAGATACATACATTCCTGGCCCCTGCCTACCATACCAGCCACATAAAAGCTATTCTCTATCTTAATACTTGTCACACTGAGTAACAAGCTGTTTGGCATCTGTCTCCTCCACCTTAGAATGTAGCCTGTCTTCTTAACCTTTCTACTTCCAGTTCTTCTAGGCTTAAAAGAATGACAGCATGAAATAATTCTTAATCTATTATTTGTTTTTAAATATTCTATTTCAGAATTAACTGGGAAATGCTTCAAAGGACTCAAATTCTCATCCAGCTCAATAATGCAGCTCATATATTCTATTTATGTAAATGATTTACACAACTTTTTTAAAAAAAGTATGATTAGAAACCATCTTGAGCTCCAAAAATCATTTACCTACATCAGGCCTTGGCATAATAAATATTTTAAACTTTGTGGATATTATAATTCTGGTGCACCTACTGACCTTTGCAATTGTAGCACAATAGCAGACATAGACAACACATAAATGAATGAATATGGTGAAATCTGCTTTTACATTTTTTAAATGTACTTTTCTTTTGATGTGACAGCATTGCAAAGTACAAGAAAGTTGGTATGCTTGCTTTTGAAAATCTGAGACACATGAATCACAATAGTGTCTTCTTTGGGGAGTTGTTCTTTTATAAATTAGTCAAATAAATATATAATTTTCAAAAATGTTAGAAACTACTTTGTAGAAAGAGCTTTACAGTCTAAATAAAAATTAATGACCTCGTAAATTACATACTATTTACCTCAAAATTAAAGATTAATAAGAAATATTGTAATTAATTATCTATGAGGGCTCCTATATATAAAAATGTCTTAACCTACTAAAATTCAGTAAACAAAGGCTAAGTATCAAACAACTGTACTGAGTTCAAAGAATGAGAACTTTGTGATAAATTTCATTTTAATCCCCAAAGAACATAGGATAGCACTATATATATGGTGCATGATAAACTAAATTTTCCTGAACAAATGAACAGTATAACTTTAAAGACCTCAAAAAAAAAAAAAAACAAACTGGAATTCATTTTAAAACACAGTAAATGAAAAGAAACGGGCATTCGTTTTGATATGACAATGATTTCTAAATCCAAAGGATAATCAATCACAGAATACTAGACTGAAACAAGCAAAACCTATTTATTATTAATCTAACATTTACAAAGTATGATTCTAATTACTTTCCCTAACCCTTCCCTCAAGCAAACAACATAAAATCATCAACCAAATAAACAACATATCTCAAAAGGGCAAAGCGCACTATCCAAACAAATCCATATTATAACGCAGAAATTTCATAAGCTGCTAGCTTTCTGAAACATCTGCCTCAAGTAAGCTTCATAGGTTAGTTTCCTGACACTCTCTCTGAAGCTATTACAGAAGTACAGTACAAAGTATTCTTCCTCTAGTCCTTTTGTTAGTTTACTTGGGGTTTCCCCCACCAGCCATTTTTCTCTCTAAAAATATTACTGTAGAGGTATAATAGGAAGCAAGTCTCATGCTTTGTAGTGGAAGAAAACAAGATATATAAAAAAATTCAAATTTTGCTGAAAATGACCAAAATGATATCTTTTGTTTTGAAAGAATTAATACCATGACAAATATTTTAAAAGATTTCCATTACTTACTAAGTTGGGATATACACTTGTTTCAGTTTACTCTCAGCTTCTGCTGCTTTTAGACGTTTCTAATTTAAAAGATAGATAAAATAGTTTAATACAGTAATTATTAACATTTCATTGTTTTTTAAAATTCACTAAAAATAAAATTCAAAAATTGCCATTTAAAAATGTGTGTATTTTTAAACGGCAGAAATTTCTAAGAAAACTCACTGGATTCTAAGGTATAGAACTCTAAGTACTGATAACATATTAGACATAGATTTTAAAAAATAAAGCAATGAACAACCCCATTCCCCAGGTGAGTGAATAAAAAGGACTTGTAAGTAACCATTTTCACTTTTACTTTCTACCTTATTTCTTTTTTGCTTTTCGGGGAGGAAAAAAAAATCATATATAATCTTTGCTTTTACAAAAATATCCAGAGACGATTAGTTTTTAAAGTTCATGCAAAAGAGAGAGATAGTAACTATTCTAAGTAAATTAAATAAGAATTTACCCTCAAATGTTGGGAGATATGCGGTAAACTTTAAAGCTTGGCTGAACTCACATCAGATTTTAGGAACCAATTAGGATCCAAATACAGGGAAAGGAATGGGAAAAAGATTATGTAATCAAATCCTGAGAGTGATCAATACAATAATGAATGCACATAGGGAAGGAAAATAACACATGGTAGTTATCCAAAAAGAAGACAAAGCAAAATATAAGGGAATCTTTCGTCTTTCTAATGAGAAGAAAACAAAAGCATTCAGGGGGACAACTTGAAACTTTTAAGGACGGAGTTGAAATTTCTGAAAAATTATATACAAACACTTTTCAACCATCCTTGAGGCCATCATGTTCACCATTTTTAGGGACTCTTTTTGCTCTGAATAACATGGGTTTTCAGAGCACACAGTCTACCTAAGTTCTCCCTAAGTTGTTTCAAATAAGCACTTTTTGAATTATATATGTCATTGACACTAGAAATATTTCAACAAGCTATGAATGACTAATCATTATTCATGATCTCAACTTACTGTGGTGATTTTTAAAGTGATCCTTTAAAATGTATTTTTATAGCACCTAATACTTGCCACTGTGTAATCACATGCTTATGAAAAATCATGTCTGTGTTAAATATATTTGCCCTTGTCTTTACTACTGGTTCTGATATGTGACTAGAAGGATGCAAAAATAGGTATTGATTGAGGACATTTCAGGAATATGTGCCTTTCTTCTAAAGTAATATTATTTAAAATAAGTAACTTAGAGAATTATCTTGCTTTGAAACATCTGGGATGAACTAAAAAAAAAAAAAAAGAGAGAGACTCCCTTCTTTTAGAAATAATTTTGGAGAAAAATTTATGTACAGTACCAAAGCATCAAACCAGTTAAGACTAACTACTACAGTTACGTTCCAAGATTTAGAGGATATATCCACACAAGTGTCATATAAGAAGATTTCAAAATATCTCAAATTATGTGGTTGATGACATTCGTCTAATTTTTGATACTTGATAAAAATAACTTGTTTATAAGGTTTGTGTTAACATCACGTCTTAAGTCTTTCCCATCAACTATACTCACAGAAGGATGAAGCAATAGGCACCTGTAAGGAAAATACTGCCTCTCTAGTGATATCTTTCCCTGGTGTTTTTCCAAATTAGTTATAATAAATTCCGAAGTCAAGAAAATTTAAGACTAAAATCTCAAATTATTATCTTAAGGATATGAAATCATGTAGTTTAAAATAGTCTAGAAAAGATAAAGCAAACAAAACAAATTTAAAATTAAGTATACTGCTAAGAAATATTAAAATACAAACAGAAAGTTCATTTTAATGTAATCGTATTGGTAGCAATACAAAAAAATCACCTGCTGCACGTATCTGTCAGTAGTTTTCCACATGTAATAATATTCAATGATGCTAGTCAATGATTTCCAAGGAAGCTGAAAAAATATTTAACATGATAATGAAAGCAAGTCAGTCAGAGACTCTAATACAACGCACTCCATTTCTCACTTCCCATTTTGTTAAAAATTATAAACCTTATGACTGATACTATTTCATGACTTACTCAAAAAAGTTGTTCTTGGGCTATAAGTATGGTTGAAGTACAATTCTTAGAAATGATATTTCAATAGATTTAGCCAGAGTTACTTTAACTTCCAAAAGAGGTGCCAGCTACAACTGGGTGTCAGTTGGTCTCTGGCATAACATTTCTCATCCTTTTAAAAACTGTTCTATTTTGACCTATTTTTTCCTCCTCTTTTTTGGAAATACCCTAAATCTCTGAAAAAGAACATAGCCAAGTGTGGTTTTTATTAGAAAAAATAGAAAGCTTGCCTTTGCTATTTTCCATTATTCAAAAATAGACAAATGAGCTCCCACTCATGAGACCCACAACCAAAGAAAATATGTCCTTGTAAAGGGAGATCTGTTGGTCCTCCAAGATGCAAATCGAGGCAGATCAAACTTTCAAAAAAAAAAAAATGACTGATCACATTCACGATTTTTAGCTGTCGTGGCAGATTTTACAGATAGGTAACTCGGCACTCTTTCTCTCTGCTCCCATCACGCTGATCCTAATGCATCATCAAGTTTAGAGAATTAAAATCATGTTTCCCAGATCACACACTACAGCTTGTGACACACATGTAAAATATCTTATCATCTCTTATCATCTCCACATTTAACTCACCTATATGATATGAAGAAAAAACAGATGGAGTTTAGGGAAGGGAACTTATTTTAAGTTTAACTGAGTGGCAACCCAGTGGCAACTCCAACAACAGTTACAAATGTTGTCTCCTTACAGGACCAGATCAGTGCGTGACTGGCATTTGCACTGCAACTAAAGCAGAGTTTTCTCCAATCCAACAAGCAGTCTAATGGAGTTGAAAGGGTCCGAAGGATGGTTTAAGAACCTTATGGCAAGACCTCACAGGACAGTCACTGGCATAGTCCCCTACAGTTTTAAGCAAGCAAAAACCTCTTCATTTCCTAACTACTGTTTGAGAACTAACCTGCTAGCGTACAATTACCCAGAAGCCTGATAAAAGGAAACCAAGGGACCATATAACATGAGCATCATCATGATCCATACTTCATCTAAACCATAAAGTCCTAATCAGGCGTGCTCAGCACCACCATATCCTTATCAAAAAGTAGGTCATGAATGCATAAGTAACATGCCCCGGTATGCCTACTCCTGATGTAGTATCATTTCTCCCTCAACCCTCACTTATGGCTTCTTGGGAGTTCCCCATGACAGGTCAGTTTGGGAGGGATAAAACCTTTATGTGGCAGATGGTGTGCGTGATATACTGGCACCAACCAGAATTATGTTGTTACAGTATTTCAGTCCTGAGCAAGAACAACTCTAAAGCACAGTGAAGAAAGGAGATCCTTTTGAAGAGTGAAACATTAAACATTTGGTTTTCTACTTTGAGGTGAAGGAGAGATGATGAGAAGCACTAAATCCATACCCATTCATGGACAGTAGTTATTTACTTGTCACAATGATTAGTGACTTGAAAGGAATCAATACAGGGTTGGTAACTATGAGGTTTAGAAAAGAGGCTTGTGGGACAGAGAACAAGATGGGCTCCATTCTTACTCACAGGTGCCCTGTGCAGAGAAGATGCTCATTAGTATCAGGTGAATAAGGTTATCACCTCTATGGCTATCAGTCAATCAGCCTCTTTTCCTAACTACACCAATGATTGCTGCTCAAAGGATATATAAACAAAGAGGACACAGAGGCAAGGAGACAGAGGTTACACATGGGTCCCACTTTACTGCTATCCTCTTACCAAATCTGATCTGATTACTCCAGGTGTCCAATCTGCAAGGAACAGAGTACACTGGGCCTCAAACGTGGCACCATTCCTAGTAACACATCAGTTACATTAAGACTCTCAGCATCCTTGGAATAACAGCTATCTTCTCACTGAACAGACAACTATTCTAAATATGACTTGCCTTTTCTGCCTATAGTGTATTGGCTAGCAATACCACCCACAGACTTATGAAAGACTTATTCCCACAGACCACTGCTGCTAACCCAGGGCTCGGAAATCTCAGGAATGAAGGTTTGGGTCACCCTACCAGATTAAGAACTCTGGCATCAAAGGTATTGAAGTGAGAGAATTGTTTAGGAATTAGATTTTGAATGCCAGCGAAGGCCTCAGAATGATTTTCAGAAAAGGAGATAGGAAGACTAAAGAAACCATCCATATTTCCGTCTTTGCTATTATTTTCCTTCTGCACCCCAATTCCCTTTCAATTCATATAAGGTCTGTTGTTCGTAGTTTTATCTTTATAATTTAATGCAGAAGCTATAAGCTATAAAGACAGGTTGTGGCTAAAACCAAACGATGAATACATATCAACCAGAGATGAATGCTGTGACATTAAATTTGAGGCTCCCCACTTGAGGAAATGGTACACAGCTTCTATTAATTCAGGAATAATTACTATTGTTTAAAAGTCGATGTATAGAAAGAAAGCAAGTACAGAAAGCGAGAACAGATGTTAAACAGCCAGAGAAGTAGGTAGTGGCAGATACTATACATCCATTTCCAACCCACTTCTAGCTTCCTTCCTTGAACCTCTCAACTTAACTGTTTCCAAATACCTTAGAACAAGGGTGCAGACTTATGGGCCAGGCTAGCCAAGCAGACAAACCTGAATGACACTGAGATATAAAGTGAGCAACAAGAGATGAGACTGAAATCCAAACATCATATTTTCAAGACTCCTTTGTGATTTATTTCTTCCAGTCAGATATATATACATAAGACTTAAATTCAGAATTGAATTAAGCAGGCTTAAGAGAGGATGGTGCGCTAGGCATCAATCTGCTGCAGCTGAACAAGGAAACATAAATTTGTTCTAAAGTCAAAAGCTCGGCTAGAGGTTTCCTCATCCAAAGATCATGGTTAAAGCAGTGTAATCCTGGAGCAGAAGTTAGGCCAGAAGCTTCCCAGCTTCCCTATGAGGCACAGGAATGGGGTGAGCACTTGTAGGCCATTTCTGTGTAGCTGTTCTGAATTCTAGTCTGAGGGCCTACTTCTCTAACTCTATCAATGATTTTAAGCACCCAATTTCCAAAATTTTATCCCATTCTGTTCAAAATAGTTCCTATAATTTTGTTATCTGCAACTGAAATCATGATGCCACAACATCTAGGAAATAACTTTTGCTAAAAGGAGTTTCTAAGGCGATGGACTAAATTACATGAAGAAAAAAGGCTTTGTTATTTTGCACTTTGAACTTTTCAGGTTACTTTACATATTTCAGGTTCTGCTTCTGTTTAAGATGTAGAAATCCACGAGAGAATGTCATTCTGTCTAAAAATGAGGAAAAAAACAGATAATCTATAAAACCCTAACAATTCTTGAGTCTATCCAAGAGTTAAGGTTATGAGACTATCAACTGAATTCCAAAGTCACTCTGAGGAGAGACAGGACTCATGAACTATTTTTACTTTGGAAAAGACAAAAAGAGACAGGTAACCAATAAAAATAAAGGTAAGAAGAAAAAATTAAAAATTTACCAAATAATTAAAGGTCAACAGTGGGCTGGACAACTGTTAACATCTATGAAGGCTCGAGACAAAAGAGAAATCCACACACAATTGCCACGGATCTCATTGTAAAGAACTGGGCCAAAGCAGGAAACCTGAAAAAGCCCCCAATGGTGGTGATAAAAATTTGAATCTACACAAAGAAATGAAGAGGGGCAGAAATCGTAAAAAATTTTAAATAAATACAATAATGATAAGTAAACAAAAATTTATATAAATATGCTTACTTACATTTATATAAAAATAAATCTCTTTAAGAGATCATTAATTGTCAAAGCAAAAATTAGTAATATACTGTATGATATAAGTGGTATTTGATTGGAAGGTAGACCATGGTGCAGTAAAGATACATACTGTAAACCATTAAACAAATATAAGTTTAATTAGTAGATAAAAATGGGAATCATAAAAATAAAAAAAAAACAGGAAAGAACAAAAAACAATGGGACAAATGAAAAATTAATGCTGATAGATTTAAACTGATAATTATATTACTGATAATTATATTAAAGGGAAGTGGTCAACACCATAATTGAAAGATAAACTTTGTCAGATTGCTTATTTTTAAAAATCCAACTGTATTCTGTCCACAAAAAGACCACTCTGGACATATATAAGATAAAAATAAAAGGATGGAAACAAGATATATCATGTAAACAATAAAATAAAGCTGAAATAATTATATTAATAGGAGACAGAGTAGACTTCATCCAAAAAAATATTAGCATTAATAAACAGGCATGGTATAAAGATAAAAGGGTCAAACGTATCACAAGAATACAACAATTTTAAATGAATATGCACCTAATAACAGAGTTTCAACATAGAGTAAAAACCTAATTACAATGTAAAGGAATAGAAAAATCCACAATTATAGCTAGAGACTTTTCATACTGCTCTCTCAATAACAGAACAAGTGGACAGAAAATCATTAAGGCCTCAGAAAACTTGAACAACACTATCAATAAACTTGACCTAAATAGCATTTATAGAACATTCTACCCAACAGAAAAATTTCTGTTCTTTCAAGAGGACATGGAACATGCACCGTAGTAGACCACATATTAGGTCTGAATCAATCAAATCTCAAAAACATGAAATTTGTTTTTTTATGAAGTATGTTTTCTGATTACAAAAGAATTAAATTAGAATTTAGTAACAGAAAAACCTATGGGGAAAAAAAACACCAAATATGTGAAACTTACTTCTAAATAATCCATGAATCAAAAATCAACCAACCAACCAAATGTCAAAAGAGAAATCAAGAAGAAAAATGAAAAATAATTTGAAAGAATGAAAATGGAAACACCTTATCAAATTTTGTATGATGAAGCTAAATAAAGTAGTGTTTGCAGGGAACCTAGACACCTCTTTCTCGGGTGCTCAGCAGCAAGAACTGGGAGAAAGCAAGAGACCTAAGAAAATCTCTACTAGTGGTGATGAAGGTGTGCAAAAAATGGCGATCAGCTGCCACTGGGGGCCGGGCAAGAAAACCCCTGGCTTCCCAGAGCCTTCTTTCATACAAAGCAAAAGCTATCTACCACTGGAGAGAGACAGAAGTTTGCTTCCATCTAAGAACCCCTATCAAAAAAAAGCCACAAGGGAGCTTGAGGAAGAACAGAAATGCAGTGGGGACTCTGTCACTGAGACTCAGGTACACAACACCTGCCTAAGACTGGGTCTAAAACAGGACAACTGAGAAACCCTCTATGTCTTCACCACAAACCTTGTAGGCAGTAACAAGCAACACCATGCTACCACTGGGAGAAGGGCAACAACATGGAGAGAGGCTGAGTAGTAAAGGGCCTGCTGAGGTTGGGGCAGGAACACAGAAAAAACTCATGGCATTCCATGTCCCACATTAAGCACAGGTAGGAATCTGAAGTCTGTGGATATTCAAAACACCTCCTATTCACTACTTCAGTGAGGTATCTGCCCCTCAAAACAGTACAAGATGGCCAAACATACAACACACGACACCTGAGACAAAACAGATGAGACTAGCAGCTGTTTATTGGTGACATGTGCTCACAGGCCAGGGGAAGAGGATACCATGTAGGTTCACATGGGGGCTGCACCTGGGAACAGTGAACCAGAAGGGGTTGTGGAAGCGAAGCTTTGTGTAACAAGAGGGTAAGTGTGCCCTTGTTCCTAAAGAAGGTCCTCATGGGAGGATGTGATTGGCTTGTTTGAATAATCCTTCAGGTTGGCTGGGAAGTGAAACCTGTTAGGTTGCAGACTACTGCGTAAGGTATTAGGGGAACTAGTCAGACGGGGAACCCTTCTTGTTGGGTGAAGGCATATCTGGCAAGAACAGGGGAACTTACAATTAAGCTATGAGGTTCAAAAATGTCAAGATAGTACATGAAATTGTAGGCCTTCCAAGATAGTGGTGCACTGATGGGAACTATAACAACAAATATACCTGGTCCAATTACTGACTAGACAGACTCAATCACCCACAATAATGACTTAAGAAGAGAAGCAGCATGCTCATTTCAGAGTATAAATACTACTGAACTCAGTCTCTGTTGCTGTTTATACAAGATATTTCCCATCCAATCAAAAATATATCATTTTTTTAAAAAGTATGAAAATAATTGTCCCATTTTTAAGAAATAAATCAAGCAAGAGACATACCCCAATACAGCCTCAAATATTAGAAATATCAGACAGGAACTTTAAAGTAACTGGTTAAAATACTTAAGGATCTAAGAAAAGGTCGATAACACACATGAATGGGGAATTTTAGCAGAGATAAAAAGCATAAAAAGTATAAATACTAGAAAAAATATGCTATATTTGAAAATTCCTTTAACAAGCTTATCGATATACTAAACACAGCAGAGAAAAGAATCGGAAGAAGACACATCCAGGAACAATATAGTAATTAAACTGCTAAAAACCAGAGTAAAGAGAAAATCTTGAACACAGAAAAGGAAACATTTGTATACTAGGAAATTCTCATCAGAAACTACGTAGGCATCTTTAGAGTATTGAAAGGTATTCTAAAAAGAAAAACAAGGAAAATTCTAGAAAGAATGAAAAAATTTTTAAAGAAAACACTAAAAAGTTTTTCAAGCAATGCTTAAATCATTAGCTTAACATATAGCTTAACACATTGCAAGAAATGTTTCAAATTAATGATCTAAGCTTCAACCTTAAAAAGACACTAGGAAGTACAGCGTAAGTAGAGCATAGTCAATAATATTGTAATAACTATGTATGATGTCAAGGAACACTAGATTTATCGGGGGGAATAACTTTGAAAGTTATATAAATGTCTAACCACTGTGCTGTACACATGAAACTAATATTGAATGTCAACTGTAATTGAAAAATAAAAAAAGAAACAAAGAAAAAAACATTAGGAAAAGACAAAGCACATTAGCCTAAAGCAAGCTGAAGGAAATAATAAACATAAAAGTAGAAATTAATGAAACAGACAACAGAAAAGTCAATCAAACCAAAAGCTGCATCTTTGCAAAGATCAATAAAATTGATAAACCCCTAGGCCAGACTGATGAGGAAAAAAGAGACCTAAATTACCGGGAATGTAAGAGGGAACAGCACTACAGATTCATTCCACAGCTCTTAAAGAATAATATGAGACTAATGAATAATTTTAGGACAATAAGCTAGACAACTTAAGATGAAATAGACAGGAAGAGAGATGTCAGCAAGATGGAGGAATAGAAGATACCAATTTTGGTGTGCCCCCACCAAAAACAATAATTAGACAGCTAGAGATAAATGAAAACAGCCCTGAGGGAGCACAGGAGTCAAATTAAGAACTTACAGAAATACTGCAGAGCAAATAAAGAATAACCACTCAGAAAGAATCACTAGAGAGAGGGGCTTAGCTGAAACATCTGGAAATGGCTAAGAACAAAGAAGGGTGGAGGCTGTCAGCATAAGCCACAGAGTGGGTGCCACTGAGGTCTCTAGTGACCTGCTCTACAAAAGAGCACTATAGCCTGTGCCACTGAGGACCTCAACAGCTCCCATGACAAAATCCCTGCAGCTTTCACAGCAGAGGACTCCATGGTGTTTGCTGGTAACAGACCTCTGCAGCCTGCTCCAGAAAGGAAACTGGCACCTTTTACCACTGTGGTAACCAAGTCATTGCTGTTGCTGGAAGACCCTGCTGAGCCACTCCCAGAAGACAGGGCTGCCAGCCCTACCTTCAACTGCACCCCAGAGCCCCGGCTGCTCTACAAGTACCCGCACGTCAGACCTCAGCTCCATGGCTGATCCACACATGTGCACACTTCAGGCACCAGAGCCACTGAAACTGCAGACTAGCCAGCACCCCAGACCCCAGACTGCTGTGACTCTATGAGCATACATGCTCCACTCCCGGCTCTGTGGCTGACCTAACCATGCCCATGTCTCTGGCCGCCACCACCACCACAAGAGAGTGCTCTAAAATGAGAAACACTACCAAGAAGGATCCCCTTCGCCATGACTCACCCCATGAGAGAAAAAGAGGTTGGGAGATCGCAGTAGCCTTTGCCACCAAAGACTGTAACAGCCCTTACTGCCACTGCAGACACCTGTTATCTTTACTCATATTGACTTCAGCTAATGGAGCTGAAGGTGGACTACACCACTAGGCCTTTCTGGGAGTTGGAACCATTGCACTCCAACCATCCAGCACCCTTGTACCCACCCACTGGTGAAGGCCTTTGCCCACTAAAACCAGTCTATAAAGTACTGAAGAGATGACTCTCTATCAAATACACAGACATCAACACAAGAAACTTGAAAAATTGAGGAAATGTAACTTCACTATAGAAACACAGTAATTTTCTACTAACTGACCCCAAAGAAATGGGTATCCACTATTTGCCTGAAAAAGAATTCAAAATAATTGTTTTAAGGAAACTCAGTAGCTACAAGAAAATAGATAGACAACTCAACATAATCAGGAAAACAATGCACGAACAAAATGAGAAGTTCAACAGAAAAGCAAATCAAAAAGCAAGGAACTGAACAGAAATTCTAAAGCTGAAGAAGAAATTACATGAAAAATATAATACAGAACATCAATAATGGACTTGTCAAGCATAAAAAAGAATCTGGGAACTGAAAGACAGGTCACTAAAAATTATCCAGTCCGAGGAGAAAAAAAAAAAATGAAAGAAAGTGAATCCAGGCTGCAGAAGGAAGGAAATACAACAAGATCAAAGGAGGAATAAATGAAGCAATAGAAAAGATCAGTGAAACTAGGAGGTGGTTTTTTGAAAAGATAAAACTGAAAAACCTTTAGCTAAACTAAGAAAAAAGAAAGAAGATTCAAAAACAAAGGATCATGAACAAGTATATACCAACAAACTGGATAACCTAGAAAAAAAAAGAGTAAATTTCTAGAAACATACAACCTATCCAGACTGAATCGCAAACAGAAAATCTGCATAATTATAACTAATAAAGAAGATTAACTCAGTAATCAAAAACTTCTAATCAGAGAAAAGCAGAGGGCTTCACTGGTGAATTCTAGCAAACATTAACAGAATTAATACCAACTCTTTTCCACAACCTTGCCAATGTTATCCCTTGCCTTCCTGATAACAGCCATCTTAACAGGTGTGAGGTAATATTTCTTTGTAGTTTAGATTTATATTTCCCTAATGATTAGTGATGATGAGCACCTTACACGTACCTGTTTTTTCATCACTGAGTATGATGTTAGTTGTGGGTTTGTCATATATGGCCTTTAGGTTTATGTATCACTTTTATATGTATGGGGGAGAGGGGAGATTAGTTTAAACAACACCCAAAAACTACAAAAAACATTAACAGTCAGTCTCCTGGTGTTATATCTTCTTTAATATTTTGACACCATTCCAGTCTCCAAAATACAATAAATATAATATGGTTTGGCTCAACCATAAGCCGCCTAACCACCTTCAGCAAAAACTAATATATACCATGCTGCAAATTTACAAGAATTTTGTTAGACCATGAAGGTAACAACAACAACATCATCATTATCTAATAGCCTTATTATTGTTACACTTATTGTCATACCATTATTTTATCTCATATCAATCTCAGCCTCTATGTCTGAGTATATTGCACCAAGCTACTCTTCAGGGAGTTACTTCCTAGTCCTATGTCAAATGTCCAGGAGTGCCGTCTCCAAGTTTTATACTTTAGTGTACACTTTTCAATCTGCCACCTTCTCAGTTTACCATCAGAGATCCAGTTGAAATGCCAGTAAATTCCATGAGAGCATTTCTGATTTGACCAGCAAAACTAATAGTTCCCTTCCCAATATGCCATAATACTTGTTCATTCTATGACAAAAATAACTACATTTTGTTTTAGTTGGGAATATGTGTTTCAATCTCTTGATCTTGACCATGAACTCATTCCCTGAAGTAATGTTAAGTTTCTGCTGCATGTCTGGTGGCCTACCTGAAGGCCTGGCACACTGCTGATGCTTAACAGACATTTGTTGAATTGTACCGAATTCAGAATACCAGAACTCAGTGCCGGGAAAAGTAGCTTCACTTTAGTGTTTCTCACTTTCTACCTTTATCAGACCTGCAGCAGATTCTGTTCTCTAGGGGTTTTGTTTCTGTGGTTTCTATTAAGTGGTATAGCTATAATATATTAATAACTGCTATATTAATAACATCACACTGGTGTGTTATTCTGACCATCTGAAGGTAAATGCCACCAATGCATTTTAAATTCTCAGCTGTACATCCTCTAAATTGAAATTATGACATATAACAATCTGGGTATGAGTGAAGTTTTGCCAGAAGAACAAATGTCAGTGACACTGACAGCTTTAATGATTATGCTTGGAATTTAATGTATCTGCCCATATTGATAAGCAACAATTTTGCTTCAGAATAATTTTTAAAAACATAAAAGGCATAAAAAACATAAAAGTTCACATCAAACACTTCACAATCTAAAAGATGTTATTTTCATAATTTAAAAACACAGGATGACTACTATAAAAATCTATTAACTTCTCAAGTGGAAATTTCTCCATTTCAAACAGATTGTAAACTCCATTAAAGAGAGTACTTCCACAAATACAAAGATAAAAAAAAGTACATAATAATAGTGTCTAAAAGGTAAATAAAATACTGCATATTACTAAGAGGAGTCAAAGATCAAAAAACCATAAATTCTCCTACTCTGCTTGGTACAGGTTGTTCTCATATTAAAGGCCCACAGCAAATTAGGCTCAACAATCAGATAATTAGAAAAATATCAAAGGTCTAAAGCTTAAAAAGCAGAGATCAGATATGTTTACTGCAAATGGTTAGACAAACTGTCTATATTTTAAACTTGGAACTCAGAGAGGTGAAAAGAATGAATTCATAATGCCAAGGTTTGTGGCAAGAACTCATGGCCTCCCGACCCCAGGTCATACAATTGCTTCCCAAAACAAATGTCAATTCCTTCCTCTATAAGACAAGCCTTCATTCTATGTTGAGCAGATAAAAATTACTAAGTCACAGGCTTGCTAACTAAATAGCTTCAGGTTTACCTAAAATAAATGTTTCCACTCCAACATTTTATTTTATTGTTTTCTACTTACAAAGTCTTGACGTATATCGTTGAAGTCTTTGCCATATTTTTCTAGTGCCTCTTCAAATAAACTAGCTTCAGAGGCTGACCATTCTTCCATTTCATCTCTGCATAAAACAGGTCCTCCAAGTGGCACTAAGACACTAATTGCACTGCTCAAATCATAACTGTGTCTATACAATGTATCCATAGCATGAAACTAAAGAAAACAAAATAGAAAAAATATCTGTAAATGCAAAGTTCCTAAATTATTCAAGAACAGAAACACTAAAATGCATAATGTACTTAGTTAAAAATAATATATGTAGGTAGTATTTATTTTTTAACAAAATTAAGAAAAATTTAACCAAGATTACTTAATAATTATTTAAAATATCATTTATTGCTTTAAGAAAATAATGTTGATATATATCTTTTAAGGCGTATATATTTTTAAATGCATTCATTTGTTATAGCAACTTAACCATGAAGACCCAGGACCTCCAAGTATTAAATTGGAAATCCAGTAAGTTTCATCATCTTTTTGGTTAAAAAAGTCAACATTACTTCAGATTCTGTACAAGGTTGGCATAGCCTTCCTTAACAATGGAAAAATAGGTAATATATCAGAGAGTGAGAAAAATATTCTCAGCTTGAGTTAAGGGAATGATTTATTAAGAAGGAGAAATAGAAAGAAAACAGTGGAATTGAGAATGAATACAAAGAATTGACAATACAAAACAAAATTACATATTCCTGTTAAACAAAACAAAACAAAAAGCAAAATTACCTATCCATGTAAAAAGAATAACTTGGTTGAGATTTCGTAAAACCAAGAATAGATGAATAGCTTTGTTTGGAATAGCTAGGCCAGTGGGAGTTTCCTATATTTCTCAAAGGAGAGTGATTTGAAGCATAATTTGAAAAGAGGAAAGATAGGTCAGGGTGATATAATTGGCTTTATGCAAAAGTCCCTTAGGTCTAGCTTATTTAGAAAAGCATTTTCCTCCCATCAGAAGCAGTCAATAAACTAGGTTCCAAAATGTCCAAACCTTGAGTTTTGAAAAACTTTTGATGGTTTTTCTACTGGAGAGAAAGAGATTCATTCATAACATGCATACATATTTGTACATGTAGCAGGAAAATTGCAAACAGAATAATCAGCCTGTCTTTGGATAAGCATATAGGTGTTGCACAGATTTGGTTGGTAAGATGATCAAATCTTTGCCAAGTGAGAACTATTTCTGTTTAAATTTTCTAACATGAAAGCCAAGTCTTGCACCTTTTTTTTTTTTTTTTACACAGAGATCTTCTGGTATTTATTAAAATTTTCATAAATAAGGAGGTGTACATTTATGTGACAAATCTCTTAAAAATTTTAGTTTGCGTCATCCCTAAATATCTGGTAGGGAACAGTGGACAGTTAGTTCTCTACTTGCACAGAGCATAAAATAAGCTCAAATATCAACTAAAATCTGTTAAAGAAAAAAATCATTAGCAAACATATACAATGAAATATATATTTATACTGTGATACATTAAGACATTGAATAAGGGTATAAAACATGAACTTGTTGACAAAGTTAAAGATAAGACTTAGGATATGTACACATGTTTAGGTACTGTAACTGCTTTAATAAGGTGTGACATCTTACTTAAAATAAATCACTAGTTTCCATAAAATAAAAGCAAAAAGGGATTTCATTACCAATTTCCTAATTAAATCACAGCTAAGACCATTGACCATGTGTAGTTTTGCTTTCTGTGTCACAATTATGAAATAACTTCACTTTCAAGTGAATTTCTTCTCACTCTTCTTCACCAGAGGTTAGAAAATATTAGAATTAACCTTTATTCTCTGCTTGTGCTCTACAAACTTCTTAATCAAAATCCATTTCTCTAGCCAATCTTTGCACTTGACAAACTTGGCGGTTTAGCTGTAGCATACACTGCTATATTCTTTTACACCATCCCTGAAACTAAATAATTATTGTTTTTGGATATCTCACCTATGAAAATGAAAAGAAAATTCAATAACATTTAGGGATCCCTTCAATTAATAATATATTTCTATAAATGATTATTTTTAAAACTCCTAAATTTAAAATGGATAACAAAACTAAAAAAGATTAAATGGTATTCAAAATCAATAATTATACAAATTAACTGCTGCTGAGATTCCTCAGGAGGTAGGAGTAATTTTTATAATTAACAGGTACTCTGAAACCAAAGTGACAAAATTAAATCAGTTTTCTCAACTGATTATACCAACCACTCAAAGGATGAATGAGTTTTCAGTCTTTTGTTCATGTTAGATGAATGAAAATGTTCTTCTTATAGGCACTTTTAAAACTGATGATGAGTTATTATCTATCTAAGGCTTCAAAAAACCAAAGTAGTATCTTAGCCCTTATAAGTAAGAATCAATAATCCAAATCTCAAGTGATTTAATATCTTCTGTACAGAATGTGTTTGTGTTTTTGAACACTGAAGTAAGCATTTGCTTTTGGAAGACTAGCTCTTACATTGTGCCACAAATCAAATGGAAAGGATGGGTTGGACTCACAGCTGACCAGGAGCTATGAAACCTCTAAAGCCCACATTTATACCACAGCCCAGAGGAGAGTGCAGCAATGGTTTGTATGTACAGAAAATAAACATCCACCCAGGCACATGCAGTATGCAATTCCTAGGGAATACTTCTGTTAAAATCAATGACCAACTTCACAAAGAAAACCAGAGGATCCCATCATTTGTTAGGAGTCCAAACTAATACCATCTTTCTGACACACACAATGGTTTATTTTGAATGAACTTAATATTTATAGTCTAATCCTACCCTAAAAAGCTGTAAGTAAAACACAGAAGATATTTTCTATAATAGAATAGGCAACATCCAGTGAAGACTCACAGAAATAAGCTAATAAAGACAAAGAAGTCTGACTAATAATCAATGACTATTGTTTATCATTAAGATAATAACTCGAAAAGCTACACGTAAGAGAACATACTGGCTGGTTCCATTTAATGAACTTTGAGATGAGTAACAATAGTAAGAGACAGAATGGTCATTACCTCAGAAGAGGGGGCTCACTGAATAGGTAGGAGCATGAAAAAACCTTTTTGGAATTCGGGAAATGTTCTTTTCTAGATCTGGGTAGTTGTTACATAGATTACATACACACACACACACACACACACACACACACACACACACACACACACAGAAAACCGTATAAGCTATGTACCTATGTGTAGGGTACTTAATACACTTTACTATATGCATACCTTAATTTAAAAATACGATAAAAAAACCTGAGTCTTCCCTCCACATACTTTACAAAGTTACCATCTTTACAATAGCTTATACAGATACACACGACAAGATCCATTCAAATCTAAATTTTAAAATTCATAAGAACTCAGCACAAGCTGTTCTCTTTGCCAAATAACACTGAAGGTGTTGTCACATTTCATCTCATTCATAACAGATGGAGATGACAAACAAAGTATTTTAGGAGAAAGACTGACAATGAAATCTTGGCAGTGGAATTCTCATTTTTTGTTCATTAAGCAGAATCACTCTATGGTAGACTGGGTTATTTTTCAGCAAATATTCACTCCCTCCTCTGGACCTCCATAGGAGGGTATTCTTCTACTCCAATGTTGCTGGGCCTAGCCATGTGACTTGACTGGCCAATAGGATCTTTAGATATGTGATTTAACAGAGCCCTGACATTTGTTTGTGCATTTGGACTTGCCCTCTTGTGTTAATGACTTTTGTCAACAGAAGACAAAAGACACATGATGATCTGGACACAACCTACAGATTGTCTAGGATTCTGTTGAACCAGAGTGGGCACCTAAATCAGCCCAGTCTAGTTCAGCAGAATTCTGGACAATCTGCAGAGAAGAATACAAAAACTTAATGCTCATTGTTTAAGTCATTGTAATTCTGGGCTGTGTAATGAATACTGTATTTTCCTCTTTGAGAATAAAGAACGTATTCAGTCACAGCACTAGAAATGGTGTGAGCAGACAGCCCTCAGCTGTTGCTCCTCTTTGGAATGATCTCAATTAAAGGAGATTCATCACCCAAGGCCATGCCCTCTTCCTGAGGCAGCCTGCCACCAATGACACAGAAGTGTAAAGGCCCAGACTTTCACCCTAATTTGGGACAACTCTTCAGAGCATTCCATGGAGTCAGCTGAGGCTTTCAATCAGACTGTACCACAGGCAACCTTTTCCCTCTGTTCTATCCTGCTTCCTTCCCTTCACTTCCACAGTTGTTGATCCCTAATACATTTCCTGTATGCAAATCTCCATCTCAAAGTCTGTTTACCAGGAACCCAACCTGTAACATGTAGCATTATTCTGACAACAGCTAACTGATACACATATATATTCAATACTAACTACTAATTTGCTCAGAATTTTACAAAAAACTTTGTATGTATACCTCCAGCATTCATAACATCAAATCTATTTAAAAATTAGTAAGCATTAATGAGCATATAGTTTTTTCCAAGCAGAGATGAATATAAACTCCTACGAGTAAACCTCAAACCATGATTTAGACATATTTCTTATATATAAAAAAAGAAGTATGCCGTTCACTCTCAATTTTTCCTTCAATGCATAATACTCAAAACAAAATCCCTCATTCACAATTAAATTTGTTAAGACTTAGCTGTCATTTACGCAAATCAATCCATAAGACACCCTGAGCCATGTTCTTATGTGTACACATACCTTTTGATCACTATCATAAGTTATAGGGGAAGCAGGCCATGGTAACCCCTTGGCCCTAAAAGTCATTTCCAAACTTACCACAAGCAGAACTATGGGTTCTTTATCGTTGGCTGTGACGCTGGACACAAACTAGACAAATATATAATATGACTGTGAACTGTGTGAAGACACTGGAGAACAATCAATGCAGGCAAGGAGTGACTAAGATAATTCAGCAAGAGGAAGTATGACAGGTGAACTACTACTTTTGAGAGCATCTTCTGGACTTTTATGAGGGAGATTAGATCCGAACAGAAAGTTTCCTTTTCACTAGGCTGAGATAAAAGTGGGCAAGGCCCGAAAAATAAAATCCTAGGAGGATTATATTCCAGGCGCTAAAGGAAATAACATATTTAAAGAAGGCGTAGCATATGTGTTCTCTGACCTCAATCTCCAAGGCAATTAAGATAAATTTGTAAACCTCATTTCCCTGGAAATTAGCAATCAACTGCAAAATTATAAAGTAAGTTAGAAAATACTGAGAGCTAAATGACAATGAAAATACTAATATATCAAAGTATACGAGAGGTAGTAATTAAAGGGACATTTACAATTTTAAATATTGTTAAGTAGACAAATGAAATTAATGGGCTAAGAAATGGTCTTAAAACTGGAACAGGAATATCAGAGTAAATGCAAAGAAGCATAAAAGCAAATAAAGAACAAAAGTAAAACAGAAAAGCATAGAATAAAAAAATCAACTAAACTAAAATCTCATTCTTTTAGACAAAAGAAATCTCTGATTAAACTACAAGAAAAAAATGGCAAACAATACAAACAATAACATGGATGAAAATTATCTAAAGCTACAGATAAAGCAAACTTTTCTAATTAGAAGATACTATAAAAACTGTTGATAAATTTGAAAACTTAGGAAAAAATGGAAAATCTCATAGGCTGATGTAACTGACCAAAATGGACTTAAGTGTAATACAAACTTATTCTAATTACAAATTAAATTATAACCACAACCCAAATTGAGGGACATTCTAAAAAAAAGGCCTGTACTCTTCAAAATTGCCATGCTTATTAAAAGTGGACAAAATATGGAATTGTTCAGGATTGAAGAAAAGTATAAAGAGCTACAATAAGTGATTCTCAGGTAGACCTTGAACCAGAAAAGAGCTTTTTCTTTTGTTATGAAGAACAGTACTGGGACAACTAGTACATCTGACTAAAGCTTCTAGATTAGATAATGGCAATATAGCGAAGTTCATTTTCTGAATCTGACAATAGTATTGTGGTTATAAGGGAGAATATCCTTATTCAGCATCTCAAATATTTAGTAATATGGGACATCTTTTCTGAAACTTACTCTCAAAACTGTTCAGAAATAATATGTGTAACAAGAGAATGATAAAGGAAATGTACTAAATGTTAATATTTGGGGAGTTTGGGCGAAGAGAATATAGGAAGTCTTAGTATTATTTTGCATTATCTCAAAATACAAAGATAACTTTTAAGAAATTATAACCACAAGCCTTCATTAGCATCTGTAAATACAAATCTCTTCACCATTAATCCTCGACAGAGAAAAATTACTCCATAGTTCGTATGTACAACAATTTTTTTTTAAGATTCAAATCTTTTATTTTGTGAAAGCTGTCTAGATATACTTTTACATATTTGTTGTCTTTCATTTTAAGGGGACACTTTTCTTCGGGAATTTATGTTAAAGCTTCTTTAACTCTATTATTTGAATTACTTTGTAAAATCCACTTATCCTTTTTCTTTCAATTTTTTAATTAAGTTTATTGAAGTAACATTGGTTAATACAATTATATAATTTTCAAGTGTACATTATCATTTGACATCTATATATTCTATTGTTTACCATCCAAAGTCCAGTTCCAGTTTCCTTCAGCTACCATATATTTGATCTCCTTTACCCGCTTCCCCCTCCCCCTATCACCCTATATTTGACCCCCTTTACCCCATCTACCTCGCCCCTCCTCTTCCACCTCCTATACTCTGGTAACCACTAGTCAATTATCCATGTCCCTGAGTCTCTGTTTGTTCATTTGTTGCTTTTAGGTTTATATAAGCGATCTCATGTGATTTTCAACTTTTTCTGTCTGGCTTTTTTTGCTTAGCATGATTATCTCGAGGTCCATCCATGTTGTCACAAATGGCAAGATTTAATCTCTTCTTATGGCTGAGTAATATTCCACTGTATATATGTACCACAGCATCTTTAGCCAATCATCTATCGTAGGACACTTCGGTTGCTTCCATATCCTGGCCACCGTGAATAATGCTGCTATGAACATTGGTGTGCAAATATCTTTTCAGATATGTGTTTTCTAGTCTTTGGGGTAAATACCCAGTAGAGGGATTGCTAGGTCATATGGTAGATCAATTCTTAGTCTTTTGAGGAACCTCCATACTGTTTCCCTTAGTAGCTGTACCAATTTGCAGTCCCACCAGCAGAGTATGAAGGTTCCTTTTTCTCTGCATTCTCTCCAACACTTGTTATTACTTGTCCTGTTGACAACAGCTTTCTAACAGGTATAAGATAGTATCTCAATGTGGTTTTGATTTCATTTCCCTAATAGCTAGTGATGTTAAGCATCTTTTCAAATATCTGTTGGCCTTTTGTATGTCCTCTAAGGGAGAGGTGTCTGTTCAGGTCCTCTGCCCATTTTTTAACTGGACCGTTTTTGCTTTTTTGTTGTTGTTGTTGTTATTGAGTAGTATGAGTTCTCTGTATATTTTGGATATTAGGCCCTTATTGGAGGCATTGCTTGCAAATATATTTTCCCATTCAAATGGTTGTCTCTTTACCTTGTTGATGGTTTCTTTTGCTGAGCAGAAGCTTTTTATTTGATATAGTCCCATTCTCTAATGATTTTTCTGATGCTTCTTATCTTAGTGTCAAATTCATGGAGGGGAGGTAAAGTAAAAGGGTATGTATTTAAAAATTAAAAAAACAAACAAACTATAATTCAATTTAACAGAGAGATAAATTAATAGACCTCAATACATACAATTTTCCTATGACAGTTTGCAGTATTTCTAAGCTCATTTAATATAATTTTAAAATTCTCATCTGCAATAGATCCTCAGACAAAAATGTGTCTAATGTAGAATACTATCGCCTTAATGATGTATCTACAAGGAAAGATAATTCCATGTTTCATATTTGCACTGCAATAGTAGTCTATTCATTCTAATCTAATCTTACCACCTTGGAAACATGAATATTACTTATAAGTAAATTGACTTTTATATAAATTCTCACTCTATCAATTTTACATTTATTTTAAGGGCTACATTTCTGGTGTAAGTTGATGTCTAAAATGTCAACCAAAAGATTTAAATATGCTGCTGAGTCCAATTTCTTTAAATAATGTAATGACTGTGATTTGGAAACTCTCCTCAAATATCCAATACCCTTAAAGGCCCTAAATAAAATATGTGATTTGAACAGGACTCACAAAAAATAAATAAATAAATAAAGCTCAGGATTAATGGCTAGCAATTTTACAAAGAGTTACTACCTGAACAATAAAATTATTGTTGGTTAAATCAACTTCATATATTAGGAAAATAAGTTAATTGTCTTTTCAATGTTTTTCTTGAAGAAAAAATTTTTATTGTAAAAATTGCTTGTTTTAAGGAGAAATCATATAGTGATTTTCTTGTAACAATCATAATGAAATGTATGGTTAGTGATAGTTTAATGATCATATTCAAACTTAGTAATCTACACCAATGATGGTAAAAATGGCTTGACAAAAACCCATTTAGACAATCAACAATGCTACAAAATCAGAAGAAAGTAAATGAGACTCAACAAAGATTGGAGGGGAAACGCATCACTGTTATCTTCATCTCAACAATAACAACTTTTATTGAACTCTTACATTGTGCCAGATGTTGCTCTAAATTATTTACAGGAATTACAACGTTTAATACTCAAGTTGTTGCTACAAGGTAACTCAGAGATAGACCTTTTGGGAGGCTGGAATGACAGTGCCAGAGTTCTTGTTCAAGACACTAAAGCATCACCTGCTTTCTTTCCCAGTGAGGACAGGGCCTGGGACTCCAAGAGGCATAAGAACCCAGTGTTTGTGAACATTGTCTTAAATAAAAGTGCATAAACTGTTGAATGTAATTTCCTCTGAAATGGTGATGGAAGGTCAAAAATTTGTGAGGTAGAAATAAATTAGCTGTGTTCAACCTAACCTGGGCAGCCAATGTCACAGAGAGGTCTACACCCCTTAGAGAACCTAGGGTCCAGGAAAAACAGTCCTGAGGTATGCTCTGCAAAGACACTGCATTTCCATCAAGTTCTATATGCTTAGATACTTTTATTAGCAACTTACAGAGGTACATCTGTATACCCTTTGATCAATCCATACCCTCTAAAGCAGGGCAGATAGGTTTTATTATAATTCCCACTGCAGATGAAGAAACTCAGACACAGGGAGGTTAAATAACTTGCATAAAGCTATATGGATTATAAGCTATAAATCTAGGGGGTAAAAAACCCACAGAATCATAAAAGAGTACCCACCATTTATACAACCATGTTCATAGCATTATTCATAATAGGCAAAGGTAGAAGAAACCTATTAATGAATGGATAAATAAAATGAAGTATACACATACAACAGAATATTATTTTCAGCCTTAAAAAGGAAGGAAATGCTGACATACTTCAACATGGATGAACCTTAACAAAGTGATATTAAGTGAAATAAGCCAGTCACAAATGGGCAAATGTTGTATGGTTCCACTTAAATGGGGTATTGAGGGGTATTGAGAGTAGTCAAAAATTTACAAAGAGACAAAAAGTGGAACACTGTGGTTGCCAAAGGCTAGGAAATGGGAGAATGGGGAGTTATTACTTAATGAGTACAAATTTTCAGTTAAGGAAGATGAAAAAATTCTGGAGATAGATGGTGGTGATGGTGGCACAACAACGTGGATACTTAATGCCAGAGGACAGTACACCTATAAATGGTTAAAATGGTAAATTTTATGTTGTTTATATTTTACTATAATTTTTAAACAAGTGTATCTAATACCCAAATATTCCTGTAACTCCTGGTTACACAGAGCATACACAGCTCTGGTGATATGATGCAATTAGAATTTCATGTATTTTACAGATGAGATGCAGTTGGTAAAAAAAAAAAAAAAAAAAAAGATTAAAATGCTTAAAACAATGGAATAGAAAGAATATACTCCAATGACTATTTTTAAAAGAATCCATCCAAGAGACAGAAATTAATTTGTTCGTCCTCAAATATTTACTGAACACCTAGTATATATACCAGGACTTATGTTTGGTGCTGGGGATTCAACAATGAAGAAAGACAGGTATAGTCACTATACTAATGCATGTTAAAAGATGACATGTGGGAGATAACGGGAAGGAGAGAGAGAGATATAGTCTTGCTGACCTGCTTTAAGGATCTGGGTTTTCACCCTAAATGCAATTAAAAGCCACTAAAAGGATATAAGACAGGAGACAGCAAAATCAGAGCTACATTTTTAAAAGATCAGATGTAATAAAGGAATTAGAGATGTTCCAGGATAAAACTTCCTCCCTGCTAAACCAACACAGCCTGACCTTTCTCAGAACTAGACTTAGCATTAGAAGCCTAAATTTCTAGTCCTGATTCTGTCATTAATTAAATGTGAGTCTTTATGTAAGTTACTTTACCATTATTTCTAAAACAGTCAAAAATAGGAGATTTCTAAAGCCCCAAACAACTCAAAAAACTCTTTTCTTAGGATCCTAATCTCCAATGTGCTTTAGTCCTCAGAGTCCAGGCAAAAGAGAAATGCAGTACCAATATAATTACCTATTCTCAGAGACTGAGGCTTTGCTTCTGCAATAGCTCCCTAACAATGTACATGGCACTCCATCCCTCCAGCCACAAGGGTGCACACAACAAATAGGAAGTTAACAGGCTAGAGTATTTACCAACAGGGATTAGTTTGTTCTAAAGAAGTTTGTTTCCACAAAGGAAGGGGGTAGGGTGTGTGTCAATGCAGATATTGTTGTAAACTGACTTTTTTCTTAGCGTATTATACAAAGTATACTTTTTAATGAAACAAGGGTGAAATCTATGAAGCCTCCATGGTTTCAACATTCTAATAATTAGAAATCTTATATGTCTTAGACTAGCAGTGTTTGAAATTCACAGTCCAGCTATGTTCGTACCAGATCTCAAAATGAGGAAGGTAGACCTAGTGATCTGAAGGCATCTTAATTACCTACTGTCAAAATATTACTGGTGATTTGACAAGTGGCATATATTGATTCACAGATAAATGGATGTGTTGGATTAGGGACGCTGAAAACCCAGTTACAGTCCTCATGTAAAAATCACAAAGAAAATCACCTAGAACAGGCTACTCAGGTTCCCATAGTTTCTGAATGAGGCATCTTTGCAGTGGGAGGTCTTCAGATCCACAGTGTGGTTACCAGATGGGGGAAAAAAAAAATACTAACCTGATATGTTACAGGAATGCAAACACTGTAGGAAAAATAAGAACTTGACTTTCCAAATTCAGTTGAATGATGACTCTATTTTCATTTAATGGTACAAAACAACTTATCAGCCTTTCATAAGTTTTTTTTTGGGGGAAACAATCTGTAAAATTTATATTCTCAACATATTAATAATCAATTTTAACCACTCCCACTCATTTTTATAGAAATATCTCAGGATCTTATATTTTAACAACAAAGTGGAAAGTATACCACTATAGAAACAGGATTAAAGATGGAAGTCATGGCATCTAATATAACAAAAGGCATCAATTTCTTCCTGTTTTCACAACTTCTAAGAGATGTCAATTATGGCACTAAAAATATAATGTCAACACAAGAACAACATACAAAAAGAGTCTGAGTAAAGCTGAATCTAGAGTAGCTAGAGCAGGAAACCAGGGAATTTACATGTTGTAGACAAAAGAGCAGATCTTTTTTCAGTGCTGCCTAATCCAAGGCAGACAACAATAACATTTAAAGCCATGCCATTTTAATGAGAATGAAACAGAACAGGTAATCTGGTAGACAGGACTCCCCAGCAGGAGTCACGAACAGATCCAAACCGTCTCTGAAACCAGCTGTATAAACACGCCAAAATACAATTTCCTGAGACTCTGAGTACACGTCTGCTTAAAAAAAAAAAAAAAACAATTACAGTAATAAATAATTTAAGATAATAGATGTAATATAAAAATGATCTCCCAATTGCTAAATACTAAAGGAAACAAAACAGAAGAGATGAAAACACTGGAGGATCTGAAAGCACCTGCCTAGAAGCAGCATAATAACTATGTACTGTAAAAGACACGCAAAAAACAATATTTAAACTAATTAAGGTATATAGGTTGTGTCCTCTTTAAAATGCTTCTTTTATACATGGCCTTCATTGACAGAGACAGACACTGAATCTTGAAAACTGTCCTCTTTCGAAAGAAATTCGTCTGCTGTCCCACCAGTCACCAGTAGTGAGAAGCAGAGTTACTGCTACAAGCCAACAGTACATACACCTGCTCTTCACCTGGCAGACCCATCTTCAGGCAATCAGTCTCAACTGTTCTAAGAGCTCTGTACCACCTCATGACATGACTTTCCACTCTTGGTCCTCAGACAAAATAGAGGGAATCTGCTGTACTACAATAGGGATAGTATCCCCAGTTATAATCTGGGAAGAATTATCTCATAAGAACAATGTTAAACCACAAGAGACTGGGCTTCCTAAGTAACTGTATAGGTATACAAGACAAGATCATGCAACATAAGAAAAAAAAGCTTTCCAGGTTCTTATAAGTGTTTATGTTATAGTGTTAGGGAAATATGGTGGGGGAGGGGGCAGAGTAGAAAACTTCTAAATGACTGTGTTCAAAACAAGTTCACATGTGACTTAAGGTCTTATCAGCTATCATAATTTATTATAATGTAGTGCTTGTGCAGGGAAAAGATATATAGATCAATAAAAAGAACAGATTAGGAATCCAGAAGCAGATCTAAGCATATCTAGGACCTTGAAATAAGATAGAAGAGGCATTACAAAATCATGAGGAAACAACAAATTCAATAAAAGGTGGTGGGATGATTAATTTTCCATATGGAAACAAAAGCTAGACCCCTACTTTACTCTCCTCTTAAAAGGATATAAATCCAAATTATAAAGAAGAAAAAAACTGAAGAGCTATAAACATATGAAAACATGCTTAAACTCAATAGGTAATCAGGTAAGTACAAATTAAAATGAGATAGCACCAGGTTTGTAAAAATGTTAAGTCTAAAAATACCAAGTGTTGAAGACAATATAAGAGAATGGATGGAGAATGGAGAACGTTCATTAAGTACTTGTGGGATTATAAATTTCAACCAGAAAAATTTGGCTGCATGTGGTCAATTTCAAAACGAGCACTGCCCTATGAATCATGTGAATTACTATTTCAATTGTAGTTCTAGCCTAGAAAAGGCTCACATGCATGCACACAAAGGGAAATGTGTCATAAATTTCAACGCAGCAAAAATGTTTTTAAAGCACTTCAGATGTTCATTGGTAAAAGAAAACATAAATAATGTGGTACAGTGTTCTATAAAATACTACAAATACTACTAAGTAGTTAAAATGAGTAAACTAGGTATATATTTATTAACATATCTAGATCTCAGTAAGCAAATGGCAAAATGTTAGAGTAAGTTTAAGCACACGCAAAACAAATGATTATGTTGTTTGTGGATATGTGAATACATAGTAAAAATATAAAAACAGACTATTATACATAATAGTGTGTATTATGTATATATAATAATACAGTGGCTGCCTCTTGACAGGAGGTAGGGTTGTGGGGGTCATAAGTACGGATGAAGGAGGCTGAATAGGGATAGGAAAATATTAGAGACTTCGACATTAACTCTAATATGGTTGAAAATTATTTTAATCCAAAGAATTAAACTATTTATTTTAGGTGGCGTTATGTGAAGTTTTATTATATTATCCTCTGTCCTATTGTGTAATTTGCTATTATTAATTGGCTAAATATCAGCTGGTAAGGAATATTCTACTCTGGATAATTAGAACAAAACTTTTTTTTGGCTCCTGCTGTACTGTAATTTTCAATTTTTCATTATAAGCAAACATTTATTGTAGAATTGCAAAAATTTGGGGGGGCTGAAATATTTTTGAACAGAAAAATATATATGGTGATAATTAGATTCCATGGAGTTCTGGTTCATATAAATATCTGTCAACAAGATTTTGAAGGTTTTTACACATATTTATCTGTATTCTTGCTTCTTTGGTAGAGTACTCTACAAATTTTATACAACCAAAATACAAACCTATTCTGAAATCCCTAAACATTTATATCAAATATTACTGTACGAGTGAAGAGAACAAAATTTGCTTCTATAAACAACATTCTAGTCTTTAAAAAGGATAAAGAAAGACTCCATAATGGCTATAGACTATGAAGGCTTTCATCACTATCTATAAATGTACAAAAATATAAAAAAGCATTATAGGAAACAAATTTGGTGTACATTCTGGTATGAATTTTTACATTATTATGATATTTTGTGGGAAACATGTTAAATTAGAATATAATAAGTAATAAAATCTATCATTGTATTCTATTCCATGAAAAAATAAAATCGAAATTTATTACATGTAATATTGGTCAAATAACCTCACCAAACTTCAGTTTTATCTATAAAATGAGCAACCTACCATGCCTATCTCAAAGGGTTGTGGCAATTAAATACAGTAATTAACTTCAATCAGCAAAAAACCTGCAGGTCTGCTTTGCTGGAGGGCACAGAGAGAGAAGCAAGTGCCAAGCCCGATGCCCAGCCAGGCATTACTGGTATAATTAAATTGAATATGCGCAGCTTCATTTGATCACCAACGGAAAAAGGAAACAGTCTTAGAAGATGGCAGCCAAAATGTAATAAAGTAATGTAAGAAAACAGAACCTCTTTCTAATGAACAGACACAAAAACTTTAAATACTGGTACTGAATAATGGTCATGACAAAAGAATAACTCCTACAACAATGGTTTCAAGAAGTGAAATGTTTTACACTTAAAAAACTGTAAAGCATTATATATGCTTTAGGTAATAGAATACATGAAAATAACATAGAGGTAAAACTAAATAGGTGTGAATGTTAAATTGTGTTTCCCAAAATATTTGTTACCATTTTGTACTTACACCATGAATAGTCATTCTTACTTAGCTCACAAACACAAGAGAGAACTTATGAATTAGACATGCCAGTTAACCAACATGCCAAGCCAAATCAACCTAGCAGTCAGCAGAGCTAAGAGCCAAAAAGCTCTTATGTCTACAACAATGCCCTTATGGTAAAATTAAACAAGTAGCAGAAGAAATAATCTCAACATTTCAAAAAGTGTCTTACCAGGGTAATGTCTCGAGAAGCTGCAGCCGCACTCATATGCAAACTAGGCTGCCTTACCGAACTGCTGCAATCAAGGGCTCGAGCGAATGTCCCAACAGCACTGAATAAACCACACAAACAAAGAGGAAAATCAAGGCTCTATTCTTTTTTTCTATTTAAAGAAATACATTTAGGTAGTGAATGAAAACTGTAAAAGAAAAATCAAACAAGTTCTTGGATATTTGAGAATCTACTATCAAATAAAAAATATTTTCTATAAGATTTAAAAATTGATAAGACAATTTACTATACATGAATCATTACATATAATTAAATTAAGAAAAAGTAGGTTATGGGGAATAAAAATGGGAAAGATCTATTTTGAAACACCATGAAGTAAACAATTTGGTATTCAAATGTGCTCAAAAGATGAGAAGTAAATTAGCTTACGGAGTTTGACTATTACCGCAAAGCAAGTAATAATCCTCCTCCCTTTTTTTTTAGCCCAAATTGTGAAATCCCAATAACAATTTTTCTTTGAAATATCATCAACCTCTTCCTAAGGGCTTGTTTCCATTTAAAAAAAAATTACCATGACACTATCATTTTTTAATGATTTAGAAGGACTTTCCACAGGTAGAGAACCTTAACTTTAAGAGACAAAGCATGAAATGAGTTAAGACTTGCTGCCTATTGCCCGTATTTTAAACACATTAGCTAAGGAAGAGATTTCTTAAACGTTTTAATTAAAATACAACATGTGTGCAGAAAAGTACACATCGTACAGCTATTTAACTGTGGCAAAATGAAAGCATCCATGTCATCAACATCAAAGTCAAGAAACAGAAGGTAACAGTACTCCAGAAAACTCCTTCTAATTCCTTCCAAATCACTACTCCTTCCCTCTGCCCTCAAACAAACCACCATCCTGGATTCGAACACTAATGGTTAATTTTGCTCATCTGAGAACTTAAATAGAATCACACACTATGTACACTTTTCGTGTCCATCTTCTTTTGTTCAAAATTATTTGTGGATTCACGCATGCTACTAGCTGTGGCTGTGTTCATTCGTTCTGCTTGCTATGGAGTACCTTCTGTATGATGCCATACGCCCAACTCTACTGTTGATGGATTTTGTTTCCAGTTTAGGGCTACTACGGATAGTGATATTCATATGCCATCTGTATACGTACCTTCTGGTGCACAGGTGTGGGTGTGTATTTAGGAGTGAAATTTAAGGTATGTGTATGTTAGATGACAGCAAACAGTTTTCCAAAGCAGCTATACCAACTCGTACTTCCGTCAGCAGGATATGAGTTCTGGTTGCTCCACCTTATCACCAATGCTTGGCACTGTGGGTTTTTACATTTTAACAACTCTGATGGGATATGCAGTGGTTTTTGATTGTGGTCTTAATTTATATTTAGATTTTTTTTAAAAACTCAAACAAGATCTAGGTGCCTCTCCTTGGTGCCTCTCATCCTGGCTTCAAAGAAAAAGGAAACATATGGCCCTTGGCAATCAAGGAAAAAAGAAAATGATAATCCAATCTTGACACTGTGATATCTACTAAACAGACCAAAATTGGGGTAATGTGTCTGAGTCTCTAGGCCAGTGGTTCCACCAATGATTCATTTCTACTCCCAAATGTTCAATCTTGTCTATTCTACTGACTTGCTCCTTCCCAGCAATGTGCATCAAGTCTCTTCATTTAATCATTTAGTGGCTGTGCACATGGGCTCTGGAGTCAGAATATGTAGCCACCAATACCATGTGTAACTTCCATGGTAACAGGAACTATGAACAGTGCTGTCTAAGACTGGGTAAGGCTCTTTTTCCACTGCATTTTGAAAAAGTTCAAGAGAAAATCAGATAATATAATGAAGACCCTTGTGATCATGTCCAGATCTACCTGATTCTAATATTTTGTCAAGTTTGGTTTTTTTAAGGAAATAAATATTTTAAATTTTGTTACAGCCCCCTATATAGTCCCAGAACTCATACATATACATAATTTGCATACGCATACATATGCCCATTGAGAAATAAGACACTGTTCACACGCTGCAAAACTTTTTATAAGTGATCATAGTGTTATGTATTCTCATTCAACATTATTTTGGTTTATCTATTTGGTACATATAGCTCTAATTCATTCATTTTAATTGTTGTCAAGTAATATTCCATTATTGAGTTTACCTCCATTCATCAATTGCTTGCTGGCATACTTTTAGCTTTTCCCAATTTTTCCACTGATACAATGCTACGATAATCTCATTTACCTTCTATTTTGCAGCAATTCCCCATGAACATCATTTACTTCTATAAGTAAAAAATAAATATAAATTTTTATCCCTTTCATTTTATCAAGAGAAGAGGAAAAGAGGGCAGGCAGAGAGGAAGTGAGCAAATCGAGCAGCAGCCTTAGAGCTCTCAGGGGAAAGCCCGATGCTTAGCAACGGGCCTCCCCCTTGCACGGGGGGGGGGGGGGGCATAGGTGCGGTAAGGGGGATTCAAGGCACATATTATTACTGGCACCTGAATAATCACTGCTTTAATTAAAGTTATAGGATTTTAAGTGTTGAATTTCCTCTTTATACATTTTTGTATTGTTTACATTCTTACAAGGAGTATTTAGTAATGAATAGGTGGAATCTTAATTAGTAAAATTTAATCTATTTTCATTTTTAAAACAAACTAACGATAATAAACTATATTATTTAGGAAATGGTGTGATATATATTTGGCTTTATTACAAAACTAGAAAAAACATGACCAATAAAAAACAAGTAGAATATAAAGGAAATACATATAAATTCTTTTATATAAAGAAAAGATGTTCTGACTCAATAGTACCAAACTCACCGTGCTACAACTAAAAATTGGTCAATCTGTCGATCTGTAAGTGGGCTATTTGGGTCCCAAACTTTAACTTCCAATTTTGACTGCTCTCTCTCATCTGATTCTCCTGTTCGAGAACAAAGGAAACAGAGGCTTGTTACAAGATACACGCACTGTCACGTACAATTGGTGACTATGGTCGTCACCACAGCATTAAAAATGTAAGGCAAATGTTCATGGTTTCAGTACATTCTTTCAGACAACAGATGTAGAGCACTCTATAAAGTGAACACTGATAATAACACAACCAAACCTTAACCATATAACATTTTCAATTAGTCATTAACATGTATTTCCTGGGTACCTCTATGTGTGAGTCACTAAGCTTCATGCTAAGGGATATAAAGACCAAAAAAAAAAAGAAAAAAAAAGAAGCACTCATGCTGCAAGATGCTTAAACTATGATAAAACTTACACATAAATAACTATAATAGAAGTGAAAAAAACAGATGTCATAAAATAATGTATACATTCTGAAGACTACAGAAATCCTTTCAGGCTAGCTAAGAACTGAAAGGTACGAGTGCATTGGCAGAAGAAAAGAACTTAAGAAAATAAGATATGAGAACAAAGCCATGTCATAGACAGAAAGGTAGCTCATTTTGTCAGGAGTACATTAAGGGGAATGAGAGGAGATAGCTAAGAGAAGTAGATTTTCTGCATAGATTTTCTGAATAGGGAGGTAATGAGAAGCCCCTGCCTTCTTGGGAAGTGACAAGACCAGAACTAACCTTCACATCTCACATTTAGCAATAGTATATAATTTGTTCTACAGAGATACCTGATGAAGACAGAGAGACTTGGTATTTATAATGATGACAGAGAGCAAAGAGAGAAGATTTAGGAATGTCAGTGACAGCCTGTATCCAACAGGTAGATTTCAAGCCTTAGAACTATATGGACAGTGGTGGCATTAACACAAAAAAAGCAAACAGGAGCTGAGGATAATGTAGAATGCTTTGTTTTAGGAATATCTTAAAAGGAGATGTAACAATCAAGCAGAATTCAATGTCAGGACAAAGGACAGTAATGGAAAATAGACTTAGGAGTCGACTGGAATTTTGATTTACAGCTATGGATTTCCTGTTAGGCTGGGGACTTGGTTTTGGGCTTTGTTTTGCTTTTGAATCACTCCATCCATAATATCAGACAGTGCCTTGCACTGACTGACATACTATAAAGCTAAACATCCCCTGCTAACTGACAAACACAAGCTATGGGCTTCTCATGTGTTCAGTCCAATACAGGAGCAAGCAGGCAGCATCAATAGCTTAAACAGAAAGGGCGAGGGCAGAATCAGCCATTCTGTCGGCAATCTTTGAGGTCAGCCACTGCTGTCAAGTGGGGACTTGCCCATCCTGCCCCTGTTTGAAGGCAGGTAATTAGCGAGACACCACTATCCCCAATATAAAGAAGCACAAGCAGAATAGAGAGTAGCAGGGGAAAGAGATCTAAAGTATTTGAAAGGACTTCGTTTTTCATTGTTTCTGTTTATATTCTCAGCATGCTGAGCCAAGACATTCAACATTAGGCTCATAGTTAAAAACAGAAAAATAAGCAAATTGTATGAAACTTGAGAAAGAAGAATGACACAATTACATCTCCCTGTATCTTTACATAATATATTTTAAGTAAGATAAATAGTAATGGTAAATGGAAGGAAGGAAGGAAGGAAGGAAGGAAGGAAGGAAGGAAGGAAGGAAGGAAGGAAGGAAGGAAGGAAGGAAAATAGTAGTGGTAAAAATAAAAATTTGAAATCTTTATTTTTAAATAATACAAGATGAAATGACAATGGTATTCAGTATTAAAGCCCCTGTTATATACTCCAGAACTTAAGGGTAAAACTAATATTTACTTTTAAAATTCTAGTAAAATTGATGTATTTCAATCCCATCCATTCATTCTGCAACACACAGCAGTAAGAGAATTCAGTATAAGAATTCTAAAATAAATTCTCTGCAAGCAATAAAAAACACTCCTGGATGCACTTATACTAACACCTAAGAAACAGAAAATACCATGAGATAAGAACAAAAATAGCAACAAAAACAAAAACAATAAATATAGAAATGTTCTATATCAAACAGTCACTCTGACTAAATGAGAATTCTTCATTTTGGATTCACCATATAATTACATTTATACCACAATGTGATCACTTCTTCACAGGAGCACTTTTTCAAAGCTCTTGAATAAATTTATTTAGAATCTGGTAGCTAAATTCTCAGCTAAGCCAGCAGTCATCTTTGGAATGGTCTCAGTAACTGTGGTACAAGCCAGAGACTGGACCAAGATTATTAATTGCAATAATCTCACTTCCCTCTTCCATTTATGATAATCTGCTCAAGTCCTACACATCATCAAGTAGCCCAGTTCATGAAGATCTCCCTAACTGATAAGTTCCTACGAAATGTATTTACCAACTACCTGATTGTATATAGTATCCTATTTTTGCTTCATGTGTTTTTTTCCCCATAATTTTAAAGAAATGCAGATTCAGCAATGACTTTAAATGTGTTAGCCTTAATGTTGTAGCTATATTTTAAGATGTCTACAACATATGAATAAAGTACTTCTTCAGTATGTACTCTTAAGAGCACATAATGTTGTTCAAAAACTATCTGACACTGTCATCCTATAGGCCTTTTCTTGGAACACTGGAAATATTCTTGATTCTAAATATAATTAATTCTCTTTACATCAATCACCAAAATATTATACTTTCTATATTATAGTTAATTCAGAAATATATGAAGATATCATTTATCACTATTTTTTGTTTAATATTGTTCTGAAAGTCTCACCAATGTATTAAATTATGAAAGATGAATATAAAAAACTCAATAGCATTCTAAACAAAAAAAAAATAATGTAAAAACACATTCATTGTGGTAAAAATGTAAAACACTAAGAAATAAAATTGATGGCATGTTTTTAAAAAGAAATTACATGATGACTTGAATATAAATAAAAAGTAAAGAGTAAAAATCTTAAGGGTATAATTTTTGTACAAGTAACTCAATAGATTAAAATGAACAAATTTTAGTCTTGGAAGCCAAATAAATGATCTAAATTATAAGTCATTTTAAAATTACAAAAAAATATTATTATAAAAAGAATAATAAGAGAATTAATTAAACTGGATGGTATTATAAGGTATAGCAACATCAATCAATCAATGTTATACCAGCATAAAAATAAACAAAATCAAAAGCGCAAAAATAGACTAGATCATAAAATAACTCACTTGAAAATTTAAGTATTATTATAATTATATAAATTAACTAATAATATTAACCAATATTTATTTAGTGCTTACTATGTCCCAAGAACTCTTTACAGTAGGGTTTCTCAACCTTAGCACCATTGACACTTTGAGCCCAATAACTCTTTGGGGTGGGGCTGTCCTGTGGATTACAGGATGTTCAGCAGCATCCCTGGTCTCTACACACTAGATGCCAATAGCATTTCAACCACCACCACCTGTGTGACAACCCAAAGGTCTACAGACATTGTCTAATGTCCCCTGCAGATCAAAACTGCCCCAGGTTGATAATTACTTTTCAGATGGCTGCAGTCAACACCTGCTTACACTTAAGTGTCATAGGCTGGTGTTTTTATTTGGGCAACGACCACCACATTGTTAAAAACCACATTCTACCAAATTACACACTAAAAACAATAGGGTTTACAAAAAAAAAAAAGTAGGACAAAACTCTGAAAACATATGGAACTTGGTAACCAGAGCATTAAAAAAATAAATAAAAGTAACAATCATAATAAAAATAGTAACGCAGCTAAGTCTCCACTGATATTTATTTGCACCAAGCACAAAAGTCAGTCAATCTTTTATCTCCTTAAACTTTGGACTCATGCTTCATCCACTAAGATATAGGTCATTGTACACAATTTCAACAAAATTAAACATAGAATCCAGGGTGTGGGGTTTTTTGGACACTGGGGAAAATATCTTCATAGCCCTTTCATCTGTAACTATAAGCTTTTCCGTATAGTTTTAATATAGCACAAAGTGCTACAGGTTTTGAGGCGACTAAATTAGCCACTACTTGCACTAAAGGAAGGCACTTCAGTATAATTTCCATCTATTTTCCTTAAAATGTCTGTGAGAATACTTGCTTTCCTGATTGCTGGAGAAAGTCTCAGATAAACTGACCCAACTTCCACATTATACTGGCATTTTCCTACTTACCAAATGCATATGGGCTAATTCAAATTTAAAAAGCAGGTGTTACAGCAGAAGAGACTGTACTAATTTAACTCTAACTCTCAAAGTTGGAGACTTCCTGAAGTTCCCAAACACTGATGAGTTATTTAATTAGTAGCAGTAGATAGTAGCGACTAGGGGAGAAGCAACTGTGATAGCTGACAACGGGTGTCAGGTGCTGTGCTAACTGAATTACTTCATTTGATCATCACAACACTGTCATGTATGTAAATACATTATTATTCCCATTTTAAAGAGGAAGAAATGGGAACTAAGAGGGGTTAAACAGTTCTCCCAAGGTTACTCAGTTAAAACAGCAGAGCCAGGTTTTATCCAAACTTGTGATTCCAGAGTCATTGTAGTTTAATAATTTATGTTTCTATTATACTTTCTAAGAGTTATAAATTTTAATTTAATATGTAAATAGATTTTTTTCTTAAATTTTCAGTGTTACAATACAGTGAAATAATTATTCAAAACTTTGCACATTATATCTTTTTCTATGGAAAATTCTATGGGTGTTTTACTCAAATTAAAAAAAAAAAAAGATTTATAATCTCACAGAAACCTTTACCTTCTTTTGCAAACTACATACTGATCTTTCCAGATCTCAAGAGTTCATCAGATGGTGGGCAGTCATAAATGAATTTAAAAATTCTAAAGTCACAAAAAGATTTATTCACTAGCAAGACAAATGCCACAACAATCTCTTAGAATCCATCAGGACACGTTCACAAAGAAAGCAAGCTTATAATATATTCTGGCATGGTGCTGATGCTACCACCTACTCAGGATATTAATTCAAGTTCTGCAACCCATGCCAATGCAAACTGGAATCTGGCTACTGGTCAAAATGTACCCACTCGGAGTATCAAAAGGGTTAGTAGGCAGAGACTGCAGCAAGTCCTAAATATCTGTTCTGGAATATAATGTTTTCTACTATTTAATTTTCCTGAAAACAGGTCCTGGCTACATGTGAAAGTTTCTATGATGGTAATGTACATGTTTTTGCATGAGGCTTAATTGCTGGTATACCTATTTGCAGTCCTACATCCTCTCCCCTAAAAATATATTAGTGAAAAAAGAAAAGAGGTTCGTTAAGTCTTGCATCTACTTGACTGCTTGATTACAACTGAAAAGAAAATTTTAGAAATGCTAAATGCTTTAGGCTGATGTAAGAGCCCAATGTGTTTTCTTTAACTGTGATAAAAAAAAAAAGTGGTGTTTTTCTTTGTTAAAGTTGAATACTTACAAATAAAGTTAACAAATTCTAAACTTAAAAATAAGCTTCACCAAAAAAAAAGTTTAACAAGTAATGTATAAAATCTATATGACTAATTCTATATTAAAAAAAAAAAAAAAAAACCTCCCACAAGACCCCAAAATACCCTGGAACAAAAGGAAAGATAGCCCAGTTTCTGGTTAAGATGTTTCAACATCATCAAAATGTCTGTTTTCCTTAAAATAACTCAAAAATTAGCTGCAACTTCAATAAAAATAGGAAGGTAGGTTATTTTTCTGGTCTTTAGTCCAGTTGATAATTTCTTTAAAAACTCCCTTGGAAAAATAGGAGGGAGACTAGCATCATCAGATATTAACACTTACTATAAAGCCTCTATAATTAAAAGTTAAGTTATCTGAGCAGAAACAAACTAGTGAAACAGAAATCTCGAAACAGACCCATACACTGCTCAATATTATAAAATGATCAGTCACCTCCCCAAGTAAGATGTAATATTAATACAATTTAAATCAGAATCCTTGTGAAATCTTAAAATAGAGAAATTAACACTCTTGATGATAAACCTCAACAGTAAGAAAAAAAATTTTATAGGAGACCTCTCTGATAAGAAATTTTTAAAAGAACAATAGGGAAAACATGCCCTACCATAAAACACATAATAAGAGATAGATAAACTTGGATCCAAAACATTGCAAGGAATATAATTTCATGGGTCTCTGTAATCCTTATGTAATAGTCTGAGAGAATATGCTAAATTAATAACAACAGTTAATAGAGGGTTAGAAGGGATGCTCCAAGGGACTCCTGCTTTTGTTTCGAATATAAGTGCACTATCTACCACAGTTCTTATTATTTGCAATAAAATAATTTTAAGCTTTAAAAAATGGGAAGAAGCAAAGAGAATACAGTGGTGCCGCTTCATTATGCTATGTTATAAAGGGACTTCATCATAAACACTTCAAACTGTGTGAAGTTTATCTGGGGATTCTGACTATATAATGAAGAGGTAGGATTCTAAGCAGTATGGAATACTGAAAAGCAGCCTTCAACCTGTTATTCTCTGTACCTATAGTTCCTTAAGGTACCTCAAGAGATTCAATGGGGGCTTCTCCCCACACTTCGCCCACAATTACCTGATTTTCCTTTATTATTTAAGGTCATGTTGTATAATAGTTCATTTAAAGAAAGGGTTCTATTGCCTGAATACAGTTTGTAAAGCATTCACCCAAAAGAATCATTATGTTAAAGGCAATTAATACTCATTAATGAACTATAAGATCTATTATATTACTGAATATTTAGTCAGATTTTCTAAATATAAAGAATGCCTTTGTCAGATAACTGGCATAATTCCCTAAATGCCACAAGCTATTAAGAATCATTCCTCTTAACTAGAAGAACCTCAAGTCCATTTTAAGAAGGACTATAGAATCAATTGTTGCATTTTATGTATTATTTTGTTTACTAAAATAATTTTTTTTTTTTAATTCTAAACTAGGTAGATATATTTTCCAAATTATATCACTCTGCTTTTCAGGGATAAATACTATATTTAAACAGTTTTTTGGATAAATGAGAATTCTTGAGATTCCGTGACCTGATTTTTCTGCCCGTTGTTACTTAAAACATGCCAACTTCATTACTTGGTTCAGAATTTATCTTCACATAAGCAATACATAAAAATTTCTAGATTTACTATACACGCGTAGGCGTGTGCTCAGGGCTCAAGAGAGAACCACATAATCAATGACTCAGGCAGTACAAAATTTTAAAAGTCAAATAATAAAATTAACATAAAATATTATATGAACATCTGTGCACAGATGGACTTGCTGAACTATCTCCTAGAAGCATATACATTTGTTAAAAACTCAAAGAAATGTACACTAAAAAGGTGAAATTACTTACTATATATAAATTATCCCTTAATTAAAACAAGAAAAACCCACTTGTAAGACAATTGTAAGACAATTTGGTATTTTATACAAAATTTCAAAAACACGTGTCCTATAATTTAGCAATTCCACTTTTAGGAATATATTTTCCAGTTATATCCAGAGTGAAAAATTATCCTTTATACTCATTGCAGAACTACTTGTAAGATTTTAAAATCAAGTGTTTTCTCCCAATAATAAATATTTAGTGAACACTTAGGTGCAGTGATACAGGTCTAACATAAAACGTTACTAAAAACATCCAAAATTATTCCTAGAAGTTGATTTGTACAGATCAGAATGTCAATAAATGCAATCTCTCAGCCTGTAATACTAGCAGTGTAGTAAAAAAACCTGTCCAAACACAGGTGAATACAGACATGGCATTCTGTTCTCCAAGCTTAATCATTATTGACTAACCTTTCCTGCTACTTAAGTTCATGAAAGTACAGAAGTTTGCAGCCTAGCTTTATTCACAACCATCCCACTTACCTACCACTAACATCAATGTGTACTACAATTCACAAACTCTACTCTGAATATCTGCTGATTTAACTTTTCTGCATACATTTTCTAGAAGTAAGACAAGGCAGAGAGAAGAACCTATGGAAGAACTCATATGCTTTAATAATCAGAGGGCAGAAACAAAAGTGGAGGCCTTTCTGTGAGTAATACAAATCATTCACAGGCCTTAAGGAAAAAAACTAATAAATCCTAAACTTCTGGATGACAAAACAGTAAATAAAATAAATTTAAAATCACTATTAATTTTTTCATCAAATAATAAAGTGGGGAGGATGCTTGCAATCCTTGTGAACAAAGAGCAAACACTTTTGTATGTTTACCTTTAATATTCAAAGAAGTCTTGCTAAGACATGAAAAGATAAAAAAACAAGTAGAAAATGCATAAAAAATTCATAGAAGGGCTAAAGATAATAACAAAGGCAAGCATAATCTCAACTTTAAAAACAATTTTTTTTGAAATAAACACAATGAGATGTAAAAATGGGGGGCAGTGAATGGAGGGGGAGAAAATCCCTAATAACTGCAGTGTTGGTGAAGACATCTGGTTCTTAAACATAGCCTTTTTGAATGGCAAAGAAACATTTTCAATCTCTAAAATGTATACATACCATTTCACTTCCAAGAAGTTATGCTTGAGAAATATTTACACAGCATAAATAAATGTATAGATTTTCTAGTAGCATCATTTGGAAAATGCAAACACCTAAAAGTCTATCAACAGGGGAATGAAAAAGAAAGTTCTAATACACCCATGCAAATGTTAAGAACTGTACAGTCACTAAAAATGAGTCATTCTACTCATGGGGAAAGATGCAAAAGATACACTGTTAACTGAAAAAAGCAGTTGTAGACTAACATGTGCAACCTGCCACACTGCACATGGACCCCTTCCGGATGGAATATAAGCCAAAGTGTGAACAAAACAAATATACCCTACCTAATCACAGTAATTAAATATGGGTTTGGAGAGAAGGAAAAGGTCTGACATTAATTTCCTATGTTAAACATTTCCCTATTTTGTGTTGTATTTTTTAATGGTAAGAATGTTTTACTATTGTAATCAGAAAATAAAGGGTTTGACTGTACATTTTTAATAGGAAAATATAAATTATATCTTGCTAGGAAAATGTTTTTAAAATGCAAAGCTCTGAATCTCCCTGGTACATAAACTACTCAGATCAGCCACAATCCCTACTAAAATTTAACTGTTCAAAATGTAACTGTTTCATGGCCTCCTCGGATAGATGAGGGCACTTAGGATTTCAAGGAATGAGTGTATCCACATTAAAATGCAAGTTCAACAACACAAATGCTCTTAATCTTGTATTTAAAAGAAAAACACAACCTGGAAACTCATAAAAATGTGAAATCAAAAATCAATAATTATCATGGCAGCACAATTTACAATAGCCAAGATATGGAAACTACCTAAATGCCCATCAACAGACGACTGGATAAAAAAATTACAGTTCATATATACAATGGAATATTACTCAGCCATTAAAAAAAATGAAATCCTAACATTTACAACGACATGGATGGACCTGGAGGTTATTATGCTGAATGAAATAAGTCAGAAAGAGAAAACAAATACCATATGATTTCACTTATGTGCAGTATCTGACACAAAAAGAACAAACTAATCAAAAACAGACTCACAAACAGAGTGAACAATTTGGTGAAGGACAGAGGGAAGGGGGGTTGGGGCGACTGGGAGAATGGGTTGAAGGGTTAAAGAAGTACAAATCAGTAGTTGATAGCTGTGCACGGGGATGGGGTGCATGACAGAGGAAATGCAGTTAGCATTAACATGATAGCTAGATAAAGGGCCAGGGGAAGGAGGGAGCAATTGGGGAGATCATTTTATGAACTATATAGATGTCTAACCAATGTATTGTATACTTGAAACTAATTTAAATAAATAAATTTATATGTGTATGAAAATGAATAATTAATTAAATAAATTATTATCCTTTCTATTTCTTGTATTTCTAAAATTGGAAGAACTCGTAACACAAACTTTAGACTAACAGTTATTTCCCCCATATGAGAAAAAGAATATTTGATTTTCAAAATATACTACATATTTTCATAGGACTTGAAACTCAAAGGAAAACATACCTTCTAAGAGCATTTCTGGAATGTCTGCTTGATATCTAGGTCCCACTCTGATTTCACCTTTGTCAGCTAATAGTGTTTTCACTGAGGGGTCATAGACCAATGAGTAGAAAAAAGTATCCTGAAAATAAAGAAAATATATAGGTAAACTTTTTATTATAAGGCAATAAATCCAATGTCACAATAATGAAACCATAAAAATTTAGATTGTATAAAATTTCATTTTAGTGAATAAATTCTTAAATCTTTACGGAGAGCATGATGTTCTTGTCATCATGTAAAACAATTTAGTATTAAATCAAGTCAAAACAAATAGCTTAGAATAGAAGATTTATTCTTTGTTTTAGTCTAAAAGAAAAGCATTTAACTGACCTAGCTAGGTTTTCAAAACCTAGCTAAGTTAAGCCATAAGTCAAAGGTAAGACACTTAAAATCAAGTAATCATTTAAACCTCTAAAGCCCACACTAAACAGTATAGATACCTTCATAGATACCAGGCCCTCTTACTTTTAGAGTTTTCATCCATCATTTTATCAAAATATTAAAATGTATATACACATTCACATTAAATAAACTATAGAAGAGCTGAGCTTATATGTAGTCTACTATATTAATTATAATTCTGCAGTTATCCTTGAAATTCTTTCTGAAGGATTCATAGATAGATAAATAGATAGAAAGATAGAAAGATAGATAAATAGATGATAGATAGATAGACAGATAAACAAACACAACCATACATACTACCACCACTGGTGCACCTACTTAACTCTCCATGGTCCCTTAAAATTGGGGTTCCCAATGCCTGGGGCCATGGACCGGACCAAGACCTGTTAGCAACTGGGCTGCACAGCAGGAGGTGAGTGATGGGTGAGTGAGCAAAGCTTCATCTGTATTTGCAACTCCTTCCCAGCACTAGCATCACCATCTCAGCCCCACCTCAGGTCATCAGGTATTAGATGCTCATAGGGGCCCAAACCCTACTGTGAACTGAGATGTGAGGGATCTAGGTTGTGCATTCCTCACGAGAATCCAATGCCTGATGAGCTGAGGTGGAACTGAGGTGGTGATGCTACTGCTGGGGAGCAGCTGTCAATACAGATTAACATTAGAAAAGAGGTTTGCACAAAGACTGTAAAGAAAATCAATTGCTTGCGGACTTATTTCAAAACCCTATCAGCGATAGAAGCACAAAAAGACCTTGAATTGCCAAAGCAATCCTGAGAAAAAAGAACAAGTTCTGGAAGCATCACTCTGTCTGACTTCTTCAAATTATACTACAAAACAACAGTAAACAAAATGGCATGGTATTGGCAGAAAAACAGACACACAAGACCAGTGGAATAGAATAGAGAGTCCAGAAGTAAACCCATGTTTATAAGGGCAAATAATTGTTGACAAAAAGAGCCAAAAATATACAGTGGAGAAGGAAAAGCCTCTTCAATAAATGGTGCCAGGAAAACTGAAAAGCTGCCTGCAAAACAATGAAGCTAGACTATTGCCTATCATCACACACCAAAATTAACTCAAAATGGATTAAGGTCCTGAATATAAGACCTGAAACAATAATATGCATAGAAGAAAACATATGGACTAAACTCATGGACCTTGGACTTAAAGAGGATTTTATGAATTTGACCTCAAAGGCAAGGGAAGTAAAAGCAAAAATGAATGAATGAGAATACATCAAAACTAAAAAGCTTCTGCTCAGCAGAAGAAACCGTCAACAAGGTAAAGCGACAACCATCCGAATGGGAAAATATATTTGCAAGCAACGATAAGGGCCTAATATCCAAAATATATAAAGAACTCATACTATTCAATAACAACAAAAAACACAAACAATCCAGTTAAAAAATGGGCAGGGGACCTGAATAGACACTGCTCCCTTAGAGGACATACAAAAAGCCAACAAAAATATGAAAAGATGCTCAACACTACTATTAGGGAAATGAAATCAAAACCACAATGAGTTACTCTCTCACATCTGTTAGAAAAGCTGCTGTCAACAGGACAAGTAATAACAAGTGTTGGAGATGATGTGGGGAAAAGGGAACCCTCATATACTGATGGTGAGGCTGCAAATTGGTACAACCACTATGGAAAAAGCATGGAGGTTCCTCAAAAGACTAAAAATTGATCTACCATATGATCCAGCAATCCTTCTACTGGGTGTTTACCCCAAAGACTTCAAAACACATATCTGAAAAGATATTCTGCACACCGATGTTCATAGAAGCACTATTCATGGTGGCCAGGACATGGAAGCAACCGAAGTGTCCTACAACAGATGACTAGATAAAGAAGCTGTGGTGCACATATACAATGGAATATTACCCAGCCATAAGAAGAGATGAAATACTGCCATTTGCTACAAATTGGATGGACCCCGAGATAATCAAGCTAAGCAAAATAAGCCAGACAAGAAACCAAATGGTATCACTTATATGTGGGATATAAACCTAAAAGCAAAGGAGAGGTAGATTGGGGGAAAATTTAAATCATTTATTCAATTAAATAAATAAATAATTTTGAAAAAGCTCTGTCAACCTATTGCAATGTATGGATGGACCTTATTTGGATATTGATGTGAATAAAATTTTAATATAAATGTTGATGGAAAAATTAATAAAATTTGAAGAATTTGCTTTTATGAGTTTATTTCCTAGTAAATCACATTTCCTTTTAAACAAAATGAAATTTTTGTAACATATTTAGAAGGTTATGTTGTCGACTCATGAAATTTCCTAGAATATTAAAATGTGTGGCTGATTAACTCACAGAATCTGGTACCAATATGCCATAGGATAATCTGTGATGCTGTGTCTTTCAAGAACGTCTGAATGTAATTTTAATGAAATGTGCTTTATTTCAGTAAATTTAATCTAAATGCTCCTTTTTTAAGAGAGGTTTTAAAGAAATTAAAACACAAAGATTTTGTTTTGTATTAAAAATTGTTTTATGAAAGAACACTGATTATTTTATAAAAAAGAAATATCACAAAATATTGTGAAAAATTTTTTATAAAAATTTTTTATAAAAATAAAAATAAACCTAAAAGCAACAAACAAACAGGACAAACAGACTGAACATGAACAACAGACTAGTGGTTACAAGAGGGCGGGGAGGGGGAGGTAGACAGGCTAAAGGGGGTCAAATATGTGGTGACACAAAGAAATCTTACTATGCGCAGTGAACACACAATGCAAAATATATATGCCTTACTGTTGAATTGTACACCTGAAACTTACTGGATTTTGTTAACCAATGTCACCATAACATAAATAGATAGATAGATAGATAGATAGATAGATAGATAGATAGATAGATAGATAGATAGATAGATAAATAAAACACCCTATCGGTGAGTGGATAAAGACAAAGTTGCATCTGGTGGCAGGCTTTATGGTAGCAAGTGAGTTGCTGTACTTCAATTATACAGCTGCATCTGGTGGCATCTGATTCTATATTATGGTGAGTTGTATAATTATTTCATTATATATTACAATGTAATAATAATAAAGTGCACAATAAAGGTAATGCACTTGAATCATCGGGAAACCACCACTACCACCACCACCCCTGCCTGTGTCCATGGAAAACTTGTATTCCCCGAAACAGGTCCCTGGTGCCAAAAGGTTGGAGACAGCTGCCTTAAAACACAAAAAAAGCCCTAGTTACTAAGCCCGAGGGATAAATGATCTGGTCACCAGTCTTTTGCTGAATTCTGTATAACCAGCGGAGGTCATCTGAACCAGTAAAGTCTCGTCCCTGTTTCCCACTATGCTTCCGAGAGTCACTTACTGTATGATTTCTCTCTTTTATACCCTGGAAGAATCTATCCTTACCATCAGCACTCTACTCAGACCCAGCCAAGCAAACTGCAAATAAGAGATAATCTGTCAGGTACAAAGCTTTCTATTTTCAAGGCCTTACAGACTGTATTAACAGGAAAGGAGAAAACCAACAAGGAGATACTATCCAGTGAAAAATTCTGCACTGTGTTTTAATCATGGGTCACTGTCAGTAGAAAAGATTAAACAGTAAAACTGTTCAAAAGTCACATTGATATGTGACAATTTATACATGTAAAAAAATGCTATCTAAGAAAAAGAAAAATCTGTAGAACATATAAAGCAACCTGCTTAACAGGCTAATGGGGAGGGGCTCCCTATGCAATCAGAGTTGTTTCTTTGTTTTTTTTTTTAAGACAGGAGAACAAAGAATGTTAGTAGATAATTAAAGCTATTGCCACTGGCTCACCAACAGTTTTAAAAGGAGATATCTCAAGTCATTTTTAGTTTGCGAAATATTAGTAAGTATTCCACAAAAACAAGATTTTGCCATATTTTACTGTAAAATAAAATGAAATTATTATTTAGGGCCACATACATTGGTTGCTTACACTCCTTAGATTTATATGTACAAATATGGGAAAATATTGAAAATGTTTTTAGTTAATCAGCCATTTTCAAGAACACAGAGAGTTACAAAGTAAAAAATGATTAGAAAGTTGCCCTTTGAGTTACCATCTTCAAATATGCCATACTCAGTATTTTAATATCACTAAAGTTTTTCAAGATCAACTTTATAATGGATAAAGTATCAAAATCTCAATCATAAAAGTATTTTTCAAATTGAATAAAGAATACCCCAATAAAATCCACTGTGAACTAATCTAATTTCTGCTTCTATGAACTAATGCTAATTTCTGAGCATTATCATTATCCATATTATTATCAACCATTCTGATAAGTAAACCCTACAAACCTCTTTTCTAAATTTCAAAAGCATAAGTTATAAAGACTATGAGCTTTTTTTCTGCCTTAAATATTTATTTCCTTTTAGTTTTTTTTATTAGAGTTTCTAATGTATAGCAGTTCTATACATTTTTATTTATCTTTTTGGTTATGTTTTCTTCATTTGAGATCAGAGGACAATACTTATGAAACTTTATGAGAATTTCTTGCTTTGCTCTAACTTAACTTGCTAAAAAAATGTTAAAACGTTAAAAATGTTTCTTGTTGAAGTTTCCAGAAAGATTTTTACTTGACAAAGTTTATCAGGGTCCCAGGAAAGAAAGCAGACCATCAGTGGTAAATTCTCATCTGGAAAGAGTCTAAAAAAACAACGACAAAAACAAACGGGGTGGAAGACAAAGTACAGTAAAGCCACTTTTTCAAAAAGTTAAAAATATTTCTTCTACTAGCAACTAAAGCATGTGTTATACTTTATAAAGCCTTTCATTATCAACTGAAAAAAGAGAGACAGACACAAGAGTTTTTGCCAACTCTTATTGCAGTTAACTATAAAAATCAAATTACCCGAATACATTACAGTCACTATATTTTTACTATAATACTGCTACTGTGGTGCAATAATTTAGTACAAGAAATAAGTTTAAAGGTATGGGCTTCATGTGAAATAAAGGGCAAAACAAAAAAACAAGTATAATTATGAATTACCTCTTTATCAAGATATGACAATACTGACTCTGTCTCATTGAGAAGGGCAACACTGCATTTCCCCCTGTTGAAAGAGGGGAAAAGTAAACAAATAAATGTGAGAAAGGCTACTTCACCTTCACAGTGATGACATATACAAAATAAGGAACATTTAAAATGTAAAGTATTAAGAAACCAAATGGCAATTAGGACTATATATAAATGTATATATACTTAGGCTGGCTTTACAATCCTGGTGTTGTAATCCTAAAACTTACCTGTCTATGTAGATGATTTTGGGAGGTTAACCTGTGGAAGGAATTGTGTTAGGAAGTAAACCCTTATAACATAAAACACTTTATAGGTATTTTCTAATTATTCATGGAAAAAAAAAAAAGAGTACAATGAAACCTTCAGATTAAGACAGTTTCCAAATCTACAAAGAATAAATACGAGGCGATATTATATTTTTTAAACAGAGACATTATGCAAACTATGAAAACATGTGCCTAAAATAATCTGTAGATTTTTAAAGTAGCCACTGCATAAGAGAACCAAAAAATAATACACATTCATATCAGATTAACTTAACTTTATAGAAATTGCTTCAAAGACTAGTTAAAATTTAAACACAAGGAACTGCTACAGAGCAAGGGGCAAAATGAAAATCTACAAGCTCCCAGACCTTGAAGTCTGATGGCATTTACCTTTGATCCTAAGCCCTGGGTGTGAGTTTAAAAACGACTGCTATACAAAAAAAAAAAAAAAAAAAAAAAAAAAAAAAAAAAAAAAAAAAAAAAAAAAGGCTTGCCTAGACTTAAGAAAAAATAAGATTACCCAGGTAGAAGTATTTATTAAAAGCACTTTTAAAATGATCCTTACTAGCTTGAAGATTCAATACAGTTACAAATCTGACGGAAGAATTTTGTTGGATTATTCAAGTTATAGATACTGGTCACAGCTTACAGAATTTTTTCTAAATGTCATAATGTCATCTGATTTTCTAAACAAAACTCATTACTATCCCCCACAAAATAACAAGCAAAATAAACACATCACATATACATTAAATAGAAAGCTAAAAGAGCAGCTGCTGCTGAATTATCAGTGAAAAACAATTCAAAGGAAAAAAATTACAGTTCTCTCAACATTTCGCAATGCTTTTTTCTTTACATTAAAATAAAATTTCCACAAAAAAATTTTTCCTCTCAGAAAATCATCTTACATTAATATCACTTCAAAAAATTTCTCTGAGAACATGTGGTATTTCCCTATTATCCTGTCAAATCTCTATTTTGGTTACCAAGAGTTACAAATGTTTATTTTTATAATATTTTTATTCATATATGTTACTAGAGTTTTTCTAAAGGGCAAATCAGAAGTTGCTAAATGTTATTTTAATAGACACCACTCAATAAACAGCCAGGAACAGATGCTGAAAATTCTTATAAACAATATAGCATACTTAAAGTCTCTATATTGTCTGAAATGATGAGAATTTAAGCTGAATCATTAAACTATTATGTTCATAATTATATTAGGAGATAAGAAAACAATAGTTATGCTGTTTTAGAGGCATATGATTAAAAAAATCAATAGGATATGCCAGCCAATCTAAAATACAAATTGTTTTTGAGAATACAGGTTTTATGGAAAGATGAACAGATAATAGGGGATTTTAGTTTTTAAATTATCTTTCTGGTAGCTATATTGTACTTTTTCCCAAATTAGGAATAAAAATCCAACACTTAAAATTTCCATGTATGTATACATACATTCATATAAACAGCTAACAAAATAGGAGGCTGAGTCAGGGTTTTTTATGAAGTTAATATAAATATGTAATTAACACATGAACTACATGCCCAGAGTTGTTGATAAAAAATAGTTTTAAAGAGATTTAAAGTGTTGGCTTCCTTAATGCCAAACAAATGCTGGCTCAGATATAAACACACATGATAAGTTTTAAGCTAACCCCAAACTAAAGAAACTATTACCAAACTCTGAATAAAGATAACCTGATTGATTTATGCTGAATCCTAAGCAATGATCTTAATTATTCTCTTCTACAGTACCTTAATCCTAACAGATACCCAAACATGATGATTTAAAACATATCAAAGACCAAACACAAAGAAAGATCACTCCAGGCTGATATAATTATTCATTCTGCTTTTCTATAGATCATTCAAAAAGTTCTTAAAAACATACTGTTTCAAAGACTGTGCTGGATGCTGGGAAGAGAGACATGAATAATTACAACACAACACAGTCCCACATTTAATGGCAGGTGCTGCTCAGCCTATTTGGTTAACAGGATGTCCAGTATAATCTCATAGACTCAAAAACCATATGTAAAAATGTACATACAGGTTATATATTTATTTTATCTAAAGATGTTACCAATTCGTATTAGCGAGAAAAGAGAAAGTTTAAATTAGCATCCCTCTCCACACTGCCTGCAGAATTTCCTTTAGTTTCATACAACTGCAGCTTGTAAAATGGTTCAGGATAGCCATCCCTATTTGGAAAAAATGCAAATTTCTTAGTGTCACACCAGACTAATTGAATCCAAGTATCTTGGGGAAGGATCAAGGAATCTATGTGTTTGACAAGCACCACTAGGTGATCCTTAGGCTCACTGAACTTGGAATACCAGCACTAGAGATGCAGACTCTGACTTTACAATGTCCTTGTTCAAAGAAAGCCATTATTTTTTCATCAAAGAAAGGTATTTTTCTCATTGGCCCTATGAGTCTTATATTTGCTCTAGATTCTGAAGGTTTTTTAATATAAAAACCATGTTAGGTTCTGTGACTGGAAATTCAACAAATAGAGAGTTTTATACAGCATTTCATCCACTGAATACAATGAACAATGAAATTAAAAAAAAAAACACAATGAAGTTCAGAGACCCCAAAATTACAGAAAATTACAACTCTCAACAGCAACACTGTAAGATAGGACAAAAGATTCAAAATTCTGAAGGAAATTATTTCCAAACCAGATCTATATGCCTAAACAAATCTCCAGCCAACTGAGAAAAACATTTTCAGATAATCGAGGACTAAAAATTTCTTTACATTTTAGATGACTAATCGAAAAGAAAAGGCAAAACAATCATTATACTCCAAGAAAAACAAAAGACTGTATGAGAAAGATTATGTGCGGGAATATTTACATGTTCATAAAATACAAAGACTGATTATTACGTTAAATAAAAGTTGAGATAAACTGGAAACACAGGAAAGAGAAGAGAAAGTGAAGATTTCTAAATTAATCTAAATTCCTAAAAATTAATAGCAGCAGTATAAAAACGGTAAACATGCAGAAGCCACTGTCAGAGAAGTTGAAAATGACTCTAGAGGGGGAACTAAGCATATGATTGCTTGGTATTATTAGACAGCTATACATTACATTACATTACATTACACACACACACACACACACACACACACACATACTTTCAAAAATAAAATTTAAAGTAAAAGTAGGGATCCTAATTAGATAAAGCGCACAAATTTGTGTGAATACAATACATACTAAGGGGGCAAGGATGATTTATGATGACTCAATGTCCGGTTTTCTCAACCTTAGCCTTATTAACATTTGGAGCCAGATAATTCTTTGGGGTGGGGGCTGTTCTGGACATGTAGGATGTTTAGTAGCATTTCTATACTCTACACACCTAGTTGTGACTACTAAAACTGTCCAGACTTTGCCAAATTTTGTCCCCCAGGAGACAACACTGCCCCTGGACAAGAGCCACTGTGTTACATTATAGAGTTGAACCATGGTTTTCTTAAACTATAGCTTAGTAACATTTAAGGACTGCCTGTGTAATTGAAAGAACATGATTTTATGATTCTTTGAATTATAAAAAGGAAAACAATGAAGAGAAAGTAATCTGGAAATCTTTAAACATTCTATTCAAAGATATATTTTTTGTTAATATTACTTTAACAGATATTAAGAAATAAAAACTAAAAGAGGAGCCCCCCCCTACTCCTTCCACCACCCCCCCCAAAAAAAACTGGAATACCTGTTTTAGTAGGTAAGGCGGAAGAATGAAAAGCCAAGAAGAGAAGTTTGGGCTTAAAGTGGATTTTGTGAAGAAAAATGACTAACAGTGTTTTGGAAAGATCATTATGTTTCTGGCATGTGGAGAGTACCAAAAGAATAAGACTTTAATCCATGATTCTGGAGATTTGATAACAAATATGAAAAAAATTGTCAAAGAGTAATTCAAGAGGGGGAAAAAAATCCTTTTCTTGGTGCCACTTTTCCCTTTTATAACTAGGAGAAAGTGAAATGTCCAAAAGGCAGTAAGTATTAGGAGGTTCTTATTCCGTGCTTCTATGGGAATCTAATGCCTGATGATCTGAGGTGGAGCAGAGGTGGTGATGCTAAGGCTGAGGAGCACCTACAAATATAGACAAAACTGTTAGCTCACACCAGTCACCTCCTGCTGTTCAGCCTGGTTTTTAATAGGTTACTGACTGGTACCTGGGGGTTGGGGACCCCTGTTCTAAGGCAAGGTGACCTTGCCTGAAATAATGCATTTTTAACCTCCTTGTCCCACCCTTCTTCTGCCTATAAAAACCTTCTATTTTGTAAAACCCCTCAAAGCTCCCTTCTATTTGCCAGAATGGATACTGCCCAACTCATGAATCATTTAATAAGGCCAACTACATCTTCAAATTTACTCAGTTGAATTTTGTTCTATAAAAATAAGATTCTAGAAACAATGGGCTGGAGGACTGTACAGAAATGAGACATTTTATTGTGTAACTCATATTTGATTTCTGAACCCATGTCAATATATTACATATCTCTCCAAAATGTTTAAATTTTTAAAAAGAGAAGGGACTAGTTTTCTGTGATCCAGACAACAAAAAGGACTGCTCTACCAACCACTGCTTTTGGATCCCAGGTTACTCCAAGTATTCATCCAAACCAGGTACACCATAATTCACAATAAACTCACTTCGGCAATCTATTCACATCAACTCCCACCTACGACCTATAGTTTTGCAGTCTTTGGAAAATTTTTTGATTAAAAAAACCTCTGCTTATAATTAGGCATTTTCTGTTCATTTATTAGTTTCTGATATGTATGACCATCTACAGTATAAGTCTACCTATAAATATTAATTGCTCTAGGTAAAACATGACCAGAAATTTTTTCAAATTATGGCTTTTGAAAACGGATGGAAATTTTTTTCAATGTTGAATAACTTATCATAATTAATACAGTACTTCCGAATCAGTTTGATAACTCCATTACAGAGACAGATCCCAACATTGTAATATATTTTTTATTCAGTGACCTAATGGAAAAAAGTTTAAAGCATTCCAATGGCGAGGAGGTAAGATAATATTTTTAGTCTCAACAGAATAATAATTAATTAAATGACAGGCAAAGCCCATGTGTTTATTTCCTCTTTCCTCGGATTCCTTTAAAATGATAACATGAGAATTACAAACAAAAGAACATAAAATCACTATAAGGTGGAGGCCATCGGTATATAAAAAATTACCAAAAAATTATGGAAGATAAAGACAGATTAAGAGACTGAGCAATGCAAACCAATTTCAAGATAAGCATTTCCTATAACTAATAAGATTAAAAACAAGGCACAAATGCCCACTACATATATTACTATTAAACAGGGCACTGGTGGTTTTAGCTAATACACTCAGCTAAAATAATTAAGAAACAGAGCCCAAAATATTCATAAAGAGAGCTGATACTAGGGAACAGAACTGATTTACCAAGCAGAGACTCAAAGAAATTCCACTAAGAATAGGACCTAAGAAAAGCCAGCTCCACATTCTTACAGGAAGTCTACCAGCAAAGCCTGTCCACATAAACGGAGCTTCTGGTTGGCTTTGCTATTATTCCCTTGATTTTAAATAAGCACAGACAGCTATGAATCATCTAATATTTGAGAAAAGACTACAACACAAAAGACAAGCACAAAAAAAATCAAAGATCAAAAACTGAACCTGAAGGAAACAGGGGTGATTTAAGCAATAAAAGGGAACTTTGAAAATAAAAATTAGAATTCGTAAAAAGATTTGTGAGAATACTTATGCATTTGTAAGAAAGACAGCATGCGCTGAAAAATAACATTCAGGAGACAAAAAAGAGCTCCTGAAATTTTGAATTATGATTGGCAAAATTAAAATGTCACTAAGTGGGCTGGAAGATAAAAGCCAAAGATTTAGTTCAGAACCAAAAATATAAAATATAAAAAGTAGGCAATAAATCCAGGAGATCTAACATATAAGCAACAGAAATACTGGAAAGAGAAAAAACATGAAAGAAATATTAGGAAAAACTTTCTTGGCAATAAAGAAAGACAGGTATTTAAAAAGGTCTACCAAATACCCTCACCACTGCAGTATCACTTGAATTTCAGGATATAATGAATAAGCAATTTCTAAGAAAATTTGACAGGAAAAAAACAGGTGATATGCAAAGTATGTAGAATCCATGTGATATAAACTACAGTTCAATGACAATAGATGCTTGAGGACAATGGGTAACCCCTTTAATATTTAGAGGGGAAATTATTTTCAACCCAAAATTCAGTAGCAAGCCAAGTTATGCATGACATGTGCAGTAATAAAATTATCTATGAATTTCATTTCAGAATAAAGGAAGTAATAAGAAATACATAAGAGGTTGAGTGTAATAAAGTTGAGGACCTCTGCTGTGAGATATTATACATTAAAATATAAAACATTAAAATATAATGTATAAAATATTATACATTAATATATAAAATATAAAATTTTTTTGCTGTGCAAAAGCTTTTTAGTTTGACACCATGGATGGATGTTGAGGAAATCAAGCTAAGTGAAATAAGCCAGACAGAAAAAATTGAAAACCACATGGTATCACTTATATGTTGAATATAAACCTAAAAGCAACAAACAGGACAAACAAACAGAAACTCATGGACATGGACAATAGACTAGTACTGACCAGAAGGTGGGGGCTGGGGGAGATAGATGAGGTCAAAAGGGTCAAATAACATGGTGACAGAAAAAAAATTTAACTATGGCAGTGCCTTATTGTTGAATTGTACTCTTGAAACTTACTGAACTTCATTAAGCAATGTCACTATGATATAAAAAAAAACTTAAGAATCAAAACCAAAAAACAGAATCCTTCCAACTAGTATATGAAGAAGGAACAGTTATTAGAATATCAACACTCTATTAACAACTATGATTTAATAGATCTCTAGGCAATAACTGTCAAATGTTAGTAACATTCAGAAAAGAAATATTATATACCTGATATATATATCACCTATGAAAAAGTTTATGTCTCTTGTACCTTCCTCTTCTCTGAAGAAAAGGAGGGAAGAAGTGAGAAAACTGAACCACATCCTCTATATCTAATGACCAATTAATTCATGAGAAATACAAGGGAGAGAGGGACATGGTAAAGGACACCACGGAAAAAAAATCAGCAAAATCCAAACAGTAAGAAACAAATCTCTCACTTTGTCAACAAAAAATAGCAAGGTGGGGGAAAAAGGTGGGGTCTTCATTTATTTTCCCCTATGGCCACCCAACTTACTTGGACCATTTCCCAAAAAGATCACCCTTTCCCCACTACATTGCAGCAGTACTGTCATCAAATATCAAGTTGTATTATATATGCGGGTCCATTCTGGCTCTTCTATTCTGTTCCACTAACTTATTTCTCAATCTACTTATTATTACCACCCGACTTTAATTATTGTAACTATACAAGTGTCTTAATATCTAATGATAAAAGCCTCCAACATTTTTGTTCTTTAAGACTGATTTTGTCAATGGTTCTCAAACATTTTAGTTTCAAGATCTCTTTACATTCCTAAAATTTCAGGATCTCAAAGAACTTTGTGTTTGTAGGTTTTACCTGTCAATATTTACCATGTTAGAAATTAAAATTGAGAAAAATTAACATTTACTAATTAATGTAAAATTAAAATAAACATTAAATATTAGGAAAAACATTACAAATAATTACTATATTTCTAAAACACAAAAAATTAATGTGAACAGTGAAACTGTTTTACATTTTTGCAAATCTCTTCAATGTCTGGCTTAACAGACTAGATTTTCACCTGAGTAACAAGTCTACTTTTTAAAAAAACATCCACGAAATACTCATGACTAAATAAGAAGTGTCTTTCAGTGCTCATTTCAAGTAAAAATGATGTTCCGTGAAGAATGCAGCTAGTTCAGCCTAAATTTCAAACAATACCATGAGTTTGGGTGTTTTTTCCCCGAAATGACCATCTCACTTTCACATACAGCAGAAGTAATTTATGCACACTTCCCATTTCATCACATAGAACGTTAAAAAGATATATAATCTCATGAAACAAGGTAGAGGTGATGGTTGCACAAAATTGTCAATGTACTGAATGCCATTGAATTGTACCCTGTACCATAGTAAATAATTTTTTTTAAAAAAAAGCACTGTGAATTTTTGATGTTGTGTAAATTTTCCCTTAATTTTTAAAAAAAGACATGTAAGAAATAATTAAAATTAAATTAAAATTTTAAAAAAGACATAAAAGATCAAGATTTATTGAAATCAATAAATTTTAGTGTTTTATCAAGAACATTCTTCAGTAAAACTTTTTTTTTGTTTTTTCATTGCAAATGAATAGAAGTGAAGAATACAGTGAAAACTATAGCACAGTCTGGTGCTACTGCCTTGATTGGTACTAAGGAGCCAGCAGTTTATCCACCACTGCTTGTGCATATGCTTTTTGCTTTTGCAAAATCAATGCAGAGAAAAGGCAAATAATACCTTAATGTTATGAAAACAGTTTTGATCTCACGAAGCCCTAAAAGGGTCTAGGGTGACTCCCAGGAGTACCCAAATGATGCTTTGAAAATGCTTTGTGTTCACTGCTCTTGATCCTTTCTATTCCCATAAATTTTGCAGTTTCTCGATTTACTTACACACACACACACACACACACACCCTGCTGAGCTTCTCTCTGGAACTGTACTGAATCTTTGGATCAATTTGGGAAAAACTGACGTACTGTCTATGCATTTACTTATTTACTTACTCTGCGTTTACTCATTTTTAATTCCTTCAGCAATACTTAGTAGTTTCTAGTAGAGTTTTTGCACATCTTCCCCTTTCCTCTTTTTTACAAATCTTTCTTTAGATTTATTCCTAGGTTTTTGATGTTTTTTGATGATATATTTAAACTTAGTTTCCTAACTGACCCCTCTTCATACCATATATATACAACAAACTTAAATACAGAAGGTGAAACAGTAAAACTTCAAGAAACCATAAAACATTTTCACAATCTTAAGAAATCTTTGACAAAGGGATTAGTTTTTGCATGTGCTCTTTCTTAATTTAACTGTCCTCCCTTCTGCTGCTCCATCATTCATTTCCCAACCATATTTCTCACATATTTAAAAACAAACCAACCAACCTAGAAAGAGCAAAGATACCAATAGTGACACAGAAGAATGAGGACTACTTAACAACAAAGGAAGCTACACACAAGTACGGTAGCTTCTCTGTCATTCCTAGTAAATTCTAGCAATGTGCAGCCAAAATTCAACAAATACATATAAGATTAGAAAAGAAAATGCATCATATGCCAAAATGTTACTGCTGCTGCTGTGTGTGTGTGTGTGTGTGTGTGTGTGTGTGCGCGTGCGCGCGCATGCGCATGCATGCATGCATGCCAGAGAGGAAAAGTCTTTTTCTATACTTTCCACATTTCAACAATAAATTATAGTTCTTTCATTATCAGAAAATAAATGAGTTTATTTTAAAATTTTATTATGCAGTAATGATGAGAGAACAGTAAAATGGCAAATTCATAACATACTGTGATGGAAATACAAACTGACAATAATTCTTGAAAGAAATTTACCATTTTGCAATAAAAGTACTTGAAAAATGTACCCCTAAATTAGAAACAGATCTGTTATCAAATAGTAATAGTAGTCCATGTTACTACTTCACTACTAATGGGGAAGAGAGTAAAATATAACGAGGGGTCCAGTAAATTTCCATTTATTCTGTCTTCATCAAGACCAGTCACATTGTCAGGCAAGGATGGGGATTAAATGAACCCAAAATGGCATTTTCCCTCTCTTAATGTCCAAATTTTAAAATATCACTTTTTCCCATTATATATGTAATGTGTTTTCATTTCAGAAAAAATAGAAATACAAAAAAGCATAAAAACAGAAGTTGCTTGCACTTTAATATTAAAACAATTCTGAAATTTATTAAATACCAAATTCCTAGCTATATTTGTGATGCAGAAATATGCTTGTTAATTAAAATCACCTTATTCACAAAAAATCATTAACTAAAAAATAAATAATTCTGCAATAAACATCAGTAAATATATTTCTACAAAGTTGCATGAGAATTTCTGTTAGATAAAATCCAAAAAGCAGACTTGCTGGGTCAGAGGATATGCACACATTACAATCGAATTTTTCTGATTATACTAACACTTGAATATAGAAGAGTTATCTATTCCCTACCTTCACCAACATGGGGTATTAAGAAATACGGTATTCCATCCCCCAAATGACTCTGGTTGGCTAGAAACTTTTCTATTTCTCACTTTCTCACGGTTGCTTAGAGATTCATTTTGTTTGGTGAAAATGTATATGCACCACCCCGCCAAAAAAAAGGCTTCCTATCCTGTGCCTAGCCCTCCACATAAAAGCTTTATCAAGACTAAGGCACTCTTCTTCAGAGTCCTGAGCAACTTGTGATTCCATATATCTAATCTTTAATTCTCATAAAAGAGAAAGGCGTACAATCTAAAATTTCATTTAAGATCAGCAGTAATTGGAAAGAGATTCTATTATCTGTTGATGACATTTTTTTCTTTAAAAAGTAAAAGTTAAATTAAATGAAAACTGCATGTTTCATGTAGGTAAAAGGGAAAGAAAGATACCGACCTTTAAGAATCTTGAACTCTAAGACAATATCTGATTAGAACAATCTAAACAAGTATACATAAACGCCAAGATTTATACCAGCTGCTCAAGATACTTTTTCAAATAAATTTAAAAAGCTCCTCATTTTGGAAATGAGGAGACTATGTTAGAAGCGACGTGGCATCACTTAAACCAAGACATGTTCACTACAAATTGTGGTTATTACTAGTCCTCTACAGAGCAATAATGGTAATGATGATGATGTTTGTATTCTGGAATCCTAACCTAAAACTGTAGAAAAGGAAAAGAATGTAGGCTTTCTCTAAAGCACCCTGCCATGAAGAGACTGCTTGAACACGATGTGCACTAATATCTATAGGTTCCAGAATGACTCCTCTGGCCTTTTTAAAAAGCATATTCAAGATTAAGCAATGAGGTAGACAGGATCTTCACCAGTGAAAAAGGCCATGTCTACCAGCATGGTTATAACAGTTTCTCTACCACTACTCATACATAATAGGACAGCTCCTAGAGCAAATCATCATTCAAAAGCCCTCACTGTTAAGACAAATTGAGGCCAATAATCAACAAGTACCTAAGTAAATGCTTTTAAGACACACTGAAGCATTAACTTCAAAGGCTGTGATCTATATCCTAAGGTTGGCCAGCAGGAAAGGTTTGGCTCTTTTTAAATATGACTAAGTAGCTGCACCAGGGCTGGGAAGAGGTATTAATCATTATACAAACAATACAGTAATTAGCAGCTTTTAAAAAGCCAGGCTTTGCGCATTCAAGATGTGGAAAAACTGACAACAGAACATATATAAGATACATCCATAAACTTAGGCATTCAATCAAGTAGTTACCTCACAGTTGCTACTATATATCTAGCATTATAACGTCATTTTTTAGTATAATAGTATAGTTTATACACTTAACTCAGTTTTTAATTTAGTTCTGTCCATTTGACTTGAGCATCTAAATAAAAAAATTATGTGATAAAATAGAAAATCAAAGAGCCTACCTATTCTACAAGCTAATTAACAGCTTTCTATCTCTTGACGCTTTTAACACTTACAGTGATGTATACACCATAACTGTATGTCTGCAGCCAGGCAGTCTGGGTTCAATTTCTGAATCTGCCATTTAAAAGCTGTTAAGTCTGACAAATTACTTAACTTCTTTGTCCTTCAGTCTCCTCATCTGTAAAATGCAGGTTATAACAAGATCTACTTCATAAAGTCATTGTGAGAATAAGATATGCGTAAAGCAATTGGAATAGCACCTATCCTAAAGGTTCAATAAATGTTAGAATTTTTAAGGTCTGAGTTCAATAAATATGGGCTATCTATAAGACGAATACAGTACTACATACACACATAACGAGTATAGCAGCTGGCATAACAATAAATTTCACAGTGCTTTATAGTGTATGGAGCATATAATCTATTACTAATGACCTAAGGCACTGTGGCTCTCCTCTTCCTCCGCCCCCAAAACATGTTCAAAGGCATTCTCATTGCTAAAGTCCTATCTACCTCACAAATAAGAGTGTGAACCACTAACACTACCCAGAACAGTCCCGGGCCTATTCACTCTCTTCCAGCAAAATCAGAAGAAACTAAAAGTTGCCTCCCTGCCACTTCGAAAAACTCATAGCATCCAGTGAATATTATAGCTCACAAAATACAAAAGACCTCAGCAATGCCTCCTATGTTCCATATAGCACAAGGAAATTCTGGGCACTTGATAACGTCTCTGAGAATAAAAAGCCAGTATTCACCAAATTACCCCTCTTTGCTGCCAAAGAACAATGGGGCTTCAGTAATTTTCTCCTGTTATAGCAGAAATAGATAGGGCATGATTTCAACATTAGCAAAATGTCAAAATCACTCCAACATGCTCTTGTTCTACATCAGCATGAAGGCTGGTTAGCATGACTCCATGCTTTGGCCAGAGACTGCCTCTAACCCCATTCAGCTATTTAAAAATGAGAGCCACAGATGAGAAAATGTGGCTCCACAGTACTCCCTCTCAACTTGGGGGTGGGGGGAGCACCAAATGTCTATGGTGTCTTTTCATCATAATTCAAAAGAACTGCCATATGGTAAGCTCCTTGAGTTCACAAGCTAGGAACGTTGTCTTATATCAAGCACTTAGTAAGCTGCCCAATCTAGAATATACTCAAGAAATGTGTTCAACAGTGACTGATCATGTATACTATGTAATTTCTGTGTTCAACACAGGGGTGCCTTGATAATTATATTTCAATATACGCTCTAAGTCGTTATGAAAGATGAACAACACATCTCCAGTTTTCCATTCCAAGCAATCTGTTAAAGAAAACCAACATTACTTGTAAACAGATTCCAAGCTATCAGGAGGGTAAATTAAAAATATACTTTCATTTTTTTGATACATTTTAAAAACCATTTGTCAGATCCCGTTCTGGCAAGATTCTTAGAACTGGCCACATAACTTCTTGAGCTTAAAATGAATCTTTAGTATATTCTAGCTTCTTCCATTTAAATAATAAATGTATATGGCTCTTTAGCATTTATTAGTTACATATATCTTTAAGAAAATTATAATATGTTTTCATGTTCCATCTCTTTGAGCAAAAATTTTCTTCCCTAATTCCTAAAATATCCCTATTAGTAGATACAATGACCATTCTCAAATTACCTGGCCTGATTATCTTTTCCAGCAAAGAACTTAATTCACACAGAATATACTAATTTCTAGCCAATCTAAAGCAGAGTCCCCTAAAATAAATAAATAAATAAATAAATAAATAAATAAATAAATAAATAAAGCGATGATATGAGGAGAATCAAGATAGTTTTGAAAATATCTGGCGAAAAAGGAACTACAGTTACTTCTGTCATACATTTCCTGCCTTAGAAAATCTCTATGTCTACTTTGAAAAGAGAAGTATATACAAAGGTGCCTGGAGTTAGAGTAGAGGTTGTGGGGCCTGGGGGACATACAAGGACCAAATCAGAGCTTCAGGAAATCTCCAAACCTGTCTGAGCCCAAAATGGCAGACTTCGATTTCAATACTAATACTAGGGGCTAAAGAAGAGGGGCAATTATTGAAATAAAACAGTTAATACATTTTATTTCCATATATTAACAGTTTTAAAGATAATTATAACTAGTGGAGAGATGAATAAAAGAAATAAAGACTGTGAACAAGAGTTGAAAGAATTTCTTTAACCTGAGGAGACAAAAGCACTGCATTCTTTCATATTCATCACTATGGCCACATGCTGCTGCTCCTTGCACATACCTATGCTCACCTGTTCCCCCTAACTGAAACATGCCCCACAGTCTCTCAAAGGCTGAGTAAATTCCAACTCATTCTGAAGTATTCCTGACTCTGAGGTCAGTAACTACCTGTCTTTTGAGTTCAAACATTTTGTTACACCTCTAAGATGCACCTATTACAGACAGCACTGAGAAACAGTTCAACTGTGTTTATGCTTAAATTTTACCGCTACCAGCAAATCATAAGACAACCATCATTCCTCCACAACTCCCAAAACTACAAAACAGGCACTGAATTTTTTCACTTTTACATCTCATTATTGCACAGAGCAGATGAGTAATAAAGAATATAAGTTTTCATCACAAAAGTCCTCAAAAGGCCATTCATTCTAGAAAGTCAAGAGACATCTTCCTGGGAACTAGATCTTGGGTCCTAGCTCTTGGATTCTAATGACTCTAATGTTCTAGGAATCAGGAAAAAACAACATTCCCCAAACTGGTGTCTGCTGAACCCTGTTCTGCAGGATGCTATAGATACCCAAATAAACTAGGAAAGTATGAATTAAAATAAAGTTAAAATGATTACTGCAGAACATTTTCGAGGCTTTAATATGTTAATACACACCATGAAATTTCCAAGATAAGATTGCATTATGAAGAGGTTTAGTAAATTAATTTAAGCAAGATCATGATGAGAGTTTGGAAATGCTTCAAAGAAGGTTGTTTTTTTTTTTTAATTGTTCAATATCACTGAGTACTTCAAATCAACTTCTAGAAAGTTCTTACCTGATATGTGTTGCAGGCAGAGATTCATACTGACGTGACAAAAAGAGTTCCCTATGTTTCAACTGATGTTTCTGTTTATCAGTCAAGTCGGCCTCAACAGTAGTTTCAGATTCTTCCTCAATTTCTTCTACACAAATAAAATTCAAAGAGTTCATTATTAAAAGCACATTATCTATCTGTATATTAAGATAGAGCAAATCAACCCTTCATTCAATATTTTCTTCATACTAATTCATTTTAAATTTATATATTTAGCTTCTCATTTAAATTACAACCATCAAATTAAATTACTAGGTATTAAAGAAAGAGGAAGAAGACCAGTTTAAAAATGGCAGATGAAATATATGCATATATCTTCTCTTCCCCCATAAAACCACACCAAAGTGGCAATTAAAATGTATTAACATTTCAATGACAATAAAAAATGAAGCAACAATGGAAGAAAGATTTTCAACCCCTAAAAAAAAAGTTTTAGCAGATGTTAAAAAAAAAAGTACACACTTAGGCGAGATTAAGGAAGTGACAATCTATATGCATATAAAAGGAAGAAATGGAGAAGACAGGCAGAGAACGTGACTGACTTAGCCCAAAGATATCAAGTACTGTGAGAAAGAGGAGTGGAGTGAAAGCTAAAAAAAAAAACAAAACAAAACAAAAACAAAAGGAAAGAAAGGGCTGAAAGTACAACATCCAGAAAGAAATAATAGAGAAAACAGATTTCTTTACTTCTTTTTGGGGGTGAGGGAAGACCTGTCAAAAAAATGATTCAATAAAATTTCCTCTTACTGAGCGAGATGAGTATCCAGATTGAATTCCCAGCATAATTAAGTGCTAACATGAGAAGATACAAAAGGTTACAGGAAGGAAATGAAGATCACATGCGAAGGATTTAGACGAGGGTGGAATAACATGTGAATAGCAACACTATGCTGTGATGGTAGAGCAATGCCACCCAAGAGAAAAAATGGTGTTCAACCTGTAATTGCGTAGTAAACTATTTATCAAGTCTGAAAATAGAGTAAGGACAAACTTTCATTCTCTCAACCAAGATTTATTAGGTGTCTAAACAGGCACTTGTTGAAGACAAGCAGTGAGCAAAACAGTTAGTTATTGCCTTCAGGTAGCAGAGTTAGAAGGAAGGGATAGAAGAGATAGGAAATGTAAAAAAAAAAAAAAAAAGCAAAACACTGTATTTAATACTCTTTAAAGACAAAAATGACCAAATTTCATTTATAGCTTTAATTGCAAATAACTTCAGATACAAAATTTCTGCACCTCTCAGGGCTCACAGATCCTCTGCAGCCTTACCTGAACCTGACAGTGTGGGTTGGGAATAGGTGGGAGCACTGAGACGCAAGGGTGAAACAGCAATAAGGTGTGTGTGGGACAATGGGCCTGGGAGGGATGGCTCCTCAAACAGGAAGTAGAGCCCAAGTTCAGGCCTCTAAAATCTTTTTTTTTTTTAATGCCAGTTTATTTTTCATACTATACATAATTTTTAACATTTTATTTTTTTGAAATCTTAATTTGAGGACACTTATTAGCAACACACACACACACCACCACCACGACCACCACTGCCGCCACCACCACCACCTATTTCTGTTCCTTGCAATTTTTGTAAGTACTTATTTATGAACTCAGGACCACAAAAGAGATTTTAACACATATAGTCCCCTTAGTTGTAGCAGTTCTTTTGAATAGCATGAGGATCATGAATGAGCTAAGTGTCAGATATTTTCCACTTTCAAATTTTGAAAACTCTGAATGGAAAATGAACCTAGAAAAAGACTGACCTAGCTCAAAAAAAGAACAAAGTAATTTAAAAATCTGTGAATGTTCAAAAAAAATCTTTCAATGTTTTTTTTTTAATGAACTACTCAAAGAGAAACAGTGCTAAAAGAACCACTTACTTGCATTCTAACATTTCACCAATGGAGATCAACGAAGTCATTGTTGCACTGGCACTATTACCCCCAGCAAATATCACATACAAAATTTTACTCTACCTAATCAGGATTTGATAAATTGTTGTTCTGTAAAACAGGAGTCCCCAACCCCTTGGCCATGGACCGGCACCAGTCTATGGCCTATTAGGAACAGGGCCACACAGCAGGAGATGAGCAGCAGATGTGAGAGTGAAGCTTCATCTGTACTTGCACTTGCTCTCCAGCACTAGCATCACCATCTCAGCTCCACCTCAGATCATCAGTTATTAGACTCTCACAGGAGCACTGGTCCCTGGTGCCAAAAAGGTTGGTGACCACTGCTGTAAAACATAGCTAACTTAATTCTAGTGTATACCCTAATACATAAGCATATAGAGTGAAAACAGCAAAGAGCTCTACAAATAATAACAGCAGCAACTCTTATTTTCTTATACAACCTCTTGGTACAGGGTGAAAAGGACTAAACTCTGACATCTAACCTAACCAAAGACAGAAATCACAACAGCATCTGAAATCCATTTTTAAAAACTTACTAGTTAAATTTCATTTACATATTTCTATAAATTTACTGTGGCTTCTGTACAAGAATGACCCTCATGCCATTAATACCCTAAAAACATTAAACCACCACAATGGCATAAACCTGCCTTTGGACAATGAAACATTTAAAAGACCAAATATAACTATTATCATCAAAAATAATGTAAATGGTAATGTTTATAATTTTCTAAAACCATTTTACCAAGCTTGATGGAACATCAAATTTTCTACCTTCTAAAGTTATTAAGTAAAAGTCCCATACTATACACAATGACAGAAGAGACTGACATCAAATTATTTACTGAAGTTTCTTTACAGTTAGAAAATTTTCATTATACATAGTTTATTAACAATAAGGCACTTGGGGCATGGAGGGGAGAAAGACTACAGAAGGAAGCTGTACAAAGGGATTGTATGAAGTTTTAAGGAGCAATATAGATATCACTGTACTTAATACTGGTATCTTCCGTTTTGGCGGTATGGGCCCAGTAATGCATGACCCAGCAAGGCTCCACAAATTGCAAAGTTGTAGCCAGCAGGATGAAAAGAAGCCATGGCCTAAAAGCTCAGTAAGGCTAGTTACACACGCAGGCTGAGAGGAGATGGGATAACTCTAGTAAAAATAATGTCTAAGAAGCAAGGGTCAGAGAAGAAAGCAAACTAGCTGAGTAGTCCAGGGCACCAGAGCACACGGCTATGGGATATGGCAGATCAGGCTCAGCAACAGGTTACAATTAGGAACTCGGACTAGGCTTTAGAGATTGGGTATATGACATGTATTCAAGACCACAGTAGGCGAATGATCAAAGTAGGCACCGAAACAACAAGGGACAAGATGTAGGGAAAGAAGAGCCATTACTGATTTTAGGTACTTGGGTATTTGGGAACAGATCAGAATTATAATTCCTACACATTAATTGGGAGGGATGGAGTGGAGAGCGAGCAGGAGGGGAGTTCTCCAGAGGTTATTCTCAAGCTTCCTTATGTCTTTTTTAACAAAATATCTGCCCACAATGATATTAATTAGCCAGTACAAGCATACAGAAAAGCAGATGGTTAACAATTTGTCTATAGATGCATTTAACAAGTACCCAAATGTTTAAAGGCATATTATTGGACTGAAGATAGCTTAGTATTGATGCAACTCAAGTCTGCCTGGTCAGAAAAAAAAAAAAAATCCTCAAAAAAGAAATAAGTAAGTTGAATAAAATCAGGATTTTTATGACAATTGAGATTTTAGAAAACTTTCTGGATAAAGAGAAACAATTTGGCAGTCTAGAGGCAAAATGATCAATAAACAAATATCAATTATATTTCTATCACTAGCAATGAACAATCCAAAACTGAAATTAAGAAAATTTCATTTATGACAGCATCAAAAGGAAAAAATATTAAAAATATATTTAACAAAAGACAAAACTTGTACACCAAAAACTACAAAACGTCATTGAAATTAAAGAAGATCCAAATAAATAGAAAACTATGTTCACAGATTGGAAAACTTTCTAAATTGATCTACAGATTCAATCTCTATCAAAATTCTAACTGCCTTTGTTGCAAAAATTGACAGACTAATCCTAAAGTTCCTATGGACATAAAAGTGACCCAGAATAGTCAAAAAATTTTTGAAAAAAAACAAATTTAAGAAGAATCACTTCCTCTTAAATTTTAAAGCTTACTTGAAAGCTAGAATAAGCAAAACTATATGGATAGACACATAGATCAGTGGGATATAACTGAGAGTCCAGAAATAAGCCCATACATTTATGTTTAACTGATTTTGGACAGGGGTGCCAAGACAATTCACAGAGGGAATAAACAGTTTTTATGAATGGTGTTGACAACTGGATATTCACATGGAAAGAATGAAGCTGGATCCTAACACTGCATATAAAAATTAATTCAAAATACATCAAAGGCCCAAAAATAAGAGCTAAAACTATAAAACTCTTACAATAAATAAAACACAGGTGTAAATTTTCATGACCTTAGACTACACAATGGTTTCTTCACTGTGGTATACTAAAGCAGCAGGGCCCAACATTTTTAGCAATACGGATCGGTGCTTCTATGAGAAGTTAATGCCTGATGATCTGAGATGGGGCTGAGGCAGTGATGCTAGCACTGGGGAGTAGCTGCAAATACAGATGAAGCTTCACTCGCTCATCCGCTGCTCACCTCCTGCATTGCGGCCCGGTTCCTAACAGGCTATGGATCAGTACTGGTCCACAGCCCAAGGGTTGGGGACTCCTGCCCTAAGGCATAAACAACCAAAGAAAACATAAACTGGAATATTAAAAATTTTGTGCTTAAAAGAACACTTATCAAGAAAGCAGACAGACAACCCACTAAATGAAAGAAAATATTTTTAAATCATGTATCTGATAAGAGTCTAGTATCCAGAATAGAGAACTCATAACTCAAGAATAAAATGACAACTCAATTAAATAATGTGCAAAGGATATGAAGAAACAATTCTCCAAGATGAGCAAATGGCCAACAAATACGTAAAAGGACGTTCAACATCATTAGTCACTAGGAAATACAAATCACAACTACAATGAGATATTTCACACCAACTAGAATGACTATAATAAAAAAGATAACAAATGTTGGCAAAAATGTGGAGAAATTGGAATATCTATACATTATTGGTGGGAATGTAAAATGATGCAGCTTCATCATAAAAGTTTAGCAGTTCCTCAAACTGCTAAACAGAGTTACTATACGACCAAGCAATTCCATTCCTAGGCATATATCCAAGAGAAATGGAAACGTGTCAACACAAAAACTTATATATGAATGTTCATAGCAGCATTATTTATAATAGCCAAAAAAGAAGAAACAACTCAAATGTCTTATCAACGAAAAAATGGATAAACAAATGTAGTATACCTATAAAATGGGTTATCATTTAGCCAATTAAAAGGAATAAAGTGCTGATTCATGCCAGAACATGGATGAATCTTGAAACATACTAAATGAAACATTGTGAAAGTGAAAATCACAAAGGACCACATATTATATGATTCTATTTATAAAGAAAGTCCAGAATAGGCAAATCTACAGAGAGAGAAGTAGCTCAGTTGTTGCTAGAGAATGGGTAGAGGAAGAAATGGGGGAGCAACTGCCAGTGGATATGGGTTTCTTTCTGGAGTGATGAAAATATCCTGGAATTAAATATTGTTATGGTTGTACAAATCTGTGAATATACTAAAAACTACTAATTGTTCAACTTTTTAAAAGGATGAATTAACATAGTATGTGAATTGTATCAAAAAGGAAAAAAGCTAAACTTAAAAAAAGGGGTAGGGGCAAATGAAATACAAAAGATTAAAAGAATGGATAAATTTCAGTACAGCAATACACTTTATCCATGAGGAATACGTTCCAAGACCTTCAGTGAACGCCTGAAGCTTTGTAAAGTACCAAACCCTATATATACTATAATTTTTCCTATATATGTACCTATGATAAAGTTTAATTTATAAATTAGGCACAGTAAGAGATTAACAATACTACTAATAAAATAGAATGATTATAACAATATACTGTAATAAAAGTTAAATAAATGTGGCATTATTAAGTAATTTAAGGGTTATTTGAATACAAACACTGTGATACTGAGATAGTTGACCTGATAACCAAGACGGCTACTCAGTGATTAATGGGCAGGTGACACACACAGCGAGAATTTGCTGGACAAAAGGATGATTTACATCCTGGGCAGAACAGAGCAGTAAGACTGTGCGAGATTTCATCATCCTACTCAGAACCATGCATCATGTAAAATTTATGGACTGTTTATTTCTGGAATCTTCTATTTAATATTTTCATACCATGGTTGACTGTGGGTAACTAAAACTGCAAAAAGAGAACTGTGGATAAGGGGGGACTACTGTATAGTCATGTAATAGAATTCTATTCAGTAGCCAAAAATGAACAAATGAATCCATATACTAACATGCATAGATCTCAAAAACTTGATACTAAACAAAAAAAGGCAATCTGCAGAAGGACACATATGTACAATAACATTTATTTTTTAATGCAAAACAATCCTCTATATAGATACAAACATATGTAGCAAAAGTATAAAAACATGCATGAAAAAAAAACACACACAAAAGGAAGAGCATTTCACCTATGGGGAAAGTCAGAAGGGAATGGGGCTGGAGAGGGATACACATAGCACTATAAGAATCTGAAGCAAATATGTCAAAATCTTAAGAGGAGACAAAGCTGGTTGGTAGGTTCATAATTAGCACGTTATTCTCTTTTCTGCTTCCTAAAGATACTTCAAAATAAAAAGTGAATAGGACCCAAAAGAAAGAAAACATTTCTTTTGCCTGTAACCAAACTCTAATTCATGTTAAAGTTTTTTTCCAACTACCATATGATTGATAAAAATTTCTCAACCTATATCTCCCTTATATTCATCTCTTTCTATCATCATGCCAAAATATAAATTTCAGCTGGCATTCTGTATAATATCAATCAATTTTCAAAATATATACAAATAAATTTTGGTTGTAAAGATCAAAAAAGGAGAGGAAAACAGAAAAGTGGCCCATCTTGGGAGATAAAAACAGGAAAAAAACCAAGAGTCTAATGCTTCTAAAAAAAAAAAATGCATGAGATAAACAGGGAGACTATTGGAGTGGGTGAGAAATTAACAGTAGTAAAAAGATTAATATAAAGTTGTAAGAAGCCTCTGAGATTTTGGTACCCGATTCTTGAGATTTATAGCCAATCTCCAGCTGGAGGAGTCTGCTCCTATTTGCTACAAAGCAATACTCACACAAGCTTAAGGTATTTGTCGCAGTATGCCTTCCACTACAGTCATCTGATTCACTGGGTCCCTTGAGAACAAAGATGGGTCATTTATCTTTGTATCCACGCTGTTTTACTTGTGGTAAAAGAGGTGGAACCTCAAGAAATGTTCACAGTGGACTAAGTAAGAATTATCAGCTAAAGCTCAAGTGAGTAGTTGCAAGGATATACTCACAAAGTTATGACATATACTCACAAAGTTATGACAGAGTAACCATCAAAAAGTTAGTGTTCAAGGGGCTCTACTTTTTACATTTTGTTTCAGTATTTACTCTAATTCTTTCAAGATCTAACACAGGGTGTATGGGAGACTGGAGTCACAAGTGAATTCAAAGTTTAGCACTGCACGGGCCTAGTTGTGTGACCTTGGAAAAATTATTTACTATTTGGAATCCTCAGTTTCTTCAACTATAAAATATGTACATAATTCCTTCCTCATAAAGTTATTGTGAAGGTTACGATAATACACATAAAATGCACGGTAATAAACACATTAGATTAAACACTATTACTTTTTAAAAATGCATTTTAATATGATTTTCTTTGACATTTGGAAAACGATTTCTATCTCCTAAAACAATGGTTCCTAATTAAGAAGACAAATCATAGTAAAACTAAAACAAATCTATTTACTTTTTGTAAACAAACAAAAACATTCAGACCCCACCTGTAGAGATCCTGATTTAGAAACGGTGAGGTAGAGTCAGGCCAGTTGTGACTCAATTAAGAATCATTATTATAAAACACTAATTTTAAAACACTATTCTGTCATAACACCTATGCCAGCATGCTTTTTAGTCCCAGGACACCTTTATACTCTTAAATCCTATTGAGGACTTCAAAGAGCTTTTATTTACATGGGATATACCTACCAATACTGTATTAGAAATTATAGTGGAGAAATTTTTAAACCACAAGAAATGACAAAATTGATCTATTATCATGAGTGACTAATGTTATCATGTGTCATAAAGCCTCCAGAAAAACTCTACTACTATACACTCATGAATCAGTGAAATAACTAAATGACAGCTTAGTATTATTGTGAAAACGTGTTGTCTTCACAGACTCCTCCCCAAAAGGCATTCAAGAATTTATGTAAAAGAAATATTAACTGAAAATCTAACATGAAATGAAAGACAAAAACTGGCTGAAGCAAGTTTTCTACTTTATTACATTTAAAAAATTTGTCTCAGAAATTTTATCTTCACACTATGATTCAATGACTCATAAGTTGTTCTACAGCAAATCAGGATCACATCAGAAATCTAAGCTATTTCTGCTTTACATTTATTTATTCAAAGAACATTGCATCTGGCAAAGGCTGTCCAATCTTGTAATATATTCAAAGTCCATCTGTAATGTTATACAGGCTTAACATGTCACCATGCGTTTTTCCATATGCTACCAATTTTAAAACTTAAGAAACAAAACAAAAGGATTATGAGTTTTACAGCCAGGCCACCATCCTCTCCAGTTCACACAGACACAGCAACTTATGTGATTCTCCCCTGCTTTTAGTAAAAACCCTAAAGAGCTTTCAACCACCACTTGGAACAAAACGCTCATGATTGAAAAATGACCTGACCTGCCATATGTTTTGCCTATTTTCTCCCCTCAAACCTACCCTACTAGCAGCAAAAAAAGAAAACTTACTGATGTGCCTACCAACGTGTTCTCGGGATATGTGTGAGGAAGACTTAAAAGTCCTGCCCTGATAAAGATTACAGCTGATCCAGGATTACAGAAAATAATATATACTTTCAAGTGTGGTAAGTATTATAAATTAGTTAGGGTGCTCCATAAGTATCACAGAAGAGATGAATGTAGCCTGAGCTGCCAGCATAGCCTTCTTGAAGAAACACAGTTTAAGCTAAGACTTGAAGTTAAAAAGGTGATGGGGTGGGTGGGTCCCTGTCTTTTTAAACTAGAGAAATGACCCAGGTCCTTATCTGTATTTGAGCTTGACCTGACCCTGAGATTTTCTTGCTCTTACCTTCACATTCCAGTGACTAAATCAGCTGAGAGCCTCACAAGGGTGACTAGAACTGTACTGGTTTTAAAACGAAAATTTCTAAGTTCAGAGAATCCCTTAGTACCAAGCAAACCAGTACGGCTGGTCACCAAGCCCTCGTACTACTCAATCTAAGTATTATGTTGTGGGCTACTAAAAGAAAACTTATGGTCCTATAACGGCCAAAATTTAAAGACTGAATATAATTAGTTTCATCAAGAACATAAACGAACTGGAATTCTCATACAGTAACAGAGAAAGTGAAAATTGGTTCAAGCACTTTGGAAAAGTTTTTGGCAATATTTACTGAAATAAAGTTATACCTGCTCCATGAACCAATTATCCTACTACTCGGTGTTTATCAAGAAGAATGAGAGCTTAAGCACACCAAAAGACTTGCATTAGAATGTTTATTATAGTTTTTTTTTCATAGGAGTCCAAAACTGAAAATCACTCAAGTCCATCATAAGAGAATGGATATTTCTGGGCCAAAAAAAAAAAAATTACTACTAATAACAGCAAGCAATAACATAAATGGATCCCACAGACATGATGCTGAGTGAAAAAAGTCAGGCAGAAAAAGGGTAAATACTATAGGTACTCCATTTAGATGAAGTTAAAGACCAGGAAAACAGATGGTAATAGACATCAGAATAGTGATTACCAAGAGGAGGAAGAGGGTGGTAATGACTAGGAATGGGTACAAGGGAACCTAACTGGGGTGTTAGAAAGTTTCTCTATCTTCATTGAGTGGTAGTAATAAAAAGCATACACGTGAGCTGTATGCTTTTAAAAAATTGTTTACAAAAACTAGGATTTCTGCTCCCAGACAAATAAGTAACAGGGGCCAGATCTACCCTTCTGTCTGAAATTACCAGCAGAGAAAACATATTTATCTGCACCACCAGACAGTAGGTAATCAAGAACAGTGATCCTGAGAGACAGGAAACAAAGAGGTGAGCCCTAACACTTGGCCTGCTTAATGCCTTGAGAGTTTCCAGGCAATGCTGCAAAGAGGGGAAACTGAGGCAGAGCTTGGCAGACTTAAGGAGACAAAACTGAGAGATCAGGGAGACCAAAGTGACTAGAGTTCAGAAGATAGGGTACCAGGGAAGAGAAAAACCATGGAGATTGCAGAAGGTGATCTCAGCAAAGTACCAATCAGTAACTGCATGTGAGGAAACCACTGGGAGCCAAGGAAAGAATCAGAGAGAATAGTACCCAGTGCTCACATGGAGCCATGAACAGATGTATCCCCAAACAGCCACACTAGAAAAGCTCATAAGTCATGGTGTATTGGGTAGAGTACCCAGAAAGGTCTTGCCTAAGTATGGGGAACAATTAAGCCCTAGAGTAAGCACTGACTGCTCCATACCAACTTAACAAATACATGGTAAGTCATAAACACAACCAGAAGAATCAAACAGATTCCAAGTTACTTAAGTTTATCCCAGAGCAAAGCTCAAGAAGATTTATGAGAATACAAAAATATCTAAGATGCAAAAAAGTACAATTTACAATGTCTGCTACACAACTATTAGCAGGCCTAAAATTAAAAAAACTGACCATACCAAGTGTTGGCATAGATGTGAAGAAACCAGAACTCTCCTACACTGCTGATGGAAATGTAAAATGGTACAATCATGTCGGCAGTTTGCAGTTTCTTAAAAAGCTAAAAGTATCCCTGTCATATGATACTAAACCAAAAGAATATGTCTATACAAAGACCTGTGCACAAATGTTCACAGCAACTTTATTTGTAATAGCTCAAAACTTAAAAGGAAAATGTCCATCAACAGATGAGTAGATAAACTGTGGTACATTCATACAATGGAATGCTACTCAATAATAAAAAGGCACAAGCCACTGATAATGAGACACATACTGTGTTCAAAAATTAGAAGATTCAATGTCAATTTTCCCAAAATAGACCAGATCTAACACAAATCTATTTTGTGTTAAATCAAAATCCCAGCAGGCTTTTCTGTAGACTCTAAAATTCATATAGAAATGCAAATGATCTAGAATAGCCAAAACAATTCTGAAGAAATCAAAGTTTGAAGCCTAACGTTACTTAGTTTCAAGAAGTACTAGAAATCTACAATAATCAAAAACATGTTATTGACAAAAAGTACAACAAATGAGTCAATGGAACATAATTCCAGAAATATAGCCACCACATACATATGACCAAATGATCCGACAAAGACACAAAAGCAATAAGCAATATAATGGAGACAGAATAGTCTTTTCAACAAATGTTACTGGAACAACTGGACATGCATATGCCCAACGGGCAATAAAAGAAACTTAGGATTCAATCCTTGCATCATATACAAAAATTAACTAAATAAAAATGGGCCATTCTTAAATGTTAAATCTAAAACTACACTTTCCGGAAGGCTCTTCGAGGTTTTTTAAAAACCTTAAAACTGTACATACTCTCTGATCCAATCATTCCACTCAAAACAAAACAAAACAAAACAGAAAAATTCATAAAAAACTACTTACTAGGGCAGTCACTGAAGCACTTCTATTCTTTTTTTCTATAAACTACTAAATAACTTAAAATAATTATACAGTGATACACTCTATTTAAAGTTGTGAAATATGTGATATATGAATTATCAATCTAAGAAACATGAGCCATATCATACTGTAGGATATAATCTTTCACAAAGTCTGGAAATCAAGAGTCAGAAAATTTATAGTCTACTGTGGACAAAATAAAAAACAAGAATCAATTATAGGGTACAGAATTAAAACTACATTTCTTATAAACACTTTCCACAGTATATTTTCTTCTGAGAGGGAGGCTTTTGCTAAAAAGCATCATAATTTCTAAAAATTTCTTATAATCCTGTCATTCTTTCCTTTTCTATTTATAGTCATTTACATGAAACAGTATATAATCTTAAGTTCTTAAAGTCATTTCAAATAAGGAAAAATATGGAAAACATTTCTCTAACTGTATATAGTGCTGAGTAATCTTAAAACCACCTCACCAAAGATGGATTTGCTTCTCAAACCATGAAAACCCAGCAAAGGAGTCAACCATATTATACCTTAAGGGCAAAAAGAATTATACACAAATAATAAATAAAATCTTTTATTTTGGTATCTCTAGGGATGTCTTTCCAAGACCCTAACTTTCAATAATTTTTCTACCAGGTCAAAATTAACTCCTGTGAGAAACTGCAGTTTTCACCCATATGAATTACTCATATTCCTTTAGGTGTCAAGCAAGTTTGGCTAGCCAGCTATTTTACAACCTTACCAACAAAGGCTCACAAATCCCCACAATACAAAAATATTCATGCAGCTTTGAAAACTAATGGAAGTGTTATACACTGGGTCAGGGGCTGGGGGAAACAAAACACAAGACAAAAGCAATAAATTATGAGGAAAAAAGTGTGCTAAAATGGATGAGTTTATTAAAATCTTTATGCAAAGAAACTGGACAAAACCAAGATATTATATCTAATGGTGTTTTACGTTATACTTCATTCTAGCATACTGGCCAACAGAAAGATTTAATTTGGCTATGGAAAAAAATGAATTATTTTACTAAACTATGATATAGTTAGAATCTAACCCTTTAATCCCAGTGAGAACTATAAACTATTCTGATTTGGCCTACGGGCAAAAGACTTTCTACTCTTTTTTCCCTTTAAAATCTTGTTTCCCTTTAAAATCATACACCAATCCAGTCCTAAAAGTTCTTCTACCAGTGAAAATATGGTGCATCCTTTGGAAGTTTCAAAAATTAATGCCATAAATTAATGTAAATTCTAATGTGGATTTAAAAAAATGCTGATTAGAGTTAGAATGTAATGATTTTTATCTATTTCTATATTAGAACATAAAAGTCCATATAATATCATTCCTATTCTACCAAAGTAGTATGAGTCTAGGGATGATTTTACTGCCCGTTCATTCACCAATTAAAAAACAAAAGGAGATAAGGCAGGAGAAAGTCCTTTCACTAACTGGGAGATGTCCATTTTTACAATTTTGGTACTTCTGCCTTTCCTTCCTCCCAAAAAAGACTTAAACTACAAAACAAGTTTATATTTAAGAAATGTTAAAAGTTAAAAAATACTCATAATGTATGCCCAAGAGCTTTTAAAGAGGCCTTTTAAAGGGTATGGGATGGAGCTCTGAAACAATCATTCTGAGCACTAGTGTAGAAAGTTTACATTACAGTGCGGGGGTATCCGAGGGAAAGGGGGAACTAGGAGGGCTTCTGAATGACCACCTCTTCCACATACATGTGTCAACAAATGGTCGACGGTTGTGGGGGCCAATTCAACACCAAAAGGAATCCCCACTTTGGGGCGCAGCAAAGAAGGAAACTTTACATTCAGTGCAAACAACTCAACTGTGACACAGCTCAGTTATGAAACAGCATGCCTGTGAAATCGTGCAGCTGTGGCCCTCAGACTAGACAGCTCTGTTCAGCTCAGTTCCACTCTACTCTGCTCCACCTGCTCCCCTCCATTCCACTCCACTCCAGAGAGTTGTCATCAGTGTTTCAGCTCTCCAGCTGGTAAACATGGTCTTCAGTCTTTGGTGGAAAGGGGAAGTCCGCTCCCAGAACCAGAGGGGAGTTGACTTATATAGAGAAAAGTCTCTGCCCCTGGTCCCTGACTGGTCCATGCTCCTGCAAATTAGGACTCCAAATTAGGACTCCAAACTTCACAGTTTGACCCAGTGAAGATGCTAATTGAAAATATAGCTGCACAGCTCCAAATGGATGGGGAAAGTCTCGGTCTGATTTGTTGAAATATAATTCCAGAAATCCCTTATAAAAGCTGGCTCAGTTGGCAGGAACACAGTGAAGGTAACTGGGGAAAAAAATAGAGAACATCTGGACCCGAGGCCTAGAATATTCCTTATGCCACAGATACCTCCTTGGATCTTTAAGGGAAGGACTATGGCCCCTGGAAGCCTTACAGGTTAAGATAATAAATGGGCAATGGAAGAAACCATCAAAGATACCTCTCATCTCAGCTTAGTAACAGAACTTCCAGATCTGAGAGGATTTCTCCTCTTTATTTAGTATTCTTTGCATTTCTCTAAAAAAAGAATCTCCCATCATACTGTCCTGTTCTTAGCAAAATTTGTCATGAAACAATTCTCTTTACTCTTTTATAAAATGTATAGGCAACTGAAGTACTCAAACTTGTGAATGATCATTTCCAAAAAGCACTCAGTGTCACTTTAGAAGTCCTCTGACAGGGGTCAGGCGTCCTTCCTGGGCATTGCACCTCTACTATAGCACTTACTACATACTATAGTGACAGAACCTGTGTCTGTGACCCATAGGACTACCGTCTTTCTAAGAGCAGAGACAGTGTCTGGTTCCCAGCACCCAAATATGACCTCTGCTCATACTGACATGATGAGTGAATTATTTTTTGAATGAATAAAGAATAAGATATTAAAAAGAGCATAGCCCAATAAAAATAATTGGATTTGGGAATTCCAATTTTAGTTTCCAAATTGTGCATAGGAACTGACATGAGATGTATTGGGAGGTTATCTTATTGAGACTCTTAGCCATTAGCAAGCAAAGTTGAAAATGTGTCCATTCTCCAAGTTCCTTGGTGTTAAGAAAAGGGCAGGCATCAGCAGCTTCTTGATATAACTGCTAAAACCTGGAACTTCAGGTGACCATTTTCCAACTTCCTGGCTGCGAGGGGCACCTGAAAAAGCATGCTGCTAGCTTAGCTCCAAAGAAGCTAGCTGTAGAGGAACCAGCTTCCCATGTGGGTCAGTTCTCTGTATTCTTCTGGGAGTCCTCCAGGGGCACAAACTAGGATCTGTTCTTTCAACCATTCCATCATTTTATAAGCACCTAATTCCGAGTAATAGAACAAATCCAGACTGGTTTGTTTCTTTCACTGACTCTAATACAAAAAGCTAGTATTTTTTGCACGTATCATGATTTACCAGACACTTTAGTCATTTAATTCCTACAACAATCCTCAAGACAGGGAGGGTAATAAGGTTGAAAGTATTAGCAAGCCCCCAGAAAAATAAAGAAACTAAGGTTCAGCAAGGTTAATTAATCTGCCGAAGGCCACTTGGCTACTAAATGGTAGAAGCAGAATTAATATCCAGGTCTAACTCTAAAACTCATTTTTCCAGAATACCAAACTGGACAAACACAAAATGGGGTAGAGTCATATTTAATTTCTCTAAAATACATTTTAAAGAAATAAACAAAAGATAGAAAAACAGCAATCAGCAGACAGAATATCCATCTATCCGAGTAACCTTGTATCAAGGACTCAGTTATAAAATACAGAAGATCTAAAGAGACTTTGTATAAGGTCCTTCCACATCTAAAATTCTAGTTTGAAACGCTAAATGAAAACATACTTTGGGCTACTCTAAATGAAGGCAATATATAAAAGTTAAAAGCACTAGTAGAAACAGAGGTAGCAAGGGGATTGATGTGACATCGATTTTAAAGTATTAATATAGTACCTGCTTTGTTTTAAAAGTTACTAGCGACCATTAATATTCAAAGTAACAAAACAATAAGAAAATGTGACAGCAATCAGAGAGGAGAAATAAAAGGCATCCCAATTGGAAAGGAAGAAGTAAAACTGCCATTATTTTCTGATGACAGGATACTATACACAGAGAACTCTAAAGATTCCACAAAAAAAAACTATTAGAACTGATGAATGAATTCATAAAGCAACAAGATATAAAATTAATATGAGGAAGTCAGTTACATTTTTATACACCAATGGTGAACTTTCAGAAAGAGAAATCAAGAAAACTATCCCATTTACAGTTGCATCAAAAAACAATAAAATACCTAGGAATCAAATTAACCATGGATGTAAAAGACCTGTTCTCAGAAAATGATGTCACTGAAAAAAAAAAACTGAAGAAGGTACAAATAAATGGAAGCATATACCATGCTCATGGGTAGAAAGAATCAACATCATTAAAATGGCCATATTACCCAAATCAATCTACCGATTCCATGCAATCTCTATCAAAATACCAGGGTACTATATACTTGAAACTAATAATAAAATTAAATTTAATTAAATTTAATTAAATTTAAAAAATGCTTAAAAAAGAAAAGTATCATAAAACATAATGAACTTGTCAAATAATAAACCTTTGTAATATTTACAGTTGATAATTATCTGTAAATTTTACAAAACCTTGACACAACTGCCAATTATAAAATGTCATTCACAAAAATAAAAACATTATAAAGTAACAAGAGAAAAAAATATATTTATAAATAAATATTAGTTTTAATGCTGTGACAGAAAACAGACCTTTGTGCCAACTCCAATCAACAGGAAAGGACTGAGAATGGTCTCTGGGGACAGAATTAGGGCTCAGTGTCTCAGATTAGCCAGGTTTGTCCCTGGATTCAGAAGAGGCAAGTGCCAGGCTGAGATCTATGCAGTTACATACCTTACAGACTAAGAAACAATAAAACTATGGGCTATGATCTCATAATGGCAAACTTCTAAGAAAACACAATAGAAATCTAGAAACCAAGTATATTTAGCCTTATCTCTACTAATAAAATTTGTGGTCAAAGTACAGGAATTAGAAACAAGTAAAAGTTCTTCAAATGCCAGGGTGATTTTCAATTGTTGCTTTATTTTCTCTTCTCTCTTTAGTACTACTCTTGGAGTATTAAAATTTCAACAAATGGGCTGAATAAACCTCAGCTGCTGATCAATAAGTAAGCTGGGAGAATTATATCAAAGAATTCTCCCAGTGAGCCACATAAAGCTCTAAGAAATTAAAGAATGAGAAATCACATTCAGAAATGTGAATGTTAATAGAAATCACAATCTTTTGTTACTAGAAATTCCATAGAGAATAGAGAGAATAGAGGGACAACAGAGAAACAGAAACCTTACAAGAAAACATCCCTGAGCTGAAAAGAAATTAAAGGTCCTCCCTCATACCAACATATTCACTAAAAATGCATAGAATGGTTATTTAGTCCAACATCTAGATACATTAAGGGAATCCTAGAATGCCAATTCTAAAAGAGAAAAGTTTCCAGAGGACAAAAATGTATTACCTACAAAAAAATAAAAATGAGATCAACATCAGACTTCTTTTCTTATCAATGACACTGTATTCCAGAAGACAGTATCATTGTCTGAGGAACTTATTCTGACCCTTGAATCCTATAGAGCCAAACTAGCCGTCAAGTGTGATGGTAAGGACATTTTAAGGCATGCAAAGATTTAGAAAGTCCATCACTCACAGATACCTTCTGAAAAAAAATTGGATAAAGATATTTCAGCAAGGCAAAACACAAACTCAAAAATAAAGATGACTTAGATTCAAGAAACAGTAAACAGGCAACAAACAAGTAAAACTATAGACCTTAAAAAGAGTAGCTACATAATATAAGCTGAACTTATAGGTAAAAGCACTTAGAATAGTATCTGGTGCTACATGTTATTATTAATCATTATTATTATTTAGTAAAAATCTAGAACTAAACGTTGTATAGTTTCAATATGGGGAGGTAGAAGACAAGGAAGGAAGAAGATGTTGAGCTTAATTTACTTTACGCTAAGGAGCGAAAAACTGGTATAAAAATGTAAGGTTAAACAAGTCTGTTTAAATATAAGGGTGTTGGCTTTTCTTTTCCTCTTATTGAGATAACTAGAGATTTCCTCCTTACAATTTAGCAAAAGTTAAACACAATATAAAATGGGCAAAGGATAGAAACAGTTTACAGAAGAGGAAATACAAGTAAGTGGTTTTTATAAGAAAGCCACATTTTCATAAGAAATGTAAAAATAAACTATAGCAAGGTGTCACTTTTCACCTATTAAATTAGTAACAATCAAAAGCCTGATAGTAAATCATATTGTAAGGGTGGGAGGGCACAGGTACTCATTCACTGCTTGTCCGTGCAAACTGGACTCTATCTGATGCAGACTATTTGACAATATCAATCAAAATTACAATGCACAACCTTTTGATCCCAAAACTGCCAATTCTAGGAACTGATCCTAAATATGGATGCTGTACTTATATATGTGCTAAATTATACATACTCTATAGAACAGTTTGATAGCAAAAGATAAAAAACCCAACCCATTCACCAGTAGAGTGGTTAAATTACTAAAGTACACCAAACTGTGGAATACAATGCAGCCATTAAAGGAAAGTCCAGATATGGAAGAATGTGAAAGATAAGAAAAAATCAAGGCCCGGGAAAAAGTAGTATAATTTATCCAAAATCTTCAAAAGGTGAACCTTAACCCTTCTGGGGCACATGAAGATATTCCAAAGGGTACAGAGAAACATAGGTTTAAGGAGATCAATTTTAGATCAACTTCCACCTATAGTTCCTACTAACTTTCCTGAGAACTACCTCATGTATAGTGCCCTCCCCTCTCTCACTGCTCTACATGTAGAGCACTCAGGGGAGTTAAAACTCTCCAACGCACCAATTAAAGAGAACTTTGGTGACAAAACAGAAATCTCTTTAACCAAGATGTCACAAACTCATACAATAGGGTTTTGTATCTTATATATACTTCAGTTACAGAGAAGTGTGGTATTGGAATTGAGGCATTTTGATGAGTGTTAGGATGTTATGAATTCAAAAATATTTGAGACTATGGCACCAGGTTTCTACCCAATGATCAAGCAGTAGGTAAATATGAGAACAATATTCCCCTAAAGACTTCACTTTTTCCAAGCACTGAATGGTGGTCAAAAAATACATAGTTCTCAAAAAACAGTCCCACGAAAACAAAAATAAAACAAAAGCATCTGTAAAAATGCAAAACTAACAAACAAACAAAAAATGAAGGCCTTAGTCCATCTCAGCAATGCTCTGAGCATTAGCCAGGAGTCTATCTTAGAATTCAGAAGGAGATGATTGCCTTGGAGATGGACAGTGCCCTTTTATTAAAATTGGAAAAGAAGTTAAGACTTTCAGATGGAAAGTCAGTGAGAGTTAGTTGCCTGGTTTGTCAATAAGAACTGGCTTGGCCATTAAGGTTTACTGGTGGTCATTTTCCATCAATGAATAAATGAAATCCACATTTCCAACAATTTGATAAAAATATATTTAAATATGGTTCATAGTATACTTTCTATATCAATTCACATATTTAAATATATTTAAAAAACATACATAGTATAAGAGTTGAACATTTTATGAGACATAAATTCAAAAGGCAAACGTATTCTTAAATGAACGTTATTTCAATTTTACCAAACCTTTTTGAGTACCGTGGTTTAAATAAGGTCCCTATGATGGTTAGTTTTTTTTTAATTGGTTAGGCTATAGTCCAAGTTATTCAAACTCTAATCTGGGTGCCGCTGTGAAAGTATTTTGTAGATATTAACGTCAGCTGATTTTAAGTAAAGGAGATTATCCTTAACATCTACGTGGGCCTCATTCAATCAGTTGAAAGGCCTTGCCAGGGAAACTGAGGTTGCCCTAAGGAAGAAGAAATTCCACCTACCAGCCTGGCAGTCAGATTTCAGATTCACCTGGCTAACCCCCACAATCATATAAGCCAATTACTTGCACTAAATCTCTATGTTGTTATATAAACAGGTTGAAATTCTGTCTGTGTATGTGTGTATACAGGAGATTGCATATGTGTGTATGATTATATATATATATATATATATATATATATATATACACATATAAAATCTCCAACTGGTTCTATTTCTCTGGTAGAATCCTAAGTGATACAATCCCTATGGGTATAAAGTAAGAAGTATAATTAACAGTCATTTGTTAGGTCTTGGTAAAGCCTTTTTACTGTGCTCCTCAGAAAATGGGACCATGAATGCCTCTAACAACTGGTTAACAAACCTCTTCCAAGTCTGATGGTTTCAAATTCTCCGCTTTCAATAAAACTGAAGGAGGACCTAATTAAATTGTCAGCTGCTAATCCATTTAAAAATCATTTAAAAATCATGATGAAAAACTGCCATATGATTATTCACATACAATTCAGAAAAACAAAGAATGAAATATCTGTAAGCACTGAGGCCAGGAATTTCTGCTGCTTTTTTTTCAATGCTTATCACCAGAGCTTAGAAATATCCAGAACACGGCATGAGCTCAAAATATATCTGATAAATCAACAAATGAGCAAAAGTCCACCATTCTCATCTACTTACTTAGATGAAAATATTTTGTCAAAACCTACATTTATAAACACAAAAATCAGAAACAAAATCAACGCCAAACTGTCTCATTCAGTAATGAGTTGCATAATGCAAGGATTCATTAATTGGGATGAGAGGAAAACACATCCATCTCATTAAGAGATGATTTCCATTAAAAATGTATTTTTATGTTTAGCAATTATCAAAGCTTTTATATTTGCACTATAATCATAATAAATTCGAAATAATTTTTTTTAAGACTGAGGTTTGTGAACTCATAAAATATAGTTTTTACATTTCAATTTACATATATTTTTATTACCGAGAATAATATGAATAAAACTTTCAAACATAAAATATGTTACGCTAAGATTCTGTGGAGAAAGCAAAATGAAAAGGAGCTCAAGGAGGAAAAAGGGATCATGTAAAATTTCAGATCATTAAAGTAGAGCTTGTACACATATTTTTTAAACTTGTGATGGCAGGCAAATTGTTATAGTACTTTTTCCACCAAAATACTTAAAGTGTGATATAACAATTTTTAAACATCACGCTCAATATATCTTTGTAACTAGTTAATTTTTGATGAAAAATTTTAGATGTCAATCTTAAAATACATAAAGGAGTAAGCTTTTTAAATCATTAAGAGAAATCTGAGAGCAAATAACTTGAAGGGAAATATGTATATGCATATATGTATGATTTCCTCCTATATACACTGAATTTCTCAGGAAAAGACACCAGAGATTAAGCAATGGTGACGTATAGCAGAGAACTGGGCCTTTGGAGACTTGATGTAGGGAGTTTTCGCACTGAATAAGTATACTCATACCTTTTAAATGTTGGCTCATATGCAAAACTTTTTAATAAGTAAAATGAATAAAAATGTGGAGGTAACTATTTTAAGACTATAATAGGATAAATACCTTCCTAACAAATAGAAAATTTGATAAAACCAAAATAAGGAAAAGAAACACACACACACAGACACACAGACACACACACACACACACACACACACACACACAGAGGACTTAAACTATGATTAAAAAGAAAATAATTAAATAGCCTTACTGAAGTTAAAAATTCTCAGCATAGGTTTAAAAAGACCAAAAAAATGTAAACAAGAAATTCAATACTGTGATTTAAAGAGATACAGCACTCTAAAAAATATGCTAAAAGATTAAAAATTAAAAGATAAAAAATGTACAAACTACACAAATGTTAATGACAAAAATGGGAACAGCAATAGTACCAGAGGAAAAAAGTTCAAAGTGAAAAGCATTAGAGAAAGATATTTTCTATTATTTTTAAAAAGAATCCATCTAGAAGAACCTCTATGTACCTGACATCATAACTTCAAAACCAACAACTGTTAGAAATACAAGGTAAAATAGCATGATATACTTAATAGAAGTAACCAACACATTGGTAATCAACAGATCAGGCAAACAAAACTTATTCATGTAAACATATATTAGGTTTAAAAAAAAAATGAAAGTATGTCCCGAGATTTGAGTTGGGATCTGAGGTGGAGGAAGCAGGAGCAAAGTGTAAATGAATTAAGATGACCTTAATTAACTGTTGAAGCTAGGAGATGGTTAAATGGGGATTTCATTGTGCTCTTCTACATTTGTTTTGCTGAAAAAATACACAGCAAAACCTGGGTGGGTGGGTGGGTGGGTGGGTGTGTGTGTGTGTGTGTGTGTGTGTATGTGTGTGTGTGTGTGTGTTCTCAAAGAAAAATATGTAACCTTAAAAGCATTTAGGAGTATAGCTGATACTACTGTAATTGCTATACATAGTGCCAGGTGAGTATTAGGGTATTGTGGGGGGGGGGGGGTAATCTAACCATTGTGCTGTATATCTGAAACTAATATAAAAGTTTTTTTAAAAAAGCATTTACTAGAAAGCAAGAAAGAAAGGAAACAAATGAATATGACTACCCCCTCTTTTTTCCTTCTGGTATATGAATAGAATCACCCTGACCAAGTTTCAAATAAAGTTCTATTAGGATTTCGATTGGAATTTCATTAAACTCAAAAATTATTTTGAGGAAAACTTAAACATTTATAATATTGAATATTTTTTTAAAACCTGCTTCGCTTTTGATTTTATAACTCCTACATTTCCCCTATTTCATTTATTTTTGCTTTTATATTTAATTCCGTCCTTCTTTTGGATTTATTTTTCTTATCTATCTTGAATGTCTGGCTTTAATAATTATTTTTAAACATGTTTTTCAAGGGTGGTTTTGAAGGCTTTAAATTTTCTTAAAAATATCAATCTGACCTCACCCTACAGATTTTTAAGATATAGTACTTTTACTGTCATTCTTTTTGGAATCACAACTGCAGATTTTCTCTCTCCTTTAACATAAAAGCTATTTATAAGCATGTTTTTAAATTTCCAAATTGAATTATAACATGATTGGTTTTCTGCTAATTGTTTATATCACTGCCTGTAGACAGAATGCTATGTGTGCAGTTCCTGCTTTTGGTATTTGTTAAAGTTTTCTTTGGGCCTCATTGATAGGCAAATGATATGAATCAACAGCCTGTCTTTTAACAGAATTTATTCCATTCACATTTTTTGTTCTTGATATGTTTAAACTCATTCTGGTCATCTTATATTTACCTTATTGGATTTTTTCCCCCCTTGTACTGAGTTTGGGTCTACTTAGAGCTATTTTAAATTTATCTATTAATCTAGTAATATATATGAAGTAAAATTAAATGATTTATCTGTATCCTTCTATTAGTTATCTTTAAGAGATATAATCAATATGGTAAACTTTCTATTAATATAATAAATTGAACAGTACTTATAACCTTTCCTTTTCCCAAAATATCAGACCTTTAAAAGATTTTTAATTCCCGTCTCCATTTCTAATGTTCTGATAATCTGGAAGTTTATTCCTAAATTAATTTATGTCATACTTACATGCTGAAAAAAACATTTGGTTTTCATATTGTTACTGAATTCTCAACCAAAAATAATTTGCTCTTCTAGTATCTATGAAATTTGATCCTGATTTCTTTACTGACAACTTTCTCTCTAAAAACTTTACAGGATCCTGTTTCTCTTTGGTGTTCTGAAATGAAGTAAAGAAGTACCTGTGTCTTTTTTCTAAAGATTCGTGTCCATCTCTGGGGAAATGTTCTTTGTAATAATTTCCCCCTTTCATTTACTTTTATTACTTAAATCCATCAATGTCTTTTTATTCAGCTCTCTGTTCATTATTTTATTTCAATAAGCATTTTTAATTTCCTCATTTTCTTATTCTTTTTGTCATTTTCTTATTCTGATTGTTCTTTATAACTGTTTTTGTTTTGTAGGCTCACTACATATATGCATGCCAAATATATATATGTACACATAAAAATTCACACATAAATGTCTATATCTTACTTCTCATATATTTGCCTCAAAATTGGGGTTATAGCTTGTACATTTATCTAATTATTTAATTCAATTATATATTGTGTCACCCGTCTATGTTGATATTTACAAATCTATTTTCATTTAAATGGCTGCAAAGCATTCCAGAATATATGTAGTAAACAAACTTTTTTTAGTTTAATACCCTATTGTAGACACTTAGGTGTCTTATTTTTTTCTATTACAAAGGTAGATTTCCTCAAACACTTGTCTATGATTAGTATGAAGTAATGTCAATAAAAATACTGTTTTAATTTTGCTAAGTATTGACAAATTATCTCAGGTCACGACTATCAATCCTAGCTGTATAGATGTATAGGCATATAGAGGAGGACAGTCCAGTACCAAAGAAATGAGTCAAACAATTTTCAAATGTCCCTCTGGACATTTATATAGGTAAAAACATAATTCTGTTACCTTAAACTAGAGCTAATTCCATTTTATGTATGAGAATACAAAGTATTTTGGGTATAATTTTAATATAACTGAATTTTCCAGGAATACAGCCATCATATATAAAAAAAAGCTAGATTTTGTTTTGTTTAGAACTTAGCAAAAGTACCATTTTAAAAAATCTCAACAAATATTAGTATTCCTAATATAATGAATCAATATAATTAATCCATCTAATTTATAACTGCTGCATTGCTAGTGATTATATGCATACATGCAAGCATTTCACAATTTCATTATATCTTCTACATCATGACCCAGAATTTACACATATTGTAATACAGTACATAATATCCTAATACATATTCTATTGTTCTATTATTATTGAATATTCTATCATTTTATTATAAACTTTTTATGTTTCAGTTAAAATATAATATTGAGTTTGTTTTGTTTTTTACATTCTATGTACAAGTTATGCCATAGATGAATTCACTTCATAATAAAGAGGGCAACTTTCCTGACTTGTGCTCACTGTGGCCAAAAATTATTTATAAGAAAAATATTCAGTGTAAGGCATCAGTGCAAGATCTCTTCATTTAGTCTGTCAAAAGAAAGTTTTGCTCAGAGAAAAATAATAATTCATTAGATATTTTTAGGAGGTAATCATAAGCTTAGATATTAATTCTGTCATTAAAAATACACAAAAACAGGAAATCTACTATGATCATGTTCCAGTTACCTATTGTTCAGTGACACAAGACAACAACTATTTTATTTTGCTCGCAGGTTCAGTGGATAAGGAATTCAGAATGGGCACAGCACAGAAGTCTTATCTTTGCTTCACAATGACAGAGGCCTCAGCAGGAATTCAAAAGGGTGAGGCTGGATCAGCTACTTGTTCCTTCAGCCACATGTCTGGCACCTGGGTTTAGCTAGGACTGTCAACCACAGCACTTAGACACAACCTCTTCATGAGGCTTGGTCTTCTCATAGTATAGTAGCTGAATTCCAAGCAGGAATATCCTGAGAGCAAACATTCCAAGAGAACCAGGTGGAAGAGCTGCATGGCCTTCTATGACCTAGCCCTGGGAGTTATACCGCATTATTTCTACCATAGTGTACTAGTCACAACCCTACCCAGATCCAAGAGGAAAAGACATGGATCCCCACCTAGCAATGGAAGGAATGTCAAAAAATCTAAGGACCATGTTTTAAAATCACCACAGATTCTTTTCAACCAACCAAGATGCTAAAACAGAACAAGTGGTAACCTGGCTGTTCAGATTTGTTCCCCTGACAAATTTAAAGCTACAGATATTTATGGAGCAACTATAATGCACATGACACATGAAGGCTGGAAAGATGATCAAGACTGTGCCTCCAACATTAAAGAATTTATCAACGAGCACTCAGAATACACAAAGTATGAGTCAAAGCCATATAATATTTTCAAAATATCCAATTTCAGGGCTTTGAACAATTGTGATTACTGGTTCAAAGCTTTTAAAAAGAGGTGTCAACTTTTTTATATAAAATCTCTTTTTAGTCCAAAACCCCATGAAATAATTAAACATACTACCTATTTTTAATAATTCTTAATCACATACTATATGAATCTTAAAAAATAAAGTTCTCAATGTGCCCTTTGACACCAAAACATTTTATAAGAACATGACTTAGACTAGGATGTGATAACAACTGTGTAGAGAAGTCACCACATCTTTTATCTGAAACAAATGGTAACCCTATTGCCTAATACTAATACCACATTCTAAATGTCTCATTATTTAAAATTTTAAGAATAGTCAATACCACTTTCTGATTCTACTTACAATAACATAAAAATGCCAAAATCATTAATAAGTTGGTAAACTGTACAAACAGGACTTAAAATAGGCAGAATCATTATCCCCGATTCTCTCCAATGACTAATTCTGGTTTGATTATTAATAGGAATAAATAAATTTTCTCTTTTTCTTTCCTCTTCTTCTACAAAGCTCCAAGTATGTATGTGTTGGAGTGGAAAAGCAGGGGCAAACAAAATAAGCATTAGTAAGTAAAAGAACTATCCTCATTCACTTCACTCTTCCATATATCCCAACTTTAGCCCAGAGTAAGTGACATACAAACTGAAAAGTTAGGAAGAAAATACCAAGGAAGGAAATAGGATATAAGTACAGGAAACATTCTATCTTTTGCCTAACAGTTTAAAGATGAGAGTGACACAAAATTTTCTAAAGCTTTACATTTTGAGAATCAATGTAAAAGCACAAAATACATTAAAAATATCTAAAATATGCAAGAGTCTACAAGTCCAGAGAACCATGTCCATCCTAAACTGGCATCACTTCTTTAATCTGAAATTCCACTTCTAATACATTAAGAGAACCAAAAGTGCTATAAAGCATGTACACTGACTGGCTTTAGTGAAACTACCTTAGAAGAATTAGTAGCAAGTAACTCAAGGCAGATTTCTTTTAATTCTGAATAGTCCAAACTGTTAAAATAATCCAACTTGTTAAAAGTACATGGCAATCTAGGTATAGCACCACCCTCCCTCAAAAAAGAGTCCATGCCCTAATGATCAGATTGTGGTCTCCAAGATTTCTCAGTAAATGGAACCAGAGCTACATGGAGACAAAGTCTAGGGCAAGAAGTGGAAAAAATAAGTCTGGAATATCTTGCATACCAGAAAGCAAGTAAAATAATAAAAACTACTTATTTCAAAATGACTCCAAAACTTAAATAAGCCCTGCTGGTTAAAGATGGGAAAACTTGAGTAACAATAAGAATAATAATCGATGATAACTTTCAAATATGTACAAGTCCTCCAGTTCACTATGAAACTAAAAATGAAATAAACTGATTCCAGGAATGGAGGAATAGAGGATGCCAAGAATCACCTGAAGCATTCAACCTATCCATCCTATTAGATCTTAACCTGAACAGTAACCCGATAGTTGACAAGGAGAATATTCTCTTCACAGAAATACACCACTCAACAAATGAGAGCATGACAGAATTAAAAGCATAATTTTTGCAACTTTAGTAGATTAAAGCAATCATCAATCAACAGTTGATAACATTACAAAAAGGTAATTTTTAAATCCTTATTTTATTTTTTGCCATGAAGCATTAGTAGAAAATGCTGCAAAATCTGAATAAGCCTATAGATTAGAGTACCATGATGCTGAGGTTAAATAAGAATGTCCTTGTTCTTAGAAGGTATTCATTGAAGTATCTTTAGGAGTTAGGGGAACTCTGCCTTCATTGTATTTTTGGATGGTTCAAACATACTAACAATAGTAGACCAAATATAGTAAAATGCTAACATTTGATAAATCTAGATGAAGAATAATATATGGAAATTCTTGATCATGTTTTTAATAATTTGTCTATGAATCTAAAATTATTTCAAAGTAAAATGTTAAAAAAAATAGACAACAATTCATCATGGACCTCATGAAGTAGTACATGAAGAAGTACACAATACAACCTACAAAGTAATCCTGCACCCCCCGACTGACCTCCCATCAAAAAAAAAAAAACCCTCGATTTAGATCCTCTAGAATCTGGATCTAACTACCCATCTACAGAGAAACATGGTAAAGGACACAATAGAGATGCGATAAACAAATTCCAAATCAAAAGAAACTCTACAGAATGAACAACCTCCTATCTTCCACAAAATATAGGGGGGTGGGGAGGAAAGAGACAGAGAGACTGAGAATGAATATAAATAAATGTATACCTACAGATTAAAAGACAACAATGTCCACACAAAAACTTGTACCTGAGTATTCATAACAGCATTATTCATAATAACCAGAAAGTGGAAACACTCCAAATGTCCATCAATTGATGAATAGATAAATAAAATGTGGTATTATCCATCCAATGGGATAGTATTCAGCTATTTAAAAAAAAATAAAATAAAGGGGTCCCTCTCAGTGCCTTTACTCTTATACTGTCCCTTATACTGTCCCTCTCACTCTCTGCCTTTTTCTAATAACTTTCCTTTGGACTCAAAAAAAAAAAAAAAAAAAAGGAATTCATGCTATAACAAGAGACTTGAAAACAAAAAAGCCAGACACAGAAAAATAAACATTGTATGATTCCATTTATATGAAATAACCAGAACATACAGAAAGACAGTAGATCAGTGGCTGCCAGAGCCTGAAAGAAAAGGGGAATGAGGAGTAACTGCTTTCTTTTTGAGGTGATAAAAATATTCTGAAATTAGATAGCAGTATGGTGATACAGCTTTGTATTCTAAAAACCACTAAACTGTTCAAATTAAAGAATGGATTTTATGATATGTGAATTATATCTCAATTTCAAAAAATGAATTGGGAGACTAAGAGTCTTATCAACTAATCATCTATTAACCTTATTTGGTAATCTTATTTGGATCCCATTTTAAACCATAAAAAAAAACATAAAAGGAGAGATGTGAAAAACAACTAGATATTAATGCTACCAATATTTACAGAATCCTAAATGATTAACGGATGCTAAAAAGAGTAGGTTAAAGTTTGACCAAGAACAAGATATTTACATAGTTGCCAAGTATCTCCCCCAAAATAACTATGAAATACAGACAGACACTACCTTAACCAAGTCATCAAACCTAACATCACCAATATTAAAACAAAGCCAATTGCCTCCTAATATAATTCACTGAGAACACATCATCATTTTGTGGCATCCCTATAAAAATACATATCCTGAATCTAACCATGAGGAAACATTAGACACAACTTAAGTTATATTCTACAAAATAACTTGCCTGTTTTCGTTGAAAACAGAAAGACTGAAGAACTGGTTTCATAAAGAATGCAGGACAGTAAAATACAATGTGTAAGCCTGGATGTTATTCCAGACAAAGGAAAAAATATATAGCTGTAAAGAACACTACTGGGACATGAAATTTGAATAAGGGCTGTGAGTAAGATAATAGTTTTATATATTAGGTTTCCTGACTTGTTTACTATATCATGGTTATGTAAAAGCATTTCCTGCATTTAAGAAAAACATACCAAAGTCCCCAATTTATTCAGAAAAAAAAAATATATATATAAATATATATGTATATATATACACACACACACACATTTACACATATAAATATATATAAAGATAACATCAATAGGGCAAATGTAAAATGCTAAATCTGGGTAAAGGGCATGCAGAGTTCCTTGTATATTCATGGTGCTCTGTAAGTTTGAATGAGGCCATGTTTTAGAAATACATACTGAGATATTTACAGATGAAATAGTAAGATTTCTCTGATGAGTTTTAAAGTACTACGGCAAGCAAGTAGGGGTCTAGATGAATGAATTGGTCATATACTGGTAACTGTTAAAGCAGAGTACTGAAAACATCAGGTGTTTGTTTTTTCTAGCTTTACTGAACTGTTAACATTTAGCAAGCAATCTACAGATGTTGTGCTTATAGTTGCCTCAAGAGGCCACGCTGGAAATCGAGGCCAGCTGCCACCAGTTTGTCTTGGAGTTGCTCAACAAGGAGCACTGGACTCACTGAGATAACTAGATGCGACTTGGGTGGGGCTGCATTGGGGGAGGCGGAGTTTCAGAGAATCCTCTGGGCGGAGTGACCTCTTATCTAGTTCTCTGACATCTCAGATATAAAAACTCTGAGGCTGCACACTGGGAGAGGGGAGGTTCTCAACAGAGGAACAATGGACACCTCCTGTACTTCTGCCAGGAAGACAGCCTCACCTCTGGCCCTCACTACGACAAATCAGTGTCCCCTTGTAAATCTCTGGTGCCCCCCATGCAGACAACCCAGCACTGGTGCTCAGAGTGAGCAGGTCCGTCACCTGGGAAGTCCGCTTGTGGACATGTCCCCTTTAAGAGGCATCTGCATAAAACAAAATAAAATACACACACACACACACACACACACACACACACACACACTCACTCTCTCTCTCTCTCTCTCTCTCTCTCTCACTTCATTCTCACCAAAAACAAAAGAGGCCTCAGCAATTGCCAGCAGCCACTGCTGTTGCCTACCCTCTCTACCACTCAGCTACTTGGAATCAGGCAGCCTTGCATATTTGCCCCGCTCCTACCTTCTAACGTTGTAGGGTGATTTCTTATTGGTGCTTCTGTTCATCGAGATCCCTGGTGACTTTGCTTGCTCCAGGTGTTTCTTAAATATATAAACTAAGGCTCAAGAAATTTAAGTGTCATCTACACCCAGGACTCCAGATTTGAAATCTTTCTAATGCATGACATTCTCTCCATCAATCCTCCCTTAAAATCTCTTCATAAAGCATGAATTTTTCAGACAATTTTATTTGTTCTCTCCCACTTTATATTTTAGTCAGTACCAACAGAAATATCGTAAGATACCTCTAACTCTACTGTATCTAGACATATAGTCACCTATGAGAATAAAATCAATAAATTATGAATGAAAACAAGTAAACATAGATCGAAGAAATCCACCCAAAGAGATGCCCTACAATTACTGAGGAGGCAGAAAAACCAACTGACATTTACTGAGCACCCATTAAGAGCCTTTTCCTTGGGTCATTTAATTCTCATATCAATTTTTTAATTGCAGCAAAATACATACAACGTAAAATGAGGTGATTTTATTCAATCCCACTTTACAGATGAGAAAAATGGAGATGAGAAGAAATTTTTCCATAGCAAGTAGCAAACCAGAATCTGAACCCGTCTCTCTCTAAACTGCATGACTACAAGTATATAATTTGATTAAGTCTCTCAAAATTTGGTTTCTACGAGTCAATATCAAGACCCTAGTAAATTCTGAAAAACCTGATTTTTTATATCTGAAGCCTAAAATAGCCCCAAGATGCTAAGACCCTCCGTGAACAGTTAGCAGATCCACTAACAATCCTTATACTTTACTACCTTTGCAGCAACAAGTTTAGAAGCTACATTAGAAGCTAAATTAAGTCCAAAAGTATAGGAATATAAATAAGACATTTTATCTTTCTCACATTTTATCTTTCTCACATTTATGTTGTAAACAAACAGTGAATAAAGTCCAAATAATTTTGCATAGACACTTTACTACTACATTGAATTTATAGATTTTGGCTATGGCCAAATTTTAGATTGTCATTTTTTAAAGCAATTATTTTGGTCCACATGATTGACAAACATGAATGCCCTGAATCTGTCAATATTTAATTTGTAAGTGTTATACAACAACCTGTATCATAATGAATACATCCTATACAAAAACAGAAAAAAAACTGAAAACACCATGAACTATATAGCAGAATACATACTAGGAATTTAACCTATAAGACAAGGGATTTGCCTGCTTAAACTGACAACACAGTGGGAAAATAATTCTCAAGCAGACACAGAACAAACCTGTGAACACAATAGCCTCCCTTACTCTTTATCAGATCACTTCTAAAGCATTCAGGATCATGATGAACAATGTATTACAGATCGCATTATCAAAGTGAAAAATATACATCCAAGACAAAGTACTTATAGTCCACATATACCTTCCTTCTTAAAATTTAAATCACTTTTTTATGATTGTGTTTGGTGCTTTAAAAAAAATCAAAGATGCTAAAATGTGTCAAAGCTGTTGAATGGACCAAAAAAATAAATATTATACTATAAAGAAGCACTCAGAGTTGCTATCTATAAGAATTTACATCAAAATATCACTTTGCACTTCTTATAGCACTTTTTTTCATACATACTAATACTATATACCTATAATACTCAAAGTTATTTAAAATGTAAATATTACTCGGTTGTTTAGAGGGGGGAAAAAAGTCCTCCAAAAAATAATAGTGAAATATAAATTTCCTCATACACGTATCCTCAAACCACCATTGAAAATAGGAGATGGCAAAACACTGCCCTAATTGTCTGCTAAAGCCTACTTGCAACAACTTCTTTTTCAACATTTGGACTAATTGATAAGCACATAATGTAACCTAAAAAAATTACATACTAAAACACCACCCAAAAAATTACTGTCATCTAAACTAACAAGAAGACAAATGAGAAAGCAAAATACAGGTAACAAAAAAAGTATTTTTCCTCACATGAAAAACGAAAGACTTAAAACATTTTTACGTTAATTCAAGGGGAAAAAAACAATTAACTTACTAGCATGCTTGTCTGCAAGCATTATAAGCGTGTTGGAAATATCTCGTCGTCTATAAAAGCACACTACTTTTGCTTCCACGTTGCCAGTTGCGGTCTAAAAAATAAGAAAAGATAAAAGTCATCTATCTGTACTGAATATTAAATTCAAAGTTTATAGAACAAAACTAGAAACTGCACAATCATAAGATCACTCTCATTACACTGTGCCAACCATAACTGCAGGATAATCAGAGAGCTGAAAACTTCAAATAAAGATAAGCAACATTTGTTCAGGTTCCAAATGAAACCAAAATGTCAAACATAAAATAACTTACTGGCATCAATTAAACTAAAGTGATGAAACCATTTTAATAACTAAAGCCAGACATGGTTAAATCTGATTAGCTTTAAGAAACTAATCCCAAAAACTTCAACAGCCACAACATAACTTATTTAAGACTGTTAAATGTATAGTTAAATGTATCTTCTCCAAACCCACCCCCAGAAGCACAGGCTAAGAGTAAAATCACCCAGCCCTCTTATAATATCCCCATGATAGTCTGATGGTGAAGTTCTGTAGGTTTGAGGCAGCCATCATGCAGAACGGACCAGATGACTTGGAAGACATTCTCCAGCCCAAGGGAATCTGTGAATTCATAAGTCAATAATCTTAGTAGTACTTACTTTACCTTCATATATGAAAGTATTAAAAACCTTGAGTTATGAACACTGAAGCTCTTATTTCTTTCTGACTACAGTCTAGAATACAATCAATATTCAGTTAGGTTGTAATTTACTGCAGCTGGGGCCCAGGTTCCAACTCTCCTGTTTATGAATTCTGAGATCTTTCAAGAAGATCAATCATTCAATACAAAGTTCCTTGTAAAAACACATATAGTACAATAAAATGTTATTGTGATTTCCAATTTCAAACACATTTGAAAACAAACTTTCAGAATTTCTCTGGGCTTACAGATATATACAAATATAAAGAAATAAGAATATATATGTGCTGCAGTAAATGTGTCTATTTTAAGTTCAGCAGCAGTTTTAGAGTGAAATAGTCTTGTAGAAATACTGCCCCTTAAAACTGAAATCATATTAAATCCTAACCAAAGAGCTTCTATATTTCACAATAGGTGATCAAATACATCCTACAGAAGTAATCATCTAACAATCTGCTAAATGAATGCGCCACTATTTCCATGTAAATAGGGTCTATCAATGACTTCCTTTTTGTCTTCTTGACACAAAACTATGTATGTTAAAAACCCAAAGCAAGAGTTTCAATGCATATTTTTTTCTGCCTCACCAATGAGTTCCTTCCATAGGGATACTCTACAAAACTAATTAAATTCTTATTTAAATCTCCTTGGGGTATAGGGGCATAGTTCAAAAAAAGTATTCTTTTCTGAACTATGCACACACTTGACTATTAGGTACTTTACAACTACAGTATTCCTCTACAATATACTCACACATACACATCCTCACCCCTCACCCAAGCATCCCTCTAAAGCTGGGTTACTCAAGCTACTGCGGACCAAGGCCCAGTCCAAACTGTTGGTATATAATGAAATAAGTTTAAGATTAAGTGTATTATAGCAATTGAAAGTTAATTTTATAGCTCTTAAACCTAACAGTGAAAAATAGGGGCTTGTATTCTTATAAGCCTATTTTAAATTTTATTTTTCTACCTTTTTTTAATTTTACAAAAGCAGTCTAAGATAGTGAAAATTCTTTAAAATCCTTCACTACAAGCAGTTGAAAAGACCCAAGCTAAATATTTAGTATGTATAGTCTGGTAATTTTTATTTATTTATTTATTTATAAGTAGATAAGAAGTGCATATTCTTTGGTTATTCACCAAATTTCTCCTGGGCCCTTCCTATGTGCCACTGAGCTAAGCACTGCAGATACATGGTGCCCACCCTCACTGAGCGTCTACTCCAGCAAGGATGCCTGGTCACATTATCTCCTCTCCAACCTTCCAAAACCCAGGTGTAATCCTGTCCCTCACATGACTAGAAACCTTCACTGGTTCCCCACAACTAACGCATAAAGGCAAAACATCCTTGACAATACTCCCAGCACTATTTTCTTTTACTTCCTCCTCTCTCTTCCAGACTATACTTCTCACTCATAGAGACAGGATGCACCACCTGTTGGAGGAAGGGCAGAAAAAGGCTTCAAGAAGGAGGAAATGGGGTAGAGGGGCCTCAGTCAGCTAGGAAAGAAAAAAAAGAGCTCAACAGGTAAAGCCTGGGGGACTGAGTAAAAGGAAGGCACTGAGCATAACCCACAGATGGGAAAAGCAAGAACACGTATAAAGAAGAAACCGCCACAAATATGAATTTCTTTCCTGGGTTCTTTTATTCATTTAGGTTGCAGCCTCTTAAATCTCTATTCTGTCAAACATGTTTACTAAAATATCCTCTAACAGTAAGAGGCTTTTCCTAAGCTCTAAAATCATTTCAGTCAACCTCATACTCATGTCTGTTTCTATCTCAGACTCAGAAAGTACATTATTTAATTTTTTTAAAAAACACTTTCCATTTCAGAAAGTCTATGGTTTACCCAAAGTAAAGAACAAGTAGAAAGGAGGGTGCTTCGTCAGATGCTCAAAGAGGTTATGACTCTCCTCTCCCATCAAAAAAAATTAAAATCCATTAAAAATCTCAGAGCAAGTTAGAAGACTAATAAAATATAAAGAATATGAGGACACATATAAATTACACAATATACAAACAAATAAAAAACAACAGCAAATAACATGCTAATTTATCCACAAACATAATATCTAAAACTTCCTGATTATGTACACTAAGATTTCTTTCAACATGTATGCAGGCTTAATCTTTAGAAGCAAGAGCAATATTCAATCTAGATAGTGACTAAATAAAATTTTCCAAAAAGTTTTCTATTTTAACCTTATAGTCTTTCTCTAAGATCATCTTCACTATATCTGAGAACAAATTAGGAGGAAAAGAGATTATAAAATAAACAATGTAGAACTGTATTTATCTACTGATATTTAGATTTGTACCTAAAAGTTCCCAAAACTTTTCTGGAAAAAATTGAAACTAACATCTATTAGTATAATTAAAAATAAATAAATAAATACTGTAGTCCAGCTTTCAAACTAAACAAGTAACATTTTAAATAGGATTTTTTTAAAAACCAGAAGCCATCTTATAAAAGTGAATTTTCTATAATAATGGTGATTGACAGCTTTTCCTAGGAATTTGGTTTAAAAAGTTATAAGATAGTTAATAAAATAGGTTAACACCCCTCCCTTCTCCTGGCTTATCAAATATATATCAAGTGTTCTTAAAATCATCTGGATTTTCTAATCGACTTTGACAACTTGACCTCTGACCTTCTTAAGGCCTTTCTGGAACACTCTGTGGCCTCTCTCCCATGGCTACCTCTTCCTCATCTTTTAGTCCTCAATGTCCTTGAAGTCCTTTCTTTCTCTATCCAAAGAAAGTGACCTCCGTCACTCCTTATGTCAAGGCTCTTACTTCCTTCTCAGAAGTTAACACTATTGCTATTTTCTTTATTCCTGTTAACTCATCTTTTTCATGTGTCTCCATCTCCTTCATGTAGACCCTGTGTGGGCAGAGGCCATTTCCATATTGTTCAGTTGAATCTCTAAGCCTAACATAGGTCCTAGTACATAATAGGTACTCAATAAATAGTTATTTTAAATGCGATACCTTCTTCACATCCCTTCGAAAATAAAGGCAAATACTTAGTATTTAACTAGCCAATCTCAGTTCTTGCTCACCAGTACTTCATCCAAACTGCCATTATCTGAAATTAGAGTCCCATTTCTCATAGTTTAGTCATCCCAAGCTCCCAAAGGACCATTATTATATTAATGACTCTTTGCTAAAAGCAAAGGGGCAGGTAGAAGGTAAGGACTGGTGGGAGGGGGATACTTTTGAAGTGAATGATAATATGATAAAGGAGTGTGAAATGATCCAGGTTCAAGTTCAATGTGTAACACAGTCATTTAACCACTGTGTGCATCACAACTACAATTCATAATACATATACCTTAAAGGTTCTAGGTTACTGTGAGGCTCAAAAGAGGTAACAAATGTGAATCCCCAGATTATACACTTTCAGAGCATCATGCTGACATTTGTAAATCTAGCATAGCTGCAATTTTCCTTCTATTTATGCGATTATTTGGCTGAAGGCTGTCTCTACCACCAGACCTATTTTTATTTTTGTTCACTCCTTAATTCCTAAAAGTGGATACCTAAAAGTGCCTTACAAGTAGCAGGTCTTCAGAAATATCTATGAAATGAATAAATCAAAACACTCTGTAAACAGTAAAACTATGTACAAGGATTAATTAATTCAATGAATAGTTACTGAATGCTATAACTATGTGCCAGCCACTTGGGATGCATTAGTGAACAGAAAAGATCACTACATGTGTAGAGCTAACATACTGGTTTGGGAAAAATAGGCAATGCAAATAAATACAATAATTAAGAATATTTGAAGGTGATAAAAGATATCGAAAAAAGAGCAAGGTATATGAGATGGTAACAACCAAAGAGTACTAAAGGTGGGTAGGTACATGGGAGAAACAGTGCCGTTCACTGTACTTAGAGATGAATGAATGAGGCAGAGAACAGCAAGAATGGAGATCAGAGAGAGACAGTTCCGGCCCACAGACGGATCCAATCCTGAGGCCATTGTCTTCATTTGGTGATAACATCAAATACTACAGAAATTTTAAAAAGGCCATTGTGGTAACCCCAGAAGCAAACCAAGATCTCAAGGCTTGTAAACCAGAAATGCCCTTGGCCAAATCTGACTTCCTGAAACTCAAAACTGGACCGGTCTCCAGATGGTATTTTGGGGGGAAAGTTATCAATTAGAAAGACAGCCCCAAACATTTAATACTATGAATTCTCATAAGCTACACAAATAACACTCAAAGTGGTTTAGAGAAAACTAGAGCATCATTAGAAATCTGTACTTCATGTAGTTTTATGACTATTTTCATGTGTCTCCACTGTAAAAGCTCATCTACTGTAAAGTCATAATGCTTCTGATGTCCTGGACACCAGCAATCAGGGACAAACCCTAATGTAAAAATTTTACTTACTTGAGCCTAAAATACAAAGCTGTGTTCTTATTAGTTAGCCTAGTCCAGAATTTTACAAATTCTCTTCAATATTCTATTTCCCAGCTTCCTCTTTCTAAAGCTAGAAGAGGAAAAAGGGAGAAATATAAATTATAACTGTAAATATAAAAAGGGACTGAGTTACAGGAGTGACCTGCTCTGAGAAGTTCTAAGCAATGTGAAGAAATCTGCATATGTTAAATATTCAATAATATTTAGGATCAGTGGTAATTACAAAAAGCAAAAGACTTTTCAGAATTCTGAATAACTTTCTAATTTGAAATCTCTACTTTCAGAGAGTCTGGGACTGAAAGTAAAATGATCTCTTGTGCCCTTTACCCAATTACCCTCAATGGAAAACAATTATTTTTTAATATTAGAATCAAGAACACTCAAGTGTATACCTTGTTGAGTTCTTCTATCCTCCTGATTAGGTATGGGTTGCTAGAGGAATTCTCAAAGTAGACATAATCTGTAATTAAAGGAAGTAAAGAGCTTAATCTTTTCAACAGAAAGTTCACATTTGTATATCTATAACTTTTTGTAGTATGTAATTCACATTCAAAATGCAGCATGTAACTCATTCCCAGGTAAAATCAGACTTTATTAATGCAACTTTAGTATATTTTTGTGTGCCTACTATTCACAGACCCTTATTCATTTCAATTAATGTTTTATAGAATTTCTTAGACCCCCCTGTCCCACATGTCATTTCTTTAATAACAAACAAAAACAAAACCTCTTATCATCACTGAGTAGTCAGGGCTGACTAAACATGTGTCTTTCACACTGTAACTGCTTCCACATCTTTTCTCTCCAAACCAATTTGCCCTAGAGTATGCTTCTCACATAAAACTATTGACCTAAAACAAATTCAGAGCATCTTGAAAGGCTCAGCAGCCCAAAGTACATTTCAATCACCAACTTAAAAAAAAAAAAATCAGGTGAGCAGAGCAAGTAAGAGAAAGCACACTGACAAACTTTTCCACAGCTCTATCTAGGAAGACAGGGGAAGAGGGGGGTCACTTTCTGACAGAGTTCTCCGAGGTGGTATCAGAGTCTTTTTTACATCTTTACCATATGTAATTCAGATCCACTTAGGGTCTTGTTATAAAAAAATTGCTGCAGGATTTCAAAAAAGAAAGAATAAAAATTTTCAAGTGTGGCTTTTCCTCTCATCTAATAGGCTCACTGGAAATTTCCCACTGTGTGTTTATTGGAGAGGCTGGGCTGCATTGTTATTGTCTATCTTAGTGGCTCTTTCCTGTGTCTCTTCTGCAAAGTGGCCTCATTTATTTAGTCAGGCCATTCCCAACACCATCCATCAGGAGCTCAGCTAATGAGCAGAGAAGCAAAAGCAAGTCTCACACACAAACACGCCACTTATCTGAATTATTATTTTACCAGAAAAAGAGGGAGGAGGGCGTCGTGAGTAGGGAGAAAGTTTGTTTGACCTTATTTCTCTCTTCTGCAGAAGGCCGGGAAGAGGCAAGACGAGAGAGCAAACGTCCAGGCATAGCTCAACTCCCCACGTCTGTCTGCGGTGCCCTGGCCCCACCAAGCCCTATTCTTGGGACGCAGTACAAGAAACGTAAGGAGGGTGTGAAGGAGAGGTGCAGGGCCCTGTCCCCGCAGACAGGCCTGTCCAGCTGTGCCCCTGGCTGGACCCCATCGCCCCCACCCCCACCCCCACCCCACACTCCCACTGAAGAGAAGATAGGGAGATAACCCCCATCCTCTCCAACACCTACTGCCTAGAAGCCACCCAAGGAAAGTCCACCCAATCAGGGGGGCTCGACGGCCCCAACCCCCATGGGAGTTTCATGGAGGGGGGCATCTGTTAATTCACACCCCCAAGTACAGGCCCGGCCTTGAAACACTGAGCGGGTGTGGGGGTGAGCCTAGGCCCTTTGCGAGCCACGGTGGGGGGACGGGGGGGTGGGGGGAGGGTAGCGGGGTGGGCAGCCCCGGACCCCTCTGCGAGCCCCGGCGCCCCTCGCCCCCGCGCCCTCAGCCTGAGAGCCCGTGGCTCCCAGCGGTTAGGGTGAACTCGCCCCAACCCCCCACTCCCAGAGCCCGCTACCAGACGGGCCGGGTCGGGCCGAGCCTTCCTACCTCCGACCCGGTACATGTTGGCCGCCATGTCCGCCCGCCCGCCCGCGGAGCCCGAGCCGAGCCCCGCCCGCCGCCGCCGCCGCCGCCGCCGCTGCCGCTCCGCCGCCGCCTCAGCTTCGGCCGCCTCCGCCGCCGCCGCCGCTGCCGCTTCGCCACGGGGGGGAGGGGAAGGAGGGAACGAGGGGAGGGGGAAGTGAAGGGGAGGGGACGCCGAGAGGTGGGGGCAGGTGCCCGCCCCCAGCCTCGGGCTAGCAAGGCCAAGTGGGCCGGGCCAGCAGGGAATTGGAGAGGGGGCCGGTTGGGGGGGCCTTGCTGGAAGTGGAGGATCCTAGGGCAAGGGTCCTGACCCAGGGGAGGCTTGCACTCGCATATGCGTACCAGGGGCCATTAGAGAATTGGGGTGGGGGCAAGGGCTCAGCCTCCGCAGAGCCCCTACTGTCCCACCCAGCGCACTCTTGTCACCTGCGCACCCCGAGACAGGTCTTCCCCCTGCTTCCGTCCCTGGAAGCCCCAGTAAATGTGACCTCGAGCACGTGAGTTCCAGTCTCGAAGCAAACACTAGGATGCAAATGAGTGCACGCGGTGGGGGCGCCTTCCTTGTGGTAATGTTAATGTGGCGGGCCAGGAACCTGTAGGCCGTGGGACAAGGAGGACCCCAGGTGGTTCCAGCTTCCCCAGGCAGGGGCCCAACTGTGGACAAGACTAGAAAAACTGGCTGTCATCCAAGTCCACCCTAAATCCAATGGCAAGTCTATCAACGTTTACCAAAAGGGGCTAAACAGAAACCGCTCTCTCACCGCGGAGACTTGCCTCTAGTCAGCCCCTACATACAGCGCTGCCCTGCTAGGCGAAGACGGTGGGGGCAGGGTGTTTCTTTGTTTGTAGGGGAACAGGGCTCTACAGTTCATCACCATCACCCCTAAAGGAGGGTATAGTGTCAATCAGCTTGTTGTTGATAGACACTTATCTCGGTTAGTGCCTAAAGCTTTTACACAGTTGTTAGTTTTCCATGCTAATTCTCTAGGCAGTCCTTGTTTTCTCAGCCTTCCTACCCTCACAGAAATAAAAAAACAAATAGAGTTGAATCTTAGCTGGCTATCCCCCAAATAAACACGAGCTACTTTCTTTAGAGAAGCCAATCCATTACAAACTGCATTGTTGTATAATACACACGAAGATGATCCCTTACCGTTGTTGTCTGTAGTTTCTGGTGATTTACAGCTATGTGTTGTTGATTTTGGGTTTGGGGTCTGTGCAGGGATGAGAGGTGTCTCCAGAAAAGAAGATCCTGTTTTGTTTGTCTGGTAATGGCATTTGTGATGGTCCACTATTATAAATTATTGAGATAAAAAAATTAATTTTCTAGATAACTGAAGCAAACTAAAAATAAAATTACAAAATAAAGCACCTTTGCCTGTTTTACCTTGATTAATTGTGTGACCCAAGATTTCTCAACTATAAAATGGGGACACTGATTCCACTTCACAGATAGAGTAAGGATTAGTTGTGAAGATACCTGAAAATGCTTTGTAAACTGCATAAAGCACTATGCAAATAACAGGTGTCTGTTGCTTTTTTTTTTTAACTCCAGAAAGTTTCAGATTCCTAAGGGTTTTATACCATGTGACAAATTGTGAGCCTGCTTCAGCTCTTTTGACCCAGAGAAAAAAAGCAAAAGTGTTCTGTAATGCACATTACATAGCTGTTATTTATCATAATCCTTGTATTGGAGATCCTACCAAAAACATTATGACTTATCTGACATCAGGTTGAATAATAAGGTTGAATAATTCACCCGGAGTCCTCCAGTAAACTAGCAGCAGTACTGGCATTTCCTTTCCTCTGGCCTAGAATTCTCTAAACCAGAAAGCCTTTCTCCAAGCAGACAAGCCATCTAAAAATCTATAAACTGCAAAGAAATGGATCACAAGCTTTAAAGGGTATTCCTATTGTTTTTAAATAGATGAGCAATTTTTTCCTGTCGATATTTCTGCATTTCTTTTAGTTCCTTGTCTGCCTATCTTCTTTCCCCAGCTTTATGCATCCTTACCAGGTGTTTGTGATAACTGTACTAACTTCAATAAGTGGGCAAAAGGTGCCAAGAAAACTTCATTAATACCTACCTCCTCTCCTTAGGAACAGCCTTATCCAGAGGTCCTGCCCCTGAAAGTTCTCAGAGACTTGGCGAGGAAGAGCAGGAGGTAGTGCTAGTAACAGAACCTGGGCCCTTTCCTTCCTCTAGATTCCGTGTAGTTAGCTTCTTCCACTTCAAGCTCCTGGGCCAGTGTCTTCTATATAATAGGTGATCAATATCTGAAAGAATAAATGCTAGTGAATAATGGGCTTGATATCTGGGGGAAAAAAATACCAATGAATGATGACCTCAGTATAGAGAAACGGATGCAGAGTTGAATGTAAGGACTTTGTCCAGGAAACCTTTATACCTTCTAATACCAAAGAAATATGCACATAAGGGGGTTCAACAAATGTTTATAGACTGAAAGAATAACTCTAACCTGACAAAGAAGAGTGGAAAAGCCTGCACCTTCAAAGAAAGTGAAGGCACCTCTACTTCCTTACATTGTATGGTTCACAAACTTGTCATCAACGAGCCCAAACTTCACTCTTAGTTAGGCTGTTTAGCTTGAAGAACTTGAACAAAGTTTCTTGACCACTCTGAGCCTCCAATTCTACAAAATATAACTAATGATTGACAACTACAGCAAAGGCTTGTGCAAAAATTAAGTATATAAAGTGTTTGGCACATGTTAAGAGCTTCATAATTATTAGGTGCCTTTTCTCTAATCCAGCCATCCTCATTACAAAGGAAGAAGTATCTCTCAGACCATGCCAGAAATACCAGGGCAAATCCAGCCCTCTCATGGGTAAAATTTCCTAACAGGACTGTTGTGATTAAAGAATCAGATATGGGATTGCTTAAAAGCACAGGACATTTCCTGTGTCAGTCTCTAGTGTCCCACCATTCAGCTAAGGAGAAGTGGATGCCTCAAGAGAGCTATAGATGAGACAGAGAATTGGTTTTGTTTCAGCTTCAGGACTGAGTTTTTATACATAAAGAAAAATTAGATGGGGTTGGCCACAGAGTCTGGGAGCTTTGTGATATTGAACTCAGGAACGGAGCCTGGGGGTCTAGAATGCAATTACAGTAATCTGAAACCAGATGCCAGTCTTTAGATAAGGGGCTACATCTTGCTTTGTTTTTTATAATTTGTTCCTTTTCTTCTTCTTCTTCTTCTTCTTCTTCTTCTTCTTCTTCTTCTTCTTCTTCTTCTTCTTCTTCTTCTTCTTCTTCTTCTTCTTCTTCTCCTCCTCCTCCTCCTCCTCCTCCTCCTCCTCCTCCTCCTCCTCCTCCTCCTCCTCCTCCTCCTCCTCCTCCTCCTCCTCCACCTTCTTCTTCTTTTATAAATTTACTTTGTTATAAAGTAAAATTCCTTTGGAAAAAAAGCCAGCCTGATTCAGCTATTCTAAGGAGGTCCTGGGTTTTAAAGGCTGTATCCCAGAAGAAAGGTAGATAGGCATGTAAAACTAAGAATCAAAACAAGGGAGCCCCTAAGGGAAAGAAAACCAAAGTAAGGAGCAGCTTCTACAGTCATGGAGTTCCTCCTTCCATCCAGACCCTGTGCTAAAAACAGGAGACCCAGGACCAATCCCAGTCCTTTTTGAAAGTGTGTGTTTTACCATTCCATGGTTCCCTCATGCTCTAAAAGGGGAACTAGCTCAGCCAAGTGATTGCATCCACAAGGAATGACAACACCGCCTCCAGTTAGTGGGAAAGGAACTGGAAGTCACAATGGGGACAGGGATGAGCCCCTAGAAGGTTAACATAATTGACCTTAGTGGTTCCCTTTTTCAGCCTATGGAGTGGTGTGGATTTGTGTAAGAGGTAGCTGGGCATTTGGGGCAGGAAAAAGAATCCTAAGGGATAATGGGAAACACTGAAGGGAAATATAAGAGAATGTTTATAGGAATGATTCAGGCTACAGCAAAAAGAGTAAGTGGAGAGGGCAGAAAACTCAGGCCAGGTAATCAACTGGGAAGTTAGTGAGAAGGGATGATGGCTTGACCTAGGAAAGAATCAGTGGGAGGTGAGAGAAGTAAATGGTTTTGAGAGAGATTTCGGAGGTAGGAGCTTCAGGATCTGGTGACTTTGGGGAGGCATGGAGTAGAAAAGTAGTACCAAGTTATGAGCAACTAGATGGAGAGAGGTGTGATTCAGTGAGTAGAGAATACAGGAGGAAAGGCAAGTTGGGGAAGGAGGAATAGTTGACAGGTTCAGTGTTAGATGGGTCGTGTTCAAGATGTCTTTGGAAACATCAAGGTAGACACTTCCTCTTTAGGAAAAAGATGGATGAACAGGCCTGAAACTTGTGAGAAAGATCTGGAAATATTCTCTTCTGTGTTACCATCAGCACAGAGCTTGGCCTGTCTTGTCTAAGGAGTAAGCCAAACCCTGGCCCCAGGGGAAGAAGCAGGTTCCCTGAGTCCTTCAGCTTGGATGAAAACAGGTTTAGCAGGTTCGGGTTCAGAAGATCAGAGTCCAGGTCCAAATGTGCAAACATGCAGGGCATGGGCAGAGAGCCACACAAGTCACTGACCAAGACAGATGGTGAAGACAAGAGGGAATGCCCCAGGCTGATCATCCCACAAGAGCCAGAGAGCAAATTTCTCAGATAGAGATAGTTCTGCTCCCAGATCTAGAAAAACAGCCAGGGTGGAGTGGAGGAGGGAAGACGAAAAGAATAGGAAGAGAAGGGAAGGGACACAGCTTGGAAAAACAAATCGATTTTTTACCTCTCTCACTTGCCTCTAAGATAGTATATTGGGTTGAATGGTGGTTCCCCAAAAGACATGCCTACCTGAAACCTATGAATGTGACCTTATTTAGAAAAAATGTATTTGCAGATGAAATTAAGTAAAGATCTGGATATGATCATCCTGGACTAGAGTAAGCCCTAAATCTAATGACAGTGTCCTTATAAGAGACAGAAGAAAAGATGCAGAGTAAGGAGAAGGCAAATAGGAAGGTGGAGACAGTGATTGGAGTTACGCAGCTATTAGGCAAGGATGCCAAAGATTGCCAGCAACCACCAGGTATGGGAGAAAGGTATAGAATAGACATCTTGATTTCTGACTTCTGGTCTTTAGAATTGTGAGAGAATAACTTTGTGGTAATTTGTTATGCAGCCCTAGGAAACTAATACAGATGGTATCCTCCGCTCAATTGTAAGTAAACATAGCCTCCGAGAACACTGAGCACTATATGCAGAGACTAATGGATACAGAAACAGAATAAGAGAATAAAAGAGAGATACACAGGAAAGAAAGAAGGCCCAGTACCACTCCATCTAAGTCTTATTCAAACCCTTGAAACAGAGCTCAACTTGTCTCATCTCAGTTTGTCTCTCCTTCTAGATGACATGGCTGCCTTAGTGATAAGAAAAAAGAACACCCAGATATTATGCCCCTCAGCTAAAGGCCAGTGGCACATCCACATTCCCATGAGCAGCAGTAGATTACCAACATGGTAATGAACCAATTAACCCCTTAATTGGATTCCTTTGTCTGAAGTACTCTGGCTTCCCAGATCCTAATTCATGTTTCTATGGTGGATGAAGATGTGGGGATAGGAGAGGTGGAAGGGAGTGGATGACCAAGAATATAAGGCTTTTCTTCAAAAATGCTCTTTTCATTCAATAAATATGTATTGAGCACTGTTGAAGGCATTGAGGATACACCAGTGAACAAGACCAAGTACCTGTCCTCATGGAGCTTGTATAGTGGAGAAGAGAGACTATGAGCAAGAAAATAAATCAATGGATAGGCTAATATAGAATAATGTTCTAGAGAAAGTAAATCAGAGTAAGAGAACAAAAAGTTACAATAGTGGTCAGGAAAGACCTCTTGGTCACAGTAAGAACTGAAAAGAGACATAAATGATGGGATGGAGAGAATCACTGGGATGGAGTAAATCATCTGGGGAGCAACATTCCAGCAAATTTCCCCAAATCAGGACTCAGCTTGACTTGATGTGGGTAGGAAATGAGGTTAGGGATATAAACTGGGTCTAGATCATATAGGGCCAGATAAGCTATGGAAAAGATTTTGGATTTTATTCTAAGTATAATGGGAAGATTTTGGAAGGTTTTAAATATGCGAATGATGGGGATCTGATTTATGATTTTAAAAGATCACAAGGAACACAAAGAACACAAGAAAAGGGTCAACTTGACTTCCAACTCAAAAAAGCATAACCGTGTTCTCTGGGGGCATCAAACCTTCTGTTGCCACTAGTAATTCAAACTTACCAATCCAAAGTTTATGGTGATGGAAAACCAAAACTTCTGCATTTCCTTTGGCATAACAGTGAAAGAGACAATCTCCCAATTCATCTATGGTTCTGAGACCTATGTATAATTGTATAATGGCTATGGGGAAAATGGCAACACATACTGACCACCTTCTTAAATCCAGTATCAAATCCTACAAGACAACATCCAATCATATCAGCTATTGTTTCCCCTTACCTCTCTTTCAGGTGAACTGTATCTTGCTAATGGGGCACATGGTAAGACAAGTAAATTCCATGTGTATGAGTGACTTAATGCTTTTCATTTTAAAAAATGTTTCTTGGTTGTAAGTGATGCTATGTGTGTTATCATGGCCTGTAATAAAGCCTTCCGAAATTAAAAAAAAAAATAGCAACAAAGATCACAGGCTGCTGTGAAGAGGATGGACTGTGGATAATGGAAACAGGAGGACTAGTTAGGACAGTAACATAATTCAAGCAAGAGAGAGGTAACAAATGTTTGGAATAGAATGGTAGCTGTCATGGCCAGTGGAGATATATTGTTAAGCTAGAGCCAATAGCTCTTGCTGAAGGATTGGATATAGGAGATGAGAAGGCAAAATCAATGGTTATCAGTATTTCCATATACTTCTACAAATCTGTTTTGAGAGTGTTAAATAGACAACTGGATCTGGGCTCTGGAGCTCAGCACAGAAGCCCAGGTTAAAAATGCAAATTTTGGAGTCAACACTGTGTAAGCAGTATGTGAAACTGGGGACTGGTCAGATCATGAGAGTGTGTAGATGGAGAAGGGGACAGAAGCCTGAGCCCTGGGGCAAGCTAACACTGAGAACAGCGGCTGATTCTGTACCCTGACTGCACCAGGACCCCATCCCCAGAGATCCTGATTTAATTAGTGTGGAGTGGATCCTGATTCTCAGTAAAAAAAAAAAAAAAAAAAAAAAATGTTCCTCAGACAATTCTAATGTGCAGCCAAGACTGAGAACTACTCATGCAGTGATAAAAGAGGGAGAGCACAAAGGGGGAATGAGGGAAGAGTGAGGGAGGTGGGGAAAAGTCAGAGGATTACAGGTCCTAGAAACTACGTGAAAAAAGGAGGGGTCCGATTGTGACAATCCAGAGCAACAAATCGACCACTGGATTGGGCAAGGTGCCAGTCATTGGAGACCAACTCCCCTGCCATCTTTCCTTTGTGTTTCCTGATTGCCCAGGTCTGAGGCAGCTCGAAACAAATTGGTAGGATTCTGGCCCTGGATATTCTATGATGTAGATGACTCCAAGGGCAGGCAGGTGGCCTCATGACATCCCCCGAGACAGAGGGATGGAGACCAGAATTTGTTCCTTTCATCAGTTCCTTTTATCTTTATCTGTAGATTTGTAGCAGCTGCCCTTTCTAAAAGAGACTGAAGGAAGTTTATTTGCACTCCTGATTTCAAAAAGGACAGAAAATGTTGGAGAGCTCAAAGCTAAACTTTGAACTCCTGGATAAATAAATCGTTGTTTATGTCTTCTTTTATCTCTGCAAAGTTCTGGAAGAAAAAAACATGAGTATTACAGAGCTGCCCCAAGGAGGTTCTTTTTCAAAGCCAAGCCAGAACCATATCATTAGTGGCAACCAACACAATGTTTCCCATTTAATTGCACACTTCAGAACACTGAAGAGCTGGCTCCAAAGAGAGGGCACCTGGAGGCAGTGTAACCTTTTTGAGGTTTTGGCAAAGGATGCCCAGTACCTGTCCAACCAAATTCCATAGTTGGTTCCTCTCTGTGAGAGGAGACAAAGTGTCCATCTCTCAGAAGCCCTGATTTCTACCTTCCCACCCCCTGCCCAGGCTCCTGGTGTAATGGGGTGAAATCTGGGCTGTGCTCTTGGAATAGAGGCTAGAACCCATGTTAAGAGCCAGAATTTTGGAGGCAGAGGGAGAAGGTTTCAGCGTTTTATGGAACCTTATTCCTCAGCTGAACTTGAATTTGGCTGCCTCCTCCTACCTTGTGTTTTTGCACTCTGTTCCACACTCACAGAATCTAGGTTGAACCTTTCTAGGTGGCCCTGAAGTCTCTCCACAAGATCAGAGCAACCCAGAAGGCAGAAATTTAACATTCTGTGGCCTTGAGTTCCTATTTCTTTCACTCCTCCCCACCAACACACCCATCTTCACACCCTCACAATGCTTCTCAGATCTGGGCTGGAGTGGGGATTGTTTGCCAGTCACAATAATGCCCTCAAGAAGTGGCTTTGAGATGAAGCCTTTAAGGCTCAAGACTGACTTCTCTGTCCTAGTCCAGCTTCCCCCAGAGCAGCTGCAGCAGAGGGCAGGCCCCAAGACGTGAAGGATGGAGTGACTCCCAGCCAGTGACATGTTGCTGGGATCGGATGCATTATTCATGATGCTGGTGTCAGCATGGCTCCCAGGCACCAGGGGAAATGGAAAAGGCACTTGGGCCTGTGCTGATTAAACTAAATATTTAAACAGGAATCAGGAATTGAGGCAAAGTCCATTTTTCTTCAGTAAGGCAGAGAGCGCCACAAATGACTTCAAGTTTAGGGACTTGGTAAACACCATGTAGGTCATAAAGGAAGGCTGGAGGCTCTAGTCTATGGCTTTCCTCCACAGTCAGCTCCCAGCTCCTTCTCTGGAAAGATCTAAAAGGTCTGCAAGGAACTCAGGAGTCAGAGTAGGGGAGGGGAGATGAGGAAGCAGAAGAATGGTCTGAGCCACTGTGGAAATGACATTAGGAGACACCAGAACAAAGTCAGGCTGGATTCATGCCTCTGGTTGCTTTTTTTTTTTTTATAGACCTCCATTTTCTTGTCTCACAAGATCTATTCTACTTCGTTTGCCCATATTATCACACTTATCTTTAGATTAGCTGGAAGGAGGGTGGTGGGATGTTGAGCAACCATGAATTAACACTCTTGTCTTGATTCTTTCTTCTTATCGCACCTAAGATAGGTCCCAAATCTGGAAGACAACCTCCACTTACTGCACACAAACACAGCAGAGAACCTATACAGAGAAGACACAAGGGAGCCCGACCCTCTATTTACAATATCCAGAAATCCCCAGATTTGAAGAAAGACAAGATCAGAAGGAAATTTTCTGGTGGAAAGAAACTGTTGCCATTTGGTCTGGCTTTTCCTACTGCATTTCCCCCCTCACTTTATATTTCCATAGCAGTCCCTATCCTTGGCTCCTGGGGATGTGCTTTTTACTCAGTCCCAGCATAAGCAAGAGCCGTTTTCCTTCTTTCCTCTAAAGACAGCTGAAACGAGATGACATTTTCAAAATTAGTTTCTATAAAAACTTAGGAAATAAAAGAACATAATTGCAGAAAATATAAATGTATAAGTTCAATTCAATTCAACATTTATTGAGATTCTTGTGCTTAGTCAACGTGCTATGCTCTGGGTTACCTTGATGGATGAAATAGCATTCTGGTCCTCATGGGGTTCGCTACCCAATGGAAGAGGCAGGCATGAGTTATAATCTAATATGAGTTATAATCTAATAAAATAAGGGCCATAATAGCCTTTAATTAGAAACAATTAATATAGTCTGCTGTAAGGAGGGGCGGGACTGGTCAGAGAAGGCTTTGACAGATGTAATATTTGATCTGGGTTTTCAATTAAAATTAGGACTTTGCCTGGTAAAGAGTCAGAAAGGACATTCCAGACAAAGAGAACAGCATAGTGGTAGTACATACATCATGACATATAAGAACCAACTGCAAAGTTGGTTGAGGACAGATTTTAAAGGCCTTGAATGCTGAACTAAGGAGTTTGACCTAATCCTACAGGACCTATAGGCAAGAAGAAACCAACATGATTGTATTTAAGTAAGAAGTATAGTAGTAGCTAAAGTGTAATAAATTAGTATTTTCATTTATGCAACAATCTCCTGTCAGTTAGGTTGGCATAAATATATTGTGTCTAGTCCTGCAGAGCTGACAATAGAGTATGAGCTAAACTACTGCCATTCTTCAAAGCTCCCTATAAGATTTATCTTTAAATTCAACAGAAAGAAGTATTTGAGAAGACAAAGGATAAAATAGAGCTCATTGCTAAAGTTCCATTCTCTTTTATTTTGTTTTAATTGACTGAATGTTTGTGTCTCCCCTCTCCCCAAATTTGTATGTTGAAATCCTAATGTGAAATTCTAGTACTATTATGCTGGTATCAGGAAGTGGGAGTCTTTGGTAGGTGATTACATCATGAGGGTGTATACTTCGTGAATGGGATTAGTGCCTTTATAAAGGAGACCCTAGAGAGCTCTCTTGTGTTTTCTGCAAAGTGAGGATACAAGTTGGCAGTCTGGGGCCCAGACGAGAGCTCTCACGAAAATCTGACCATGCTGGCATCCTGGTGTTGGACTTCTAGCCTCCAAAACTGTGAGAGATAAATTTTTGTTGTTTGTAAGTCGCCCAGTATGTGGTGTTCTGTTATAGCAACCTGAATTGTTTCAGGCACTTGGGAAAGGCAAAAATGACCCAAATATAAGGACAGGTGGTATTATTATCTATGCACCCCTCCTGTGTGTTGGCCCCCACTTCAGATATCCCAAATGTCCGAGGCCTTGGGATTCCTGGAGGATGAGGTCACCCAGGCCATAGAGAATTCTAGTCAGGGAGAAGCAGATGAAGATTTGGGGGCTCCTAAGACAGGCAATTATTTAGGGTAAGGGTGGACAAAAACTTATAACAATCCAAAGGATATGACTCTGTGTTCCCTCTGCCATCTCTCTCTGGGCACTGAAGATAGATGAGTTTGCACCTCCAGGTAGAGGGGCCCTGATCCTCTTTCCTGAATTAAGTACAGAAACATACATTTAAAAATTTATTTGTTCACATAGACAAAGTCGAACATTTGCAAAAGAATTTAAATGTCTAAGAAATTTAGGAAAAGACCGACCAAAAAAAGCTACAAAATTTATTATTAAGTGAAAAAAAAAAAAAAGAAAACAAGCAGGATTAAAATATGTATGATACAATTGCATTTAGGACAAAACAAAATTAGATATTTATAGTATAAATACGCAGGCATATAAATGTAAGAAGATTGGCTAGAATCTTGGCACCAGTAGGTTAAGAGTAGTTACCTCTGAGAGCAGGGAGTCAGAGGCATGTGAAAAACTACTCAATTTTTTTCTATGTACTTATTATATATTGTTCAAAATTTTTTACATTGAGAATGTGTTTTCATCAAAAACTTTTTTTAATTAAGAGAAAATAAAAAAACAAAAACAAAAACATAGACACAAAATTACACAGTAGAACTTTCTGAAGCAAAGTCTAGCAATTCTCTGGGGAGTCCAGCCTGCCCTTTTCCTTGCACCAATCCTAGAGCCAAGCAGGCTGCTGGGCTAAAGGAAGATATAGGAGAAGACACTGAGAAAGAGGGGAAAGGCGGAAAACCTCCCCAACCTTCCAATGCACCTCAGATTGCTGTCCCTTTCTGAGATATAGCCCCAGGTTCATGTGACACTTTTATCCTTAGTAACAAATTCCCCCTCCACACACACACATACACTTTTTTTTTTTTTTTACTTAAGTTAGCTTACATAAACCAAAAGAAAAAAAAAAGAAAACTTACTACTATAAAAATATGCCAAATCACAAATGCCCGTGTCACCAGAATCACTTGAATCCCCAGGTTTAGATGTTAAGTTTATTGTGTGGAGACAACAGGGAGCCACCGGAGGGTTTTAAGCAAGGATATGACAAGCATTTTGGAAATACCTCTCAGAAGCAGTGAGGAGGACAAATCTGAGAAAAGCAAGGCTGAAGTAAGGTGTCCAGTTACAAAAAGCTTTTCAATAGTCCAAGTGAGAGACAGTGTTTTTTATTTAGTGGTTTTAAGACAGGCTTCTTCAAATTCTGCTCTCAACTTGCTGATTGATTCTGTGGAGGGAGAGGGAGAGGGAAACAGAGAAATAACCGAATCCCTACAATGGCTACAAGAATTTATGCTATTCTTATCTCAAGGTATCAAGTGCATAAGAATAACCTTTGCTGGTTCTCCAGTATTTCAACGATCAAGTCTAGACTCCTTAGCAAAATATTCATGGCTGATCCTTTACAGTCTGTCTCCAACTTCCCCTTCTCAGTCTCATGTCACACCCTCTTCCCTGTGTAGTCCACCAATTTGGAGCCACCCTCAGCTCCTGGAACAGGGCATGGACTTTACTCAGCTGTGGACTTTGGACCCACATTCTCAGGACATGGCCCTCCTTCGTTCTCTGAGGGTGGACCTCTCAGCTTGTACACAAACCTTCCCAGAGTGCTAACACTCCTTCACACCACTTTATTTTAATATGATTATTTGGGCCTTCCCCCCACTACATCAATGGGCTCCAAAATTGGATGATCAACAGAAGAAGGCAGGGCAGTTTGTTGTTTTGTTGTTTTTGTTTTTTTACTGGACTCCCAGGCCCAACCCTAGACTTAGAAAATCTGCGTCTCTGCGGAAGGTGCTTGGGAATCTTATTTTATAAAGCCCTCCGTTGACCTGTAGTCATAAGCCAGGATTGGGGGGATCCCCTGTAGCTCACAGACCACATTATTGTGAAGCCTCCCAGCCCAACCCCACTGTCTCCCTTAGCACGTTGTTCCCATCTCTGTATCGCTCTTGTTATAGGATCTCTGTGATAAGTATCCCATTCTGCTATATTGTATGGTTATTTGTCTACATGTCCCACCCAGCTGTCTACATGTCTTATCTCCTACCCAAATGTGAGCCCGTAAGGGCAGGGACACTATCAGATACCACTATAGATTCCATACACATGGATGCTTGGGGAAAACTTGCAACATACATAGGGAATAAAGACATAAAAAGCCTCTAAATTGAGTGCACTGCATATAGGAGACTGCAATTATTTTCAAGTTTTTTTTTTGTTTTAACTGGGAAAAAAGATTATAAACAATCTATCTGGTTACCAAGTTTGACGGTAGGTGGTAGCCACCCCTAGATTTGATTATATATATTTTACTAAAAAAACAGAGGTGCTGGGAAGTGCAGGGTCTTGTTCCAGGTCGCAACGCAAAACAAAGCTAAGAAAGACATTCTAATTCTGGGCCCTTGGCCGCCAGCATCCACACAGACTTCTCACCCAGTGTGGGACCAGGCCACACCCTCCACTAATCTCCCTCCAGCCTTTGTTCGATTGGAGCCAACTCATTAGCATTTAACAATGGACCCCAAGTTGCCCTCCTGTTTTCTATTTACAATTTAAGGGTCCACAGTTCCCGGGCTCCTCCATTGTCATTTGTATTAGCTGAAGGTAGTGTTTTTTTTGTTGTTGTTTTTATTAAAACTGCCTCCTTCCTCTACCTCACCAGGTCAAATGAATTCCTGAATCCCAATCACAGTTTCAGGATTGGCACAGTGCACCATTATAATTGTAATTATTCTTCTTTCTTTACCTGGAACATTTCTGGGGAGGCAAATTCAAGATATTCTGTTTAAAAGAATTTAAACAACCAGAATTTCCAGTTATAAGTTCTTAACAACTGCCGCAAGGCATCGCAGAAGGCTCCAGGTCTCAGGTCACAGCCTGGTCTGGAATCTCCACCCCAGCCCCCACTGACTTGGAGAGCTGGAACCCCTCAGTCTCGATTTTTCACATCTATAGGCTGTCTGCCCTTGTATCCCACACTTCTGAGGGTCATATCATGCAATCTATTGAAAATGGTTTGTGATCTTTAAAACTTCTTGAAAATCTGCCATGCGCCAGGCAAAAAACTAGAGGCATTATACATTTTATCTAGTGAGGTAGGCATTATATTGTTAAAGAGAAAATCACAGTCTCAAAATGATGGTACCTGTGCTAAAGCCCGTGATACCAAACCCAGACTTAATACCTGACTTAACTGCAGTTTTGATCTTTTCCAAAACGTAATCTTAATCAAGAAGTCTGGAATTTTCTGGTCTACATGGATGAGGTAATCTGTCACAAGGGCCCTCTCCACCCCCACCTTCTAGGAAGAAGAGGCAATCTACATGATAAAACCCTTGCTGTTTCCTTCCTTCGCAAAAGTAGATGACGTGGCCTAAAAATATTTTTTTCTGGTATTAGCTCCCTTGCCCTATTCTTTTTTTCCTGTAAAAATCTTCCATTTTGTACAACCCTTTGGAGTGTCCATTTAGGTAGGATGCTGCCTGATTCATGAATCTCTTAATAAAGTCAATTAGATCTTCAAATTTACTTTAAAAGAAAACCAGATTCCTCCTTGACACCTTTCCCTATGCACGAGCTCCCCCCATCCCCCGCTTTTTTTTTTTTTTTTTATTAACTCCAGCTCATTGATTCTCTGGGATCTCCCCGTTTCCACTACATTCAGGAAGATGGCTTTCACCGACCTAGTTCTCTCCCAGAGCATTTCTCTCCTGAATTACTGACAAACTCTTGCATTTTGTTTGGTTCTTTCTACACTCCGGAGGGATCCCTTTGTCCTGCAAATCTCTTGAAGCCACTCCCCTAATATGCTCCACTGCCTCCTCTACAGTTTAGCAGGGCTGCCGCCCTCCCCCACCACACACACTCTGCTACACTAAATGCTGAAAGCTATTTCTATGCTCCTTCCATCTCCTGGCCTTTGTACCTGCTGATCCTTTCCTCTTTGACTGCACCTGGCAATTCCTACTTGGGGCTCAGAAGTACCTCTCCCTTAACCACGAAGGCTGATGGATGCTCCTCCTCTGGGCTCCCTTAGCACTTGCACATAGCTCCATTATGGCATATTACATTTCTGTTCAATGCCCTGGAATATACATTCTGGCATCTAGGTTGGAAAATACTTGTGTCAGAAAAGGTGAGAAATTGACATTAATAGGGTATAAGAGGAGGTGAAGCATAATGCCTGGCATATAATGGGAGACAAAGCTGGATATGCAAAAGCTAGAAAATCTTAAGAGCCTTGATTGCTAAAAAGCTTTGGATTTTACTCTAAAGGTGATCAGAAGGTTTTTAAGCAGGGAGCAACACTAGGTTTATGCTTTTAATGAGATATTCTGATTCTAGCATGGTAAATGGACTGGAGGACTGAGAGATAAAAAGGAAGTTAGTGAGGAGGCCACTGCAATTGTCCAGACAAGACATAAGTGTGCTTATGCAAAGGGAGCAGTTCTGGGATTGGAGAATGGGGACAGATGGAGAGGATGCAGGGAGGCGTCTAGCTTGGCAGTAATTAGGAGGAAATGCCATTGAGTGCTTGTTTGGTAATGTGGTAAGAGCAAATTGTGGGGGAAGGTAGTTTTGTTTTGGTCATAATGAATTTGGAGTACTTATAGCCATACCCAGGGCAGTTAGAAATCTATCTAGAGCTGAGTATAAAGGGGAAGGTTGTGGTATAGATTTATGGGTCTTTTCTATGACAGTTAAAACCACAGAAGTGGAGAGGATCACTGAGGAAAAAATTGTAGGGTGAGATAAGAATCTAGCATTTTTTCACATGTCTCTTCTTGTTATAATGTCACAAATCTATAAATCAAATGACATTGGTTAATCCACTTGAAAATTCACTTAAAGGACAGCATTTTAGGGAACTAAAAATCTGGATGGTCTCATGACCAAGCTGTTTTCTTCTTCTATCATCATCTGGACCTGGAGGACCAAGAGTCCTTACTCTCTGTGAAACCTCAACAAATCATTATGTTGATCAAAAATGGGCTGTTCAAGGTCAAATATTAGTTGATTGTCAGCTATCAGCTGTTGCCAAACAGCCAGGCAAGAAATGGACAGGGTGGCTCTCGGTGTTCAGCACCACTCTATTCATATTTGGAGATCTGTAGCAGGAAATTCTCAGGAAGATCATAAGCCCATGACTTACATCCTATGAGAACTCACCTACATTCCCAACCCCTGCGCAGAGCTGGGACCAGGACTGCATTTATCATTTGGGACTGTGTTTCCCTGACCATAGCTGACTGGAATAGGGAAAGACTCCTTAAAGTAAAATAATAATAATAATAATAATAATAACAACAACAACAACAACAACAACAACAATAAATTTAAAAAATAATAATAAATAAACATTTTATGATTTAAAAAAATTTACTGAACCTAAAAAAAGAAATAGAAGACTTCTGACTCAAGTGGGTCATTTATGCAAGAATCTGGGGATGGGAAATATAGATACTTGAAAGTCTGTATATTCAATGTAGGAGTACAAATTCTCAGCATACCCATTTTGGAATGGTGGGGATGGGGGACAGCTACCTTCCCCGTGAGCACAGAGAAGGCTCATCTACAGGGAAAGCAGAATAAAGCAGGGGACATCGGTGTAGCAAGAGTGAGAGCACACAGGAAAATGGCTGCCTTGGCACCTCACAGCCCTCCATTTCCAAATTTCAATCCCTCCAAGGCCAGTTTTTTGCATCTAAAGGTTTTGTCACACTTTTTGCTTAAGCTGAGCTGAGCAGACTTCTGCTATTTACAAGCAAGGAGTCTTCATTAATTGACAATAGGTAGCTCTGGTAAGGGCCTCAAAGAGAGAAGATGTTAGAATAAGTATTACTGAGAAGACTTAGGAAATACTTAAATCCTATCAAGAGGCTGAAGTACATCATCTTTACAACTAAAATGGATTTAGTGAAAACCGTAAACTAATCAACTGTTACGTGACTGAAGAAAGGATATTGAAGGGTACAGAAGCCTGGTACAAAATGAGTGCTTTGCAGTGTTTATTGAATGGCTATAACTAAAAAGAAACATCAAATTGAGCAGAAAATTCACAACAAAGGGAAAATACTTTTATACACACTTTCACTTCTCATTTTAGTAACGGTTTCTACAAAACTAATGCCCACTGTTGACTGTAATGGGCATTATTTTAGCCATCACAGTCAGACCCCTCCTCCCCCTCCACTTCACTCGACCGCTGTGTCTGGACAGGGTATGTGATGTATGCTGGATCAATCAGAGCCCTCCCCTGACATTTTTTCATTTCTAACTAGAGATGAGGAAGGTACAGCTCCTTTCTGGTGGTACATGTGAGGCTGATTTGCCAGACAAATTCTCAGCTGAGTAGAGGAAGCCAATCTGCAGTAGAAATAAAAGATGCAGATGATGCAGACATAGGTGGCATTTGAGTGTCTGACTCCTGTTGTCCTTGAGTCCAGCCACCCTTGCCATTCTTGCAGTTTGGTAACATAAGCAAGTAAAACCACTAATTGGGACACCTATACTATGGTCAAACTTGGGGCATGAGGAAACACTATATATTCCTAATCATCCAATTCCCACTGAGGCAGGACTGCCTTCAAGATGGCCTTCAACCTGCCTCTGTGAACAGACTTGATTTACTCTATTTGTATGAGACTTAGGGGAGATCTTTGGAGGGTCAATGCTCTGTGGTTTATCTTTTATCCACATGCTCATGCTGGAAGCTGCTGTATCATTCTGTGGATAATTTCAGAGAGATGCAGGTCATCAACATGCACCCAAGGAGTACAAATGTGTCTCTTATTCCTCCATTCATTTTCCTCTTCCTTCTTAGAACCTTGATTTTATTCAAGGCAGTAATTCACCTATATTAAAGGCATCCCCCCCAAAAAATAATGAAATAATAGAAAAATTAAAATAAATAAAAGGCATTTCTCATCCTCTCTTGAAGTAAGATGTACCATGTAACCAAGTTCTGGCCAATGAAATTCAAATATATTGTTATATGACAATTCTGAAGAGTCTTCTTAAAAAAGATGGAAAAGGTCTTATTCCTTCCCTTTTCATCATGAGACAATAAACCAATGATAGCTCCACTCATTGTCATTCAAGACATAGGTTCCTTCTATCTTGCGTCTCTACCCTCATTAACTCATTGTCCCATGGTCCAAGATGGCTGTTAGAAATCTATTCAACACTTCTCATTAGGTTCACATAATAGACTAAGTCAAAGAAAAAGTAACAAAATAAGAGTATTTCTCTATATTTTCTTTTCTCTTTAAGAGAGAAATAAAGTTCTGTATTATTTATGCTACTGTTGTTTTGGGCTGTTGACCTTAAACAAATAGACAACCATATATTTCTCAGCAAAATGGGTTTATTTGAGAACAACAATCAATTACAATTTGTGACATGCAGATCTAATGGCAAACCAGGCACAAGTCAGGAGAAACCACTCTTCCATAGCCTTAGGAAGAGCTGTTGTAAACCAACCCACCATTGGAGGAAACTGAAAGTTCAAGTATAGTAACTTTTCATTGGCTGGGCTGTGGCAGTCTCCCATTGGCTGGGCTGTTACTAGGCAAAGAGGAATCTTCTTCCTGCTGAGGTAGTAAAGTAGTACCACTTCCTGTCAGAAATGCAAGGTACTGTCTCTTCCTGTTGAGGTCAGTAGTGTGTGTTGATTGACAGGTGCAGGAAAAGTTCTCTCTCCTAGTCTACCCCACATACTATTTTAAATGAGGTTTCTGTTTATTCATTTTCACAGGGTTTTATCTGTTATATGTAACTGCACTGATTCATCCATCAGGTAACCTAGGGTGGCCACTGGAGTATGGTGGCAGAGTTGGTCAGTGATGGGTCCAATTCCAGGCCCACTAGAGTAAAGGGCACTGCCCCATAGGGATCTGCTCCCCACTTTCAGAATCCTCTGGAACTTGTGAGGGCCTACTTCATCCAAGCTGCTTCTGAGAGGAGGAAGGCTGAGAGGGGTGTTGTTCTTTACCATGGCCTCTTTACTGAGGGCAAGGCTTCAGGTTCCCTAAATGTCCCCTCTACTTTGCTTCCTTGCCTCGGGATGTTTCTCTAGAACCTAGAGTTTAGAGAACCACTGTCCCATTATGTGAGCAGTGACATTTTACATCCTTGTTCATTGTTCCGAGTCTTTGACATCCAGTGTATGTTTTACATTTATGGTGCATCTCAGTTCAGCCACGTTTTAAGTGTTCAGTGGTTCCATGTGGCTGGTGGCATACTGAACAGAGCAAGTCTGGACTCTGCTTCTGTTTTCCTAAGCCAGCCAGTTCCATCTTCTGTCTCTGGTTACTATCTTGTTGTTAAGCTTTCTGCCTGTCTGCCTGACTCCTGTGGATTGATGCTTTTTTTTTTTTTTTTTTTTTTTTTTTTTTTTTTTTTTTTTTTTTTTTTTTTTTTTTTTTTTTTTTTTTTTTAGTTCTCTTAGATCTTTCAGAGCCTTTTTTTGTCCCTGGCCCATATAGTCAGACACCAGCTCATCTCCATTCTGTGTCTAACCTTGATGACCCCAGTTGTCAGAAGGGGAATTTCAGATGGGTGAAGTTCCCCAGGTGCTTCTCAAATACATGGCTTCACATAGGCAGTTTCACATCACTGCTACCTGAATGCCAAGAGTTAAGGACTTGCAAAAGAAACAGAGTGGGAAGCAGAATCACATGGTGTGTGAGCTTATTCTTGATGACAATCTCTTGGGAAACTAGCAAGTCCTCAGATTGGAAATAAAAATTGAGGTACAGGGCAAAAACAGGTGCGGAAGGGCTTTCTCTCTTTTGGTTCTTAGTTGCCCAAAGGTTTGGAGGTTGTCATGTGGCCCTTGACACCTAAAGAAAAGTGAGGACCTGGAGCATGAGGGATCACAACCAGGTGCTGGTGAAATTGTGCCCATTCCTGTGGATAGAGCAGTGATCTTCAAACAGTACCCTGTGAAGTTCCTAGTTTGTGTAGATCCTCTGGGCTTTGCCTGGAATAGGATGCAGGGTGAACAAAGGGGAGGCTTAGAGGGTAGAATTCTGTGCTTCCCCAAGCTTCCCCTCAACACGAGCAGGGTGCCATTTATCTATTTATATATTAAGGTTTTGCATACTATTTCATTTTAAAATGGCTCCACTACTAAAAAAAAACAACAACAACTGAAAATGATTGAGATAGATGTGAAAGAAACTGACGCTCAGAGCGTAGGTGATTTTCCTAAGATCACACAGCTTATCAGTGGTAAAGCCAGGATTCCAAGTACCAGGTCCATCTCCTAAAGCTAAGCTCCTTTAACAAGAGAAATAAGTAATTTCCTTGGCTCCTGTGAAGAGATGTGCTGCCTAGAGAGTCATGAGATCAAGGAAAGAACTCATGCTATTTCATGGAAGGATGAATCTTTAACATGTAGCTGTAGTATCTTTGCATAATGAACTCCCACTGAGAATGTGGCCTTAACAAGCAGAGAAGTCTTAGGGCTCCACAAAAGATTTTTGACACTTGTTTTTGTTTTTCTACATTTTTATTTATCAAGAAACAGAACTTTTTTTGTGTGAAAAAGAAAAATTGTTTGTAATATATGGGAAGACAAGTTTGAGTCAAAATACCTTCCCTGAGCTCTTTGACCCTGTATTACCTCTATCTGTCTGTAACACTACGGAGGTCAAGAGGACTTATGCCTTAAAGCAGGGGTCTCCAAACTCCAAACTCTGGGTTGCAGACCAGTACTGGCCCATGGCCTGATAGGAACTGGGTTACACAGTAGGAGGTGAGCAGCAGGTGAGTGAGCAAAGCTTCATCTGTATTTACAGCCACTCCCCACCACCTCAGCTCCACCTCATAACATCAAGCATTAGATTCTCATAGGAGCACTGGTCTCCCAAAAAGGCTGGGGACCACTGCAAAGGGCTCAGCCACATATGAACACATTCTCAGGACCACATCCAGACATTTTCCTTCCAAACTGAACATTAAAAAAAAAAAATTCAGTGAATAAGGGAAGGAAGAAAGAGAAAGAGAAAGGGAAGAAAGAGAGGAGGGGAGAAAGGAAAAGGGAGGAAGGAAAATAAAGCCAAGTAGGCCTCAGTATTCCTCTAACACATTCAATATGTTGCTATCGCAGGGCCTTTGCATTCCTCTGTTCCTCTTCTCTAGAAATCCTTACACCTTACTCCTTTCCTTCACTGAGGTCTCTAGTGATTGCAGAGGCCTTCTTTGACTATTCTATTTAAAAGGGTGCCCCATCATTCTGATTCTGCTTTTTCCTCATAGCATTCATCAGCATCTAATATATTGTATACTTCTTTTTTTTTAATTATCATTAAATTTTATTGCACAGTTTTGAGTTAAACTGGCAGGTATTTTGTAGAACGTTTATATTTACTTTTTAATGTATCATTTCCCTTTCTCCTTTAGAATGTATGCTTCCAAGAGACTTTGTTTTCTTCATTGCCATATGCTCAGATAATAAAACAATGCCTAGCACATAAGAATTTCTCAATAAACGTTAAAGGCGAGAATGAACAAAATAAACAAATTATGGTCCAAATGTAGGGGGAGTTTGGAAACAAATTCTACATAGGCCATATTCCAGGGTGCCTAGAGATTAGAGTGAATGTAGCTGTCTTCAGGGTATCTGTCATTTGTCTGGGTTCACATGGCAGAGCATGCTGAGTGTTGGCAGGGCGAATAGAAGTTCTAAGGAATGCATTAATCACCTTGGCAGGACCCTAGAGGCCTCCGAAGAAACGTGAGACATAGGTAGAGCTATGACTTTTGGCCTCACCCAACAGGACAAATAACCATATAAGGACAGGCAGCCACACCTACACCTGCCTTTCTTGGAACCGAGTCTGAGTGATGGAGCTTGTTGGTATCAGATTAGTGTTATTGTTGGTTCTGTGCATTGATTTCTAGTTCTCTTTGGGGTTAATTGGCTGTGGATTTCTTTGGGTGGCATTTGAAGTCCCTGGGCACTCTGGCTTCCTAGGAAAGCATCGATTGGCATGACATTTCTTTCTCTGTGGCAAAGGAGAGGTTGAAATTGAAATGCAGAAGTAATACAACTCAATGCATCTGCCATGCTTCACCCTTAAGAGACCTAGGAGGGTTCAGGCTTTGGTAATTCAATTGTATGTCATGAGGTATTAGGTCCCTCTAGGTTGGCCTTTAGGCTTGGGAGGTGGCCTTTCTGCATATACATCTTTTTTTTTCTTTTTTTTTTTTCTTTTCTGATAACCATATAGCCTTTTCTCCTCTTCTACCAGTGCTAAAATACAAAGTTTTAGGGACTTAGTGCTTCCAGATTCTGAGACAAGGTAGCACCACCCCAAGATTGGAGGCATCGATCTCTGGTGTAAATTTTGGCTCAGGGTATGTGAAGATAGACACAAGGGTGAAGAGGGCATTTAACTTCCCAAAATAATGTTTGCAACAAGTCCAGGTAAATATAAAGCTTTTTTTTTTTTTTTTTTTCCCCAGGAGGCCAATCAAGGAGGAGTTATGGAAAGAGAGAAATCAGATCAGAGGAATTGCCTGTAAAACTCAGGAACTGCTTTGTGTCTTTGATGGCTTGAGGAGTTTTTAATCTATAACCAAGTTCTCCTTTGTGAGACTCAGCATGCCCTGGCTGAAGATGCACACTGGATAGCCACCTTAGGCCATGGCAACACAGTGTCTCTGTTAATGGAGAGGTGATTGTATTAGTTGTGGGGAGAGAGGGTTTCTAAGTTAATGTTCCAAAGAGAATCCCAAATCCAGTGGCTTAAAGAACAAAAAAAGCTGATTTCTCTCTTGCATAACATCTAAGCTGTGTCTAGGTCAGCAGGTAACTTTGCTTCTTGAAGTCATATACAGGTTCCTTTCTCTTATAGCTCCTTCTCCCACTATGGTTTATCCCATCTCCTTGGTTGAAGTTTGGCCATTTGCCTTCTCCAGATTCCGGCAGCAGGGAAGGAGAAAGAGACCCTGTGTTAGCCCACATTTAACACTATCAGGCTAAGTTCAAGGAATATAGATTGAACTTGAATATTTTTAGGGTAAGACTGATTTAAAAAATTAATCTTTGTATTACCAAATCTCTAGAACCTAGCACAGTAACTACATATAAAGTATGCTCAATAAATACATATTGAAGTTTGTATTAGTTAAGTTTCTTTTGTTCGCAAAAAAAATTAAGAGTTTAGTGGAAAGCTTCTCTGAAATTAAAAAAAAAAAGATAAGTAATTAAGTCTTGGAAGGAGTAGGAACTATCATATCTACAGGGACCTCACCAATTAGAGGTCATGGGTACTATCTCTAGGGCAATATTCTGAATTCAGCTCCCCAAACTCTCAGGTTTGACATCAATTTATTGAATGTTCCAGACTTATAGGCAGGAGAACTGTGGCTGTCTCAGGCTGGGCCAGCTGTCAACCCCTAACACTTAACCCCAACCAGGAGCAGGAAGGAGAAACATAAACAACACCCCTGGGTGCCACACCAGTGGAAGGACTTGTGTTCAGAGAAGGAAAAATTGTCACATGAATTATTATCCAAATGCCTGATCACACCCTGGTTCAGGAAGCATTACAAGCTTCAGATGGTTAGGTGCTAGAGTCTAGCAGGGGAGATATAGCAGCCAAAGAGTAAGGTTATTCAAAAGTAGCTGAGCCTTGGAAGTGATTTTGAAAATACATACACTTGGAATATACACTAGGCAGTAGTAATCTTGGCAGAGTCCCAGCTTGCTTTACAGCTCTTCTAGGAGGCTTTGGGAGGCACCTTGAGGATGTGATGAACCCCCTCCCATAAGTGTGGATCTATTGCTTCTGGAGGCCCTGAATCTTCTCCCTTCTTCTGGCTGTGCTTGGACCCCAGGGATGAGTGGAAGCTCAGTCTAATCTTTACATCACCACTAGGACCACAACTTGACTTTCCACCCTTTCCTAAACCAGAAGCATGAGCCTCCAGCTTTGCCAAGCTGTTTGCCTATGTGTCTCATTCCATGACCACTCCTGAAACTGGGTGCTCAAAACAAACACTATTCCAGAGCAAGCCCCATACCAAGAGCTAGAACTCACTTGCCCCAACCTTCCCAGAGATGCCGCAGTGCAATAACTGTACTCCTGACACAAACTTCAGACACAGATATCATATATTCTGCATCAAGAAACCCCATGTAATTCTATTGCCATGTCGAAGTTAGGAAGGGAGGATGGTTGTAACTATCTCTGTCTCCCCAGTTGGGTTTAAGATAAGAAGATTGCTCAGGCAGCCTCCATCACACAGCTGGAAAGGTTAAGAAATCTGTTTGCATTAGAAATTTACACAGCTTGACTGGCTGCCTTTGAAGGAATCAGGTAAATTATCTGGCAATGAGCCAACCTAGATGAGCCAGTCTGACAAAGGGCTTCCTACAGTGGCTTGAAAAGTTGAAAGGAGAGGGTTCTGCCTATTCACTAGCTCCATTCATTCCTTTGTGTGGCCCTGGATCCATGGCCCTGCGTAATGATATCTGGGATCCTTGGGTGACATTGGGCTACACCCAATTAGAGTTGCCCATGAATGTGGTACAAGGGTTTGAGAGATGTATTGGTTATCTATTGCTGTGTAATAAATGACCTCAAAACTTAGTGACATAAAACAGTAAGTTACTATCTCAGTTTCTGTGGTCAGAAATATGGGCACAGCTTAGCTGGGTATCTCTGGTTCAGGGTGTCTTGCAAGGTTGCAGTTAACTTACTGGCTGGAGGTGCAGTCAGCATAAGGCTCCAATAGGGTAGGATCTGCCTCCAAACTCACTCACATGGCTATTGGCAGAACTTGGGTCCTCTCTGACTGTTAACCAGAGACATCAGTTCCTTGTCTTGTGACCCTTCCTGTAGAGCAGCTCACGACATGACAGCTGGCTTTTCTGAGTGAGCAAATGAGAGAGAGAGACAGAGATGAGAGAGACAGAGAGAGAGAGAGAAAGAGAGAGAGAGAGAGAGAGAGAGAGAGAGAGAGCACGAGAGCGCAAGAGACTATACCCAAGATGGAAGCCACAGTCTTTTTGTAACCTAATCTTGGAGAAGACATCCCATTACTTCTGCTACATATTTTTTTCAATTAGAAGTGAGTCATTAGGTCCAGACCACTCTCAAGGGAAGGGGATTACCCAAGAAATCATTGGGGGTCATTTTACAGGCTGCCTACCACAGAAGTCACAGAAATGAGATGACAACAAGGAGAATGTCACTTGTTTGTCAGTAGGAGATGCCAGGACTGAGAAATATTTTTTAAAGTCAAGGACTTGAGGCCATAACCAGGGGGCTTGGATGTCCGGGTAAAGAGGTTAGGCAGAAGAGGAACCAAAAAAGGAATGAAAGCCAATAATAAGATGGTCTGAGACAGGAAAAGGTACAAATGAGTCGATGGGGGCACTGAGGAAACAATTCTAGGAAGCTTGCTCATAACACACAGCTATTCTCTTATGCTTATGGGACAGGATCTTGAGGCATAAGATGAGGCATAACTGATGCAAGTGGGTGGTGGTACAGTTAAACAAGATAAGAAGAAAAGAAGGTCATGGATTTGCTTTGGAACAAATTGATTTTGTGGTGTTTTTGGGTCGTTCAGGTGGAAATGTCCTCTGGACAACTGAAAAAAGATGGAAAATCTAGAGAGGGCTGCATGTACAGGGTTGGGAACACAGACAGACTGGGGGCAGAGGCAGAAGCAGCGACTATCACTGTAGACTAAGGAACAGTTAGATCCTCAGGCAGCTACTACTAAAGTGTTTCTAATATACTCTTTCCTCTTTGAGACCTATCATGAACTTGATATCCTAATTTGTGTTTATATTTTTATTGAACTCATTTTTATTTTTAAAGACTAAACTTTATTTTAAAAACAGTTTTAGATTTACAAAAAAAGTTATCGAGGAAGTAGTCCAGAGAGTTTCCATATGTCCCACACTTAGTTTCCCTTACTATTAACAACTTGTTTTAGGATGGTACAGTTATTACAGTTAATGAACTAATACTGATATGTTATCATGGGCTAAAGTCCATAGTTTATTCAGATTTCTTTAGTCCTTTTTCTGTCCCTAGATCTCATCTAGGATACCATATCGCATTTAATTGTCATGTTTCCTTAAGTTCCTTTTGGTTGTGACAGTTTCTGAGACTAACCTTGTTTTGGTGACCTTGAAATTTTAGAAGAGTACTGATAAGGTATTTTTGAGAACGTCCCTCTAGTGAAATTTCTCTGATATTTTTCTCATGATTAGACTGGGGTTATGGGTTTTAGAGAGAAAAAGTGCCATTCTCATCACTTCATATCATGGGGTACTTAACCATCGACTCATCATTGGTGATGTAGACCTTGATCACCTGGCTGAGGTAGTTTGCCAGTTTCTTCCCCTGTAAAGTAACTCTCTCCACCACCTTTCTATACTGTACTCTTTGAAAGGAAGTAACTATAAGCAAACTACATTCAGGAGTGAAGAGTTACGCTCCACTTTCTTGAGGGTGGAGTACCAACACATATTTTATATATATATGTATATATATACAAACACACACACACACACATACATATATATATATGTATTCATTCAATCATATATATTAGTATGGATTAATGAATATGTATTTTATACTTTGGGTTATAATCTTATACCATTTATTTATTTTTTTTGCTCAAATTGTTCTAGCTTTGGCCATTGGAATCTTTTTCAGTTGGCTCCTCTGTTGCTTTGACATCCTGTCATCAATGTAGTGGTTTTATTACACTTCCTTACTTTCTGGCACTATAAGATACTCCAGGTTCATACCCCAGTCATAGAAATAACTATTTCTCCAAGGAGCCCCATTTCCTTTTATTGGAGAATGATATTAGAAACCAAGATTTGGCCACTGGGTGTGCTCAAATACATCTTCATCCTCTACTATTTCCTTACCCTATGTAAAGTGTGCTATACTTTTGCATAGGCCTACTTTTGTATCCATTTTGGCCTCCTAATTTCTTTGTGTACGCTGATACTCATTTTTTCTTTGCTTTCTCTTGGTATTTAAAGCTGCCTAAATGGGCTTTGGCTGGAATGATGTCCATGGTTGTCACCACTAGATTCCTCATTATATTTATTGTTTCAACTCTAGACTTGAGTTCTTGCAGCCATTTCATTCCTCTGAATGTAAGAATATTGCCATTTCATAAAACAAAACAACAAAACTATGACATTTGCTATGAGTTTGTAAGCCTGTGCAAATTAGAATTCTATAAAACCATTGTGGAGGAAGAAAAGATGGAGTCACCTGGATACCTAGGGAGCTGGAGTGAATTGGGACCCTAAACCACAAAAGGCTCGAATTTCATGGAGATATGTCCATTTCCTGTGCTTAATAGAAGGCCTGGATCAAAGGAAAAGGGAGTAGTATTTATGGTGTTTTAAAAATAATTTATATTTGCTGCTGCCACCCAAGCATAGCCAAAAATCTTTCCCCCTTCGGTTTAACAAACACAGACTGAGCTTTTAAGAAAAAGCTTTAAAAATAAACACACACACACACAAATGTAAAAGTATAGATTTTTTTAAAAACAGCATAGGAATGGTGAGCTAACAGAGCACAGTTTTCTTATCTTGAGATAACCATGATTTTCACAATATTCATTATTACAGACCTGGGATTCTTCAAGGTTTCACTCCCATCTCAACCTGAGGTGGAGTGGGGGCAGCATCGCTGGGTCTGGTGGAAATGTGAGATCCTTCAAGGGCCTTCTTGGGCATGAATCCCCATTTACCCCTCAGACCAGCCTGGAATGCCTGGCCATTTCTCAGGTTCTCCCCAATTCCCACCTTACTGACTCCAGCACTCATTTTCTGGGCTTCAAGTCAGCTGGGTCTAATTTTCCAGATGTCTCTCCTGGTGTCCTTCTTTCTCTGCCCTGGAAGTTCTAACCTTTTCTCTGTTCTATCTGATTATCTGAAGAATACTTCTGAAGGTCCTGAAAAGCCTGGTTATACTCTTCCATGGAGCAGGTGTAGTATCACCTGGTTTAGGTGTAGTATCACCACTGAATGCGGGTTAGCTCTGGAGGCTACTGCCTTGTTAACTTGGAGTCTGTCTCTTTTCCATAGTGCAGTCACTGCCCGTTCCTTCCTATGCCTCCTAGTGGTCTGCTCAGGAATTTTTTGTTTTTAATTCCAACATGTTTAGTTCTAAAGGTAATTGTTATACCGAAAATTTTGACCTACTCAAGTTCAATGATGGTAAGATCTTTTCTCAAATTCTGAATAGGGACCAGTTTTTCCAAGCAGTTTTCATTTTATCCCTTACAATTCCTCTGATCCCAATTAGGTTTTGCAATATAAATCACAACGGTTTAACATCCAAAAAAATACCTTAAACAGCTAACAAGGTGCTTGCTAAGGCAGAGATGAAATGGGGTGCCCACTGAAGGGGTAATGAACACCAGCCTCTCCTATGTGTCGAATGGATTATTTAGCAAGTTAGAAGTGAGGGCAGAGTGCACATTCTTTTAGGAAACTCCATGGTGATGGAATCAAATGAATTGGCACTATTATTTGTATATCTTGCATTTTCACAGTCTGAGAGAATTGATTGTTTGACACTTTTAATGTAAGAGTTTCCTAAAGGGTTCAATAATCAAGGGGATGTCTCTGCGATGTTTAATCTATATAGAATATAAATATCATTTTTGAGGTGGTTTCTAGGGTGAAATGACAATGAATCTCTTGACTAATGCTGATTCAGTGGAATTTATGTTCATAATTTCTCCCTTTCCATAAATATTTGTCATTATTGAGATAGACCACTGGTACGATCATTGAGTGTCTGCAAATCCCCTGACACTGCGAAAGTTAAACATACACTTTAGAAAAGAGAATGCCTTGGCATGGTCAAAAGAACCTTGGTAAGGCTATTTTCTTCTTTCTTTGGAGATATACACTGACATTTGTTCTAATTGTTTTTGCAGTTTCATCCATCACAATAGAAGTTAGTGAAAGGCTATAAAAAGCTTTTGTGTCCTTTGCTACAAAAATTTTTATTTGTGACTACATTCCTCTGGAAAGAAAAAATCCTACTTGGAAGACATAAAGTGCTACCAAATGTGAAGCAGAGAGCAAGGTTCCTTGCAGGCATGGGAAGGTCCTACCTAGGGATAGGATCTTATGTCTCTAGGCCACACCGCCACAGGGAGTTACAATGGACAATGAACACTTATTTCCACATTTTTTTTTTTTTTTTTTTTTTTTTTTTTGCTGAGCCATTGGCTCAGTTCTCTTGCTTAGGCCTGAGACAGATTTATACCAACTTAACTACGTCTGCTCCAAACCTCCTTTAAAAACTGCAAATCTTCTAGATTGCTTTACCTTTCAGCTTTCCACTAAGAGTGTATCTGTAAGAACATGTGTCTCAGGAAAAATTGAGGCAAATGCCTGGGGTTTTTGTCATAGAAGGGTAAAGGAATTACACACACCAGACTTAGATTATTTTATCTCCAGTTAAGAACTGGAGAAAAATAGTCTGTATTTTAAATCCTGTACTTGGAGAAAAATGTAATTGCTGTTAAAGAGTATATCAATTATTAAGTGTGGAGCCAGTGCTATTTTGGTTGTATCTACAATGAGAAGATCATTTCCAGGAATACCATATACTTCACTTCAGTCCACCCCAGCCCCAATCTTCCTTCAGGCAGAAATAAAAGCACTGGGCCTGGGTGGGTATAGGAGACTGTTGGGCAGGGAAAGATTGTTATAGAGACAGAAGGATAAAAAGAGCAGGTGTATTTGAAAACTGACTCCTGAAGTAGTTAATTTTGGTCCATTAATGGTGATAAAGGCAGCTGTCCTCTTTGCAGAATGGGGATAGAATATAGTAGGGAACTTTAATTCATTTTGAAAATGTCTGATTTTTCTTGTGAGTAGAATCCTCTCAGGCTGTTTGACTCTGCCCTGTGATGTAATAAGGGGCAGAGTGGGGGAATCCCTCTCACTCTACTTGGCTCTCCTACTTTTTTCATGTCTGGGCTCAAGGCCCACTTTGCTGGAAGGCTTCTCCTCTTAATTTTGAGCACCCAGTTAGGCAGTTGGGTCTCTGAGATGTCAATCTACCACCAGGGTGCCTTTTATTTCCATATTTTCTATAGTCCCTGAACCAAGACATTCTGAACCTCCTGGATCCACATCCAATCCTTTCTGGACAATTTTATTTTTATTTTTTGAAAACAATTTTAAAGTGTTCAATTCGATGGCAGACAATTCCTCTTTCCTTGCAGTCTGTGGTCTGTTTCTACATCTCCTTCCTCCAGGGACAGGTAGGAGAGGATGAGGGGACCCAGACATGACTGGAGCTGATTCCAAGAACTTCCTTGACTAAAGCACCTGTTATATAAGGGATATAGGGGTACTCACTGATCCAAGATGGGGCCCCACTATATCAGTAAGGCTTCTGAAGTGCTTGTAAATGCCAGGAAACTGGCATACATTGTAAGTAAGGAGGCAAGACAGTGCCAAGATCTTCTCTGCCAGAGTGACAGTCATTTGACAAAATATAAGTGGTTTTTCAGAAAAAGCCTAGATTTCCCAAGTTGGTCAATTCCAGCCTCACTATATGTATACACAGATACTGCCAGTTCAGCACTCAGAGGACATTATTTTAATCAATAGTAATATTCATTCCTTCAACAAATAGTTATTGAGCTTCAATAAGGAGCCTGGTACTGCTCTAGGAGCTGGGAATACTGCTGTGAACTAGACCCAGGGTCCCTGCTCTCAAATGGAGCAAGCAGAGTCTGGTGTGTGGGGGGTACAGATGATAAGAAACAGGTAGATGAGCAAGACGATTACAGTGAGAGGGGAATAAAAAAAATAGGTTAATGTGCTAGAATGGGTAGATGGGGAAGGACTCTTTGAGGAAGTAACATTTGACTTGAGACTTGACTGATAAGAAGTCAGCCACATGACACTCTAGGTCAGAGTGTTCCAGGCAAAGGGGGCAATAGGTGCACAGCTCCAGATGTAACTGAGCAAAGATGGAGGCCAAGTTCCTGACCTTCAGCATGCTGATGTTCTGCAGTGTCTGGGTCACCTTCCCCCCCATCTACCACAGCATCAAGGGCAAAGTCATGTTTGCTGTGGAGATCTTCTCCATCTTGGCTTCAAGTGCTAGAATACTAGGCTGCATCTTTGCTTCAAAGTGCTACATTATTCTGATAAGACCCAATAAGTACTCCTCAAAAGGTTTTAAAAAAAATAGGTTCCAGGAGAAATAGACATTCAGGTTTTATCTTGTAAAGTTATCTCATAAGGACACAGTAAGGATGGGCCCAAGGGAAAAAAAAAAAGAATGAGAGAATTTAGTAGAAGGATATGTGCTGAGATTTTTTTTCTTTTTCTTTTTTTTTTTTTTAACTATTTGTTTTCAATCTGAAAGTGTAATTCTTGTACTTGGTTAAAAAAGAAAGGACAAAGTTTTACAATAATCAATAACACGTAAGTCTCATATCTACCCAAAACTTCCCAGTCCCTTAATGAAGAAACAATCACCCATAACTGTATTTTATGTATCCTTTCAGAAATGATATCATATCTATATATCTTTAATATAAAGAATGAATAATTTAGTCCTTAGCTCAGGACCTATGCTTTTTTGTTTAGCAGTTTGGCTTAAAAATGGTTCTCTTTGAGCCTATCTGAACAACAGCATTAGATTCATGGATGTGCTATTATTTAAATAATCAGTCTCCTAATTACGGACATTTAAGTCGTTTCTAGACTTTTGCTATTGAAAACAATGCAGGAATCCTTAATGTCTTTGTGAAATATGTGTCTATACTGGTAGGGTAAATTTCTGGTGTTAAAATTGCTGGACCACAAGGTGCGTGCTTATTGAATTTTCATAGCCATGGCCAAATGTGTGCTGAGCTTTTATAAACTGGAGAAAATGGAGGGACTCTTCATTACAGATATGGTGAAAGAGTGCATTCTGGTCTAGTCTGGAGGAATAACTGTCCATATGAATACGCTTAGATGAAGCTCAAGCTTTAAATTTTTTTACTTTAATTATGGATGATTTCTAATAAATAAAAATGGGGAGAGATTAATATAATTACCCAGCTTCACCAGTTATCAACTCATAGCCAATTTTGTTTCATCTATAGCCTCATTAACTTGCCCCTCCCTGCCTTTATTTTGAAGCAAGTATCAAATATTGTATCATCTCAAATATTTCATGATATAAAAAGATGGCTTTTTAAACATTAGTTATCTTGTAGAATGACCCACATTCAAAATTTGCCAGATTGCTTCTTCTGATATTACTTAGCTTGTTCCTCCCTCCCCAGCGGTGTTTCATGCTTGGTAGAGAGGAGAGTTGGCAGTGAGCCAGCAAGGGAAGCAAAGAAAGCCTGTATGGACTTTAGGTTCCAGTACTGGGCCCAGCACTTACTAGGTGGCTATGGGACCTTGAACAAGTCTAACCTCTTGAAACCTCATTTCCTCATCTGGAAAATGAAGATGATAACAAGAGCGCTTTTGTGGAAAGCTGAGCTTGTGGTACACACAAAAGGGACTCTCAGTCACTGTAAGGGGCAAGGGGAATGTAGCGGTGGTGGGAAGGGCCATCCCAATCCAACAGAGCAGCAGGGCAGGAGTGAGGCTTGGGTGAAGATGACAAAGAAGAGAGGCCGTTCTGTAATGGCACCAATAATGTTTTTGCTGTCAATAATGAAGGGTAGCAGAACATGCCACCCCAAAACATGTCACGTTGCTATGAAGATTATTTTGGGCTGAAACCACCTAAAAAACTTCATCAAGTATAAAAAGGGTGCTCTGGTATCCCCTTTTTTCTTCCTAAAAGCAGGAGGTAAAACCCTCATAAAGGAAGATGTCCTCCCTATACCAGGAGGAAAGTACCACTCTTATCATCAGGGACTGGAATTTGAAGCCTAGAGAATTCTGCACAAATACACCTTGCTGAAAAATTTCTTATTTCCCTTTAGCCTCCCTATTTTACTTTTCTACAGTTGCTTCTCTTTGTTCAACCTGGTATGAAAGCATTTAGGTTTTGCCACTTACTTGGATCATTTCTTTATGAGGACTCCCATGTTGCATAAAACTTACATTAAATAAATTTGCATGCTTTTCTTCTGCTAATATGTTTTATGTAAATCTAATTCTCAGGCCCAGTTGAAAACTCTGAGTAGAGGTAAAATTTTGCCTTCCCTATAATGAATACACAATGACTCTCTCAAAGCTCAAAATATAAGGACGATAGTGTTCCTTTTGCTTGAATAAGAGCATAAAGTGTCCTGGAGCAGAGAAAAAGGCAAAGACATTGGTGTGGGATGGGGTGACATGATCCCTTGCAGGCTTCTCACCTTTGAGAAGGGGGTCCTTGTGGTGGGATGGTTCTGAGGACAGTTTATTGGAAGTTACAGCTTTATCCTCTACAGGGGTAATTGTACATAGTGGGTGAAGTCATTAGAGTCTTTAATTTATATAAAATTAGAGACGTTGGCAGCTATGTTTCCATTCAAAAAGCTGACTTTTTAAGCATCCACTGATTCTTACAGATGCTGAGAAATAAACTGGTATAAACACAAACACTTGGAAATATAAATTAACAGCAGAGAGAGGGCTTTCTAAAGCACAGTTGATAAGTAAGCTGCAAGAGCTGGTAGTGTTCAGAGGGTATTTCAACTTATGAATTTTCAGGGCAGGGTATTCAGAGTCTCTAAACACATCCAGTTGTGCAATGCAAAATAATGGAGGAATGTGTTCAATCCAGAGAGTGAGCAGTACATAACAGTCACAACATTTCACTGAATATTTGATGTTTCTGGTTACTTATTTGCTATTAGTCACATTTAAAGATGAATCAATTCACTTGTCCAATTTGTATTTATTTGGGACCCAGGAATGAGAATGAGCAAGGCCTGTTTGGGTTGGTGCAAGCATACATGAAGTACAATTTTTCCAGAGTCATACACTAAACTATCGCCACCTTCAAATCATCTCATTTATCCTCACATCACCCCTTTGATGTAGCTATCATTATCTCCATGTTCTATGGAGGAGAAAGCTGAGGCTCAAAGAGGTTAAGGAATTTGCTCCAGGTCACTTAGTAAATAAGTTGTACGGCAGGATTTCAAGCTATGGGGGGAATCTAATAACCAGTTTTGACTTTTGTACAGACAACAATATTGTAATATTGTAATTCTGTGGATATATACTCCTTTTTGGATTTTGTATTGGGTAATGATGAAAATTAACATAAAGAAGAGCTGTTTGGTGGCATAATATAGGATTCACGGGGGAAGAAAGAACTGGTGTGCAAAGAGATCAGCTAGAAGGTTGTGGCAGCAATGGAGGCTCTGGAGATGGAGGGATTAGAGTTTGGAACTAGAAAACCTGTTTCTAGCCTTGTCTCTACCATGATGCTAGAACCTCAGGCAAGCCACATTGCTGAAGCCTTCTTACTCCTCCTTAAACAATGGTTTGATAAACTGAGATGAGAAAATCTCTTGGTTCTTTCAAACTCTAAAATTCTGCCTGATACCTTTGAATTTTAATGCATTCTAAACATTTATAAAAACCCTAAATATCATCCAGAATCTAGAAAAGAATTTAGATGTAATAATTCTTAACCTAGTCTTCTTTCCAAAGTACAAAGGAGTAGAATTTTTTTAAGAATGCTTTCTAAACCAGACAAGCCAATCGTTTCTGCATCTTACTATTTTTTTTTGTTGTTGTTGTTAAGAAAATGATTTGGATTTTGCTGTTGTAGCAGTGATTGATGATATTAAAATCAAATAGACATATTACTCTTGAAACAAATGAAATGATTTAAACCAATTGCTAAGAAAGTTTATGAAAATATACCTAGGAGGCACAAATTATACTGCCATCAAATTAATTTGTTTTCTGAGATAAAATTTAATTTCAAATGAGGTATTTCTTTAACTGTTTCAATCAACAGACTTTAAAGGGATTTTAGAT